>VXAL01019420.1:3283-45771 GCA_013399475.1 Chauna torquata | reverse complement strand
AGAAATAATTAAGGAAGCAAAGATAATGTGTTTGTTATATATTTAGAATGTTCTTAGAGGTCATAGTAATTTTTATGAATTCTACTGAAAAAGGAAAAAAATGATTTTTTACAAACCTGCAGTATAGTACTAGGCTGTGTGTTTATTCTTGAAATATAAAAATGGTATGCAATATACCATCGTATATATGCCATTTAACCCTCTTTTGGTTCTTTGCAGTTTATTTTAGATTATAGTAACTATGTGTATGCATACATGTACATGTATACGTAAGTACACAAGTTCACAAGCTGGAATTAGAAAAAAATTAAGAGTCTTACTTATCGAGGGCATGGGGATGTTTTACAGAATTAAGTGCCTTTTTTGAGGTAAATAGAACAGATCTCTTGCCCTTTGGAGGTGTTTTGGCATGTGTTTTGTAAAAGTTGTTCGTAGTCAGAAAATTAATTCAGGAGAAGAGAATCCTGGGCAATATTTACCTGAGGAAACTCAAGTTTCTATCTTTATCTTTTAAGAAAGTGGTCTAAATCTGCAGTCTGATATATTTTACAGTCTCTTTCTCTAGCCCTGCAAATGTTGTGTTCCCCTCTTGCACTGCTGTATAGCTTCCTCAGGATGAGCAAAGGCTGGCTTCATCTCAGCCTTGGCAGTAGGAATGGTATCATCTTGGATTTGGGGAGACACAGGACAAGAGATGAGATGAGGTTGGTTTGCAACAGATTTTTCCTCTTCAATTATACAAAAAATAGAAATATCTCCTCCTCTCTACAGAAATATTTTTGAACGTGTTCCTGACTATTTTTACTGTATTACCTCTTTAGGTGTTGAAATCACTGCTGCATATCGAATTCCGTGGTCTTTATTAAATTACCAATAGACACAAGCATACAAGGAATTAGCTGGGTTTCTACAGATTGTCAGAATTAGCTGCCCAGATTTGATGTTTTAGACATGAAGGTTACCTATTTCTTTTGTAGAGCTGGATTTTCACCCATGTCAATTTTTTTTCCAAGCGAGCTACTTGCTTATAGAGTGTTCTGTTTTTTTCCACTTGCTCCAAAAGTAAGTTGGAAATCAGTGACACATGTCATGGTTCCCTTCTTGGTTTGCTACTGAAAGATGGAGTGTCATCCTCATATTTTGTGTAAAGTGTTAGTTCTGGGTGGTCTCATATTCTCAGCAAATAGAGCTTATCTCATCATTCAAAAGCAGGTCTTTCTGCATAAGAATATATTCATTATTTTGTATATTATCAAAACAGACTTTCAGAATGCTTGGCATTTTCAGTTGCATTTGTTTTTTTAAATTATGTGATATAGTTGTCACCTAACTGAGTAAAACCATTAAAAAATAATGTTCTTGGGACTATGGGGCATTTCACTTAATGTGCATAAAGTAGCATGTCTACACTACAATAATCTTTTATGCATGTTAATTGCAAACAATAGATATGTATGAATTAGTATTGGTCTCAGTTAATTTTTCTTCTTCATCTTAATGCACACACACACACAAAGCACTTAGTGTTGGTTTTTTTTTTTTTTTTTGGCAATATATACTTCTAGCTTGCAAATAACATTAAAACAAAAACACTGACACCAAACCCAAGAATTTGTTCCTATACAGCTGATGTACTGTGTTGATAAACATTGATTGTATTATTCAAGTTGAAGGCCTTAGGCAATGGAACTTGATTGCCAAGACTGGGGCTGAAAATTTGGCATTTCTGATGCCATTTCTGAAGCTATACCTTCTCTCTGCAAAATCATTTGAAATGATCTGATGTTGATGACTCTGAGGAAAAACTTCTGGATTGGAGGCTTGGAGGGCAGGTTTCTTAAAACAGTGGGGTGCTATACTAAGCATAAGAATAAGAAAGTGTAACAAATAATCCCCTAAGGACCTAATTTTAAGCTGATAGTTCAATTCTAAATTATATCTATGGGCATTCTATCTAACATAATCAATTCAAAATCATAATTTTTATGCTGTGTCATCTCTAGGTTTTAGCAACTTATAAAAACATTTTTGCACTTTGGACTAATTTTGAGCAGTTGTTGACCTCATGTTGCCATCTCTGAAAGCTGCTCTGGATTTATATGATTAAGGTGGCAATGTTTTTCTGAAAGCACTTTGGGATACCTTGACTATAAAAGACTTCTATATAAAGCTGCACTCTGTAGTCTGCCTTTCCTTACTTCTAACTCAAGCCGTTTCCCAAAAGAATCTAGTCTTGACAATTCCAAGCATAACTTAATGTATTCTAAATTTCAGAATTAAAAATAAGGAAGCAGGTATTTCCAGTGGTCTCATGTAGATAGGTAAAACACATTCTCTGAAGGAAGAAAAGGTAAATTGTATTCGTGATGAATCAAGCCTGATTTTTGTAGCAAACTTTTTATTTTTGATTCAGGATGTTAGTGTTCCGTCCCTCTGTTTTTGTTTTCTTTTTTCTGATTCAGAAGGAGAGGTAAACAATTTGCTACAAAGCAATTCTGCCATGTGCTCAAAAGACGTGATTTTTTTAATCTAAAAATCCTTACATTAGGGTCAGGTTTCTACTGTGATAGGTGAGAAAAATGTTCTACCAAAGTATTATGAGAAGATGGGGAACACCAAAAAAATTACATTGCCACCCACTATTTCTGGCAAAATCAAGTTCAACGGTATCCTTGTTTAGGGCTGTGTTACTTCCCCCTCTCAGAACTGTATTACTTGCCTGGATGTGTATTGGCTTTGAAGGGTAGGTAGTTGCATAAAGCAGAGAGTTCTTTACAGCCTTTAGTACTTTTATTCATTTCACAACTGAAAATGCATCTCTTGGAGGTTTGTGGTGGGTTTGTTCAAGAAAGATGCCAAGTTGTTTTGGGATAGTGATTTACATAAAAATGCAAAAAAGTGCAGTGTATAGCTAAAATGAGGGTTATTGTTTGTTTGTTTGTTTTTCTGTCTTGTGTGCCTGTAAGCAGGAAACTGTGGCATTGATTGATGCAATAGTATCAACATTCTTCATAATTCTTTTCCTTTACAAAAAAAGCAAACACACACAAAAAAGGCTTATCAGAATCTTCAACGTTTGTATGATGCAAAAATACATTGATGAATTGGCACTGCTAATCAAAGAACTAAAATTTCTTCTACAGAAGCAAAACATCACATCTGGTGTTTTTACCTTAATAATGTCTTGCTTCTTTCTTATTATGGTTGACAAAAAAAAAAAAAAAAAAAAGAGTTTATTGAAATTCCAGTTATGCATTGTTCACATTGTTCTAATCTGAGCTGGGGCAGGATGCTTTTACTTAACCACTAGAAAAAACAGTAGAAAAACATTGTGTGGAAGTTGGCTTTATAGTAGTTTGGATCAGCAGCAATAAAGACCTGCACTGATTGCTACTGGTCCTTATTTCATATTAGGTCTTGTTTTAAGTCATAAATAAGTTAGCAATGTTTAAATCATCTTTGCTGAAAAACAGCATGCTCAAAAGTCACTGAGCTCATTTAAGTCAAACAGCAACAGTTAGGAAACGCCACAACTAAGACTGCCTGTGCAACCGTAATTTTAACTGCTGTGCATATGTCCCCAGGATCATCATTTCAGTAACTTTTTAGGGTGGACATGTAGGTCTGTGAAACAGAGGAAACTTCAGTCTTTAAAACCCCTGCTTTGTTGGTTGTAAAATAGAAAGATGCACAGTGAGACAGGATTCTGTGAAAAGAAAGGAATATTTATGGATTATTGGAAATGATTGAGTAAGGAAAGAAAAGAGATACTTTGCAAAAAAATGCAGTTAGGTGACTGCAGTACATGAGGTCATTCTTGGAAATTTTATGATGATTATAAGACAAAAAAATATATAATTTTAAACATCCAAGTGGCTGACCAGACTTTCTGAAGTGCATTCTGTTTGAATCTGTTTTAAACAATTTTAAGTGTTGAAAAAGAGCACCTTTAAAAATTGTGGGTGTATTTATTATGATTTGCGTAAAACTTAGTTTTATTTTGGCTGCGAAACAAGCTGGGGAGAAAGGGAAAGAAAGGGTTGACCTGAAAAGATTTTTTTTTTTTTTTTTTAAAAACTTTAATATGGAATGGCAGTCTTTTCTGTTAACAATGAGCTATATTTGTGGCTTTCGTTTTGCCTTAAAAAGTTGAATTATTTTATTGCTACTGTGCTCTCAAGAACAGCTGGGGAAATTAGATGCCATCCTTTCATCTGTCACAGATTCCCCAGGAAATGTGAAGCCAGACACTTACAATAAGGGTTTTTCCCTGCCTTGAACACCTGATAGCTGTGCAGAAGGACTGCTGAGCTTTCGCAAGCACAGCTGATATCCATGAGAGCTGTGCTTATGACCTATGGATATAAAATGGTAGTGCATACTGAAAGAACGGAGTCTAGTTCACTCATCTGGGGCACTGTAATGAACGAGTATTTTTATGTCAATCTCTTTGCACAGCAGTTCTTCATTTTAAAAGTGAATATAGTGATTAAAGCTGTTTCTGAGTTGCTACGCAGATGATAGTTGGCTTAATGAAAATAACTTGATCAATATCTGCAGATACGTGATGGGAACATGCTGAAGTAACAGTGGACATTGAAAGTGAAGCCTGCCTGGTCTTCAGTCAAGCCAGATACACATCCATGTCCTCGTGCTTTCTTGTCGCCTTCATCTGAGACACAGCAGAGCTGCAGTGGTCTCCTGCACTCCCTGATGCCACAACCAGTGCAGAGCCCGTGGCTCGGCTACCTGCCAGGTAGGCTGCCACCCAAATGAGCCAGCTGTGGGTCTCCTCAGCCTGCACTTCAGGTTATTTAAAAATAAAGAAACCAGCAAACCCCAGATTTCCCTGGGGCAGATAAGAAGTCTTCTGGAGCCTCGTGACTGTCTTCGCAAGCTGTCCCAGAAGCTGGATAAATGGTCCAGCTGTTGAAGCCTCTGAGAGTTAGTGTGAGAAGAGGATGCATCAACCTCTTCCTCAGGGCAGTCTGAAACTGTGGCATTATCCAGACACGTTTAGAAGTTCACATTCTCCAACCATTTCCCTATTTGACCATGTATAAGTTTGACCATCTTTTGAGGAAAAAATACATTGTTCCAGATATGCACACTTCTTGTAGGACAGAAATTCCAGTTCCCCTAATAGCATTAAAAAAAAAAAAATTGTTGGAAAAAACGCACACATTAGCGTTGATGAACCAGTCAAATACTACGGAAATCGGGACTTAATTTTACTGTCCTCATATCTGTAATGATGCAGGGTAGTAACAAGCAACGGTGAATAGAAAGCAAGACAATGGAAGAGCTTCTATTTACATGTGCACCACCCATCCTGTGTGCTGAATGTATGGGTACCCGTGGGAGAATGCAAGTGAAGCCTTAACCAGAAACCACATGCGCATTTTAGTACAGAGAGGTATATCTTTGTGTGCACTTTTAATTCTGATGTTTCCTATCTCACAGGGTATTGATTTTTTTCAACAGTGAAGTTTGTTTAATGTACTTTTGTCTGAAATTGCATTTAGAGTAAACATTTGCTAAAGTGAGTGTGGGGGGATGTGTGTGTGTTGGGGGAGAGGTTGTGCCCTTGTAATAGGTATGCAGAGAACCCAGTCTAGATAATTATATGTCCACATAATTTAAGGTTAATAGTTATCATTTACTCAGTGAAGTTTCAATGAATTTTTAACGAAGGTCATTGATGCTCAGTTTATCAAGTGGATTAGTCATGTTCCCACCAAAAGGGTGAAGATCATAAGTAGCTCTAACACTGATTACCAGGACCTTGGGGCTTCGTTTGTCTACCGTGCTTGATACATTTCCTGTTAACAGTGCAACCTGAGACTTCATTTTCAGTGAATTTTCTGACAACTTCCATTTTGGTGGTCTTTATTAATTTATATTTTTCCACTAATGAAGTTTCACCAAGAACAATTGAAATGTTCTAATTATTTTGCACCAGATTTTGATCATATTCTGAGCCTATGTAATTACCTCAGATTTACTCCTCTGTAATTGAGATCATAATTTGACCCAATATGTTAATGACTTTAAAATAATATAAAAAATGATGAAACAATTTAATAAAGATTTGTAAATGGGGTCACCTACTTGCTCATACACTCATACAAAAGGGTATCTGATTTGTCTGATATAGGTAATCTAGGGAATGCACATGGATAAAGGCCAACTTTAGTGTCCTTAACTGCTGTCAGAAAGGATGTTTCGTAGAGAGGTAGTATATGAGAGAGAGGAATAAGCAGTTTGTTGTTGGCAACAATGCAATCAAAATTCAACCTGGAATAGTACTTTGGCAGCTGGAATTTATTTCAAGCAGAATAAGGCTGCAGGATCTCACCAGTTCCTAGTAAACAACAGCAATGGTAAGAAGCAGGAGAGATTGCCATGGGGGGTGAGACGACATGAAACATGCGTACTCTTGAGATTTACAGGTAGTGACGTACTGGCTATCTATTCCAGGTATTAAAAACTGTCTCTTTCTAGTGGGTAATTGTAACCACCAGTGACACCAGCACTTGCCACAGATGTATTTTTAACCTGCCTCCAGAGAGGTGCAAAAACTTTTGAGTTTTGGTCCTTGCATTCTGGATTATGTCCTTTCTTTTTCCAATGACAGTTCAAAATAAAAAAATATACAGCTACTCTGGGAAGGAAAAGGCAGATTTTAAGATTCTCTTTCTATCCAAATAACTGAGCATTACCTGTAGTTATGTCCCTTCATGCTATTCTCCTTTTGTGCCAAGAATCTTGCACTCAGGAGAGGAGATGTAGGATAACTCATCACAGTCCCCACAGCTTGCAGGTTGGATAGTGGAACATTGTGATGGACTGGAGTCACCTCTGTTTTCAGCTGAACCAGACCATCTGCTTGTTCTAACTCCTACTAAACTGGAAGAAGCAGATTAGAGGTCTTTGGGGAAATAGATGTGTGACATCTGCTGCATTTTATGTAGAACCCAATACCTAAATATCTACTAGCTGGAGACCTTTAAGGGGCTTAGTTTCAAAAAAGCTTAATCTAATTACATGAGAAAATACTGAAAGTGTGATGTACACAATTAGCTGCCTTAAATTGAAGTAATTTGTCACATTCTCTGGAAGTAGAACAATAGTAATGAATTTTATATGAAGAAAGAGTTACCCTACTAAGTTTGGGATCTGTACGGTGAACTGTATTTATTAAGGGGAAAGATTTTATGCTGTGGATTTGGGCTTCAGCTCCTGCCATCAAGTCCTGCTGTAGATGCCAAAGCACTGTTTGAATTCTGCTGTGACTTGCCAAGAGTTGCACGGGAGGAAAACCCTTATAGCTTGTGATCCATGCCTTTTCCAAAGGTTTGTGAATTCTGTTGCCTTTCTGCTCTTACGTGTGCTTTCTTATGCCCCTAGAGAAAACAGAATTGTTGTGTTTTCTTCCATTTCTTCATCCTCTGACATTTTTTTTGTGTTTGGGTGTTTTGAATTAGGTTTAATGTGACTTCACATGCTGGTAGTCCTTCTCAATAAACACGATCTAGTTTCTCCAGACACACTCCTGCTTTTTTTCTCACTTTGCTTTTTACCCTATGCCTTTTACCCTATAGCTGTGCACTTTCTGTTGGTGCTGCATTAATTATTACTTCAGATACCTCAAGAAATTAAATCAGCTGTTTTCTTTAACAAAAATAATTTCCTGTTAATTTTATTTTTTCTTTGAAGATTAAAGTAAAAATCTCAGTTACTGAGGGGAATTGTTTGGAAGGTGTCCAGTAACTTCAAAAATCCTCTGATTTAATTGATTGCAAATTAGATAACAATAAAAAAAAGGGAAGTTTCATCAATCTTTGCGAAGATTGGTGCTGAATATCTGCTACTGCACTTGATTTACAGGATTATTTCACAAGGTGTCAGTAGCTGGAGTGATCTATTGTCTGGAACAACAGTGCTTGTCCCTTAACTGTAACAATTTAATGAAGTCAAAAACGAGTCTGTGGTGGATCACCATTATCTTCACTGAGCTGAAGGGACTGGGCTGTTTCCTTCATCTTGCTTACATCTCTCATTCCTCTTCTAGTACGTGGGGCTTTGTGATTAAACTATAGGCTTGGGAGTCTGACAATTTGTGTTGTATTCCTAGTTCTACCACAAAGTTGACGTGGCAGGATGTATGGCTTAGCTTACAGAGTTTTTTTGCTCATACGTATATGAACATTATTATGTGTGCAACTGCATTCCTAATTTATGCGCATAGACATAACAGTGACCATACACATAAATGAGATATTTGCAGATGCAAATAGCTAGTTATGCATATAATAGGCCAACAGAAACATACAGTTGTTGTAATTATACCCACAAACTATATGAATGCATGAACAGGCACGTTGTGAAAATCAGAATGCTGGCTACACTGTTCATTTTTACCATTTTTAAGACCAGAAAAATACTATTAATATTCCTATGCATTATGAGGCTTGGCTTATTGACATTTGTAATGAGCTTTAAGACTATTAAATGGGAGGTGTTAAAGATCAGCAATGTTTTAGTTTTGTGTGGAAGGCTGATTTACATAATAAAGTCCTTTCTTTGGATGATCTTGAAAATTTACTAATTTTTGCTGGATTTGTACTTGCAGAACTTGGTATTGCAGGGCTGGTGAACTTGTGTATATGTGGGCTACTCTTCACCAGTCCCAAAAAGTAAAAACAGAGTATAAAGATAAAATGAAGTTACTCCTTCAGTGCTTCTAAAACCTTCACCTAGCCATGCTGTAATGTAGCGAGAAGGATACAACTGGATTTGGAGGACATTTGTTTGTTTTGTAACTTCGCTATGATCCCTCAGGCGCTTCGCGTACAGCCTAGCCTGCGTGATAAAGTAGCAACAGGGGAGAAAGTGAAGACAAATGCAAGATGTCAGAAAAAACTCTTTAAAGTAGATGTTCAGGTGGCTGAAAAATTGAACATCCTGTTTGGGGTTTGTCTTTCAGGGAAGAATCAAAAACACAACACCCTGCCCAAGAAACCACAAAGTAGTGCCAAATACTAAGTCTAGCCAACTGCACGTGGGAGATCTGTGTACCTAAAGAGGGTGTTGATCCAAGAGATTTGAAGCCACAAATTTCTCTTGCTGTATATTCTAAACAAGTATGAATTGTGAAGCAGTACTTCCAGAAGTACTTCCATTCTTTCTTTCAGATTGTCTGCGTATTACTGTGTCCTACCAGTGAGAATGATTTAGAATCAGTTATGACTCAGTCATTTCCACCTGGCTCATTCCTTTCAATAGTTGCAATAGGGAACTAGTTAGGTTTTTATCAAACATTTGTTCAGTGATGTCAAATTACAAGCAAATGTGAAAGCAATTATCCAGAAGAAAATAAGGTAGCTGAAACAAAAGTATTTGCTTAAGACCATGAATTTTTAATTATGTATTCTGAATTCTTTCTGATTAGGGCTATATTTCAGGACAGATGACCTTCCAATACACCCTGTGTATGTGGCCTACTAACTACTCAGACTGCAGGATGTGGTAAGTTCTTGAGGATCTCTTCATATGGAAGTGGTGAGACAGAGGGATATGTGCTTGGATTTTTACCTGAGGTGAACTGGGGTTCATCCAGGTTGCAACAGCCAGCCCAGGTACCATCATACAGATATAGCTGTAACGATTTCTTAATTGCTAAGGCCAACAGTAATCTATTTTACACTGAATGACTTAGCAACTTTCAGAAGATGTATCTTTGGTTTGAATTTAAAAGCTTTTTAGCTAGAACTGTGCAAGTGGTAATAGTTCACTTTTTTCCTAATTAATTTGGTTCAAAGTGAATAAATATAGACTTCCTAGAGTAAGAATACATATTTGAAAGTTGTAACAGATATTTTGTCTAGTTCTCTAAACTCTTCCTTGAAAGGAAAACTAACCTGAAAGCTAGTACAAGAATAATAATAATTCTTTTTTTCTTTCATATCTGCCAAATCCTCAGGTCATTTATTTGTAGTCTAAAAGTTGACCTTAACATATGGATCTTTTTCAGAATGTAACCTTTTTTTCATTAATTTTTTGCAAGCAGATAGCTCATATATACTGTATTTTCTGTAACATAGAGTATTTCAGTTGCATGGAAGTCATTGAAAAGACCATTATAATATTTAAAATAATTTTAAATCCTGCTATGAGAAGGTTTTGTGAGTGTTGGGTTTGTCTGTACATTGACAGATTTCTTTTTTCCATGATCTCTGTGAGTGAACCTCTACTGCTTGCAGTAATTGTGTAGATGGACTCTTATTATTTTAATAACACAAATAGAATGCCATTTCAGCTGATAAAGCGTGCAGTATTACTGGGACCAGGGTGCTTGCATCCTCATATTAGTTTGAACTGAGACACTGTCATGGTTTTGGCTAGGACGGAGTTAATTTTCTTCGTAGAGGCTCACACAATTCTGTGTTTTGGATTTTTGATGAAAATAGTGGTGATAACACACTGATGTTTTTGGTTGTTGCAGAGCAGTGCTTACACAGAGCCAAAGACTTCTCTGCTTCTCGTGCTGCCCTGCCAGCCAGGAGGCTGGGGATGCACAAGGAGCTGGGAGGGGACAGAGCCAGGACAGGTGACCCAGACTGGCCAAAGGGATGTCCCATACCCTATGATATCGTGCCCAGCAGTAAAAGCTGGGGTAAAGTAGGAGGAAGGATGGTGGACCTTGCAGTGATGGCATTTGTCTTCCCAAGAAACCATTACGCGTGATGAGCCCTGCTCTCCTGGCAGTGGCTGAACACCTGCCTGCCCATGGGAAGTAGCGAAAGAATTCCTGGTTTTGCTTTGCTTGCATGCATGGCTTTTGCTTTCCCTAGTAAACTGTCTTTATCTCAACCCATGAGTTCTCTCACTTTTACCTTCTGATTCTCTCCCCGATCCCACCTGGGGAGAGTGAGTGAGTGGCTGTGTGGCACTTAGCTGCCTACCGGGGCTAAACCACAACAGACACTAATAAGCATTCACTATAAATAGCACGAGTGGCAAAAATGTTCTAAAAAAATTAGTGAAGATACAGCTGAAGCAAGTAATAAGAATATGGTTCCTCAGTTTGTCTCCAGGGTACAGCTTTTTCATTTAACTTTGGAATGTTCAGATGAATTTTAAGTTGTGTATAACTGTATCTCCACAAAATGCATCCTACTCATTGATGCTAATGGAGTCATTTAGAAGGCTGAGAATCTGAGCTTTATCTGATAGTTTTATAAACTCGGTTTGACTTGAGGTTAAAGACTCACATTAAAAGTTGGACAGCTACTAAAAATGAATTTGTAATCCTGTGATAGGAAATCTTCGGGAATTTAGGAGGTTCGGATAAGCTGTTCACTGGCTCTCAACTCATCTGCTCTCAAGTGAATCTTGTTGGCCTGGAAATCTCTATGATAATCTGAGAAAGTTAAGTAATTGTCTCTATCTGATATTTAAAGCACAGAAGGATGAGGCATATCTGCACACAGTCCTGCTGTTGACTTACTGAATGACCGTGGGTAAGCGTCCAGATGCTCAGGCTGAACGTGAGCAGAAACTGTCTCTCACTTGCACCTTTTTTCTTTTCCAAGCTCTTGGAAACCAGTATTTTCACCTGAGAAGTTTCATAAACATACCCCAAACTGCTATCTTAGTATGACTGAGATGCTCAGTGCCTATTTTCTTTTGGGAGTTAAGGATGGATCTTGAACTAGTATCTATGAACAGGACATTTCCCCATGTCCCACAAAGAAGTTGCACCTACAGGTCTGATAGCATTTTCACTCCCAGGCTGAAGAAGCTATTGTTTTTTGTTGCTGACATGCAGAAGTGGTCACCACTATTAATGGTGAGGGTAAAACTGCTATTCAGTTTTGAACCAGATTACAAAATTCTGTAGATGTTTTAACACTCTTTCAGAGGTACTGTCTTGCAGTGTAGATTAAGATATTCCCCCTATCACATTCACTTAAGGTATCCCCTATCTCTGATATTTTTATTGGTTAATTGCTACAAATAAGTCTCATGTGGAAGCACAGATGATTAACCATGCTCTGTGATTTTTCTGCAGTAGCTGGGTGCTTGACAGGTTTTAAGACATTCCTTATCACAATAATTAATACCTTTACTGGTCTCTCCCCTGGGTGGGACTCACTGTACTTAAAAAATTATGTCAGAATGCTTGCAAACACATGTGGTTCTAAAAAACCTTTACTACATAAATAATTTTGGAATTCTTAGTTAAAAGGTTTGGCAAGAAAAAAGATTCTATGTATGCCAGTTCATTACTGTTTTCCTTTGCTTTTGCATAGTAGGTCCCGAGTATTCAAAGCCTCTGAGGATTACTGTCATAACAATGGTGGTAAGATCAGCAATAGCAGGTTAGAATAACTAAGAAAACCAGCTTTGTGTTGTAATTTTTTATTTTTTTAAATTATAAATTGAAAGAGTATAAAAAAACCCTGCAAGTTTAATAGTAATACGTAACTGGATTTTTTAATATCTTACTTTAGAGTTGGTTTATAGGATTCATTTTGTGTTTTATGCATATGTATGCAAGTTCTGTAAGGCTGTAAGAATCAATTAATGTCGCTCTTGGATAAAACAAACTAATGGAAAGGGAAATGAATTTTATTTTTTGTTTAACTACCTGTTGCTGTCATATGTGCTTATTGGAATATTTGATAGTGAAGAAAGTAAACAGGCAATGTGTATCAAATTCATTTCTTTCTGAGAACTAGTTAGGTTTATGATTTTTGTCTTATTAGGAATCAGGACAAAGTCTGAGTACAGACAAGAAATAAACATCAAGATCTGAATCCAGGAGAAAGTTAATGACAGGAAGGAATCTCAGATTTTTATGAATTGTGTCTATTTTGCAGCAAATAATAAATAAATAAATCAAAACTGTGGATCCTAAAGCCCCTAACAGTATGCTGTGGAATTCACGAGCAAATCCCAGTTCTACAGCTTGAGAAAATCTCTAGCACAAATACAAAAGTCTTGTTTATATAATTTTGTGAGGTGATGCAATTAAGGTGAAGTGTACTTAGTATAAAGATTATAAATATGCTTCTCTGCGTACATGACGCTTTTTAAAGGACTGTGACAAGATGGCTTAAGTAGCAGACACAGCACCTCTTTGTATTGCAGTAATAATTGGCTTAAGAGGCAGGCAATGTTAGCGAACATTTGTCTGTGCTCTTTGAAAAATGTCTTCAGTCCTGGGAAATGTGTTTGCTCCTTCATTCATTTTGTAGGTATTATGCATACTGCCATTTGCCTACCAAAGCAAGATCTCTTTAAGCAGATTATGGTTTATTGCTCAAAACATCAGCATTTGAAGAGGAAGGAACATTTCCATGACAGGCGTTGGTGACGTCATCCCAGCAGGTAGTGACATTTTGAATGCTTGATGACATTTCCTCTTGTAAATAGACAAGGGAAGTCAGTAGGTGCAGCACCGCTTTACCTTTTGTAAAATGTCACTGCACCGAGGACAGTGAAAGAATTCCTGTATATTGTTTTATTGTTTCTGGGAAGCAGAAGGAAGTTACACCAAAAGGCTCATAGTATCCTATGTATTTCTTTTACTATTTGCCAAGATTGCTCTAAAGAAATAACTATGAATTTGAACTGCATGCGTTGTTATTATTTATAATAAATAGATCTCTTACTTATTAAATTCATGCCACTTTGCACATCTAATGCTTTAGCATTAGTCTGACTTTAGCTGATAGAAAACACATCTTTTACAACCTTACCATTTGTCCTCCATGATTTACTTAAAAAAGTCTCGTAACACCTAAAATTTCTCCTTTCTTTCTTTCTTTTGTTTATGTTGTCGCATCTGAACTGATATATTGTTGATTAGAATAATGCTTTCAATTTTGGTCCCTGTTCTTTGGTCTCTGCTCTTTTTGGCTCTTACTTGCCTTCATTCGTCTTGCACCCTGGTATTTGCTGTGATGAGTAATGTTGTTGAGGTACTCAGCTGTAGCATTTTTTCCTCTACTGTAGATATCCTGGGACTTCTGTGACTACAGATCACAGAAAAGGAAATAGAATTATTCTGAATGTAGTTACCCACAAGAGAAAACATGTAAGATCTGCAATGTTTCCTTTTTCTCTGACCCCAAATAGATCTATGAATCCCACTGAAATTTGAGTCTAATGCAAAAACATTTCAGGAACAGTTTGGTGCAATATTTTGTTCCTAAAATACTTCTCCTGAATCACATCTATCTTTCCAGTCCAATCTGCAACCAGCTGGTTTTCATCCAGCTCTCTGTTTCTGCCAGCTACGCAGAGCAGTTGGCACCATCTTTGTCTATCTCCTATGAAAAAACAGCACAGAAAAAGATATCAGTATGTTAATAATAATATTTATAGCCCGGGGTCGTTAGATGATCATTCCCAGTAGTTTTCCATCAAAACTGTACTGAACCTATGGACTATTCTGACCGTGCAGGACCTTTTATATCTGGTTATTTAAGAAATACTAAAATGTTATCTGCTATGATTAGTCTAAAGATAAGCTAATGCAAGAGTGGAATATCCTGTGTTTGCCACATCAATATCCATTTGGAACAGCAGCACACCACTGCAGCCAGGCCAGCGCTCCCCACCCAGTGGGCTCTGCTGGCTCGGCCGCCACCCTTTGTTTCACTGCTCCCTCAGGGCGTGCCAACCCTCCTCTTGCCTTTCTGAGCACCTCCTGCTGACTTACTGCACAAGCTTTCTTGTTCTGAGCTCTGTCATCGCCTTAATGCTGTTGAACACCAGCTGGACAGGGCAGCAATGAGATGCTTCTGTGGATATCTGCACTTCTCATCTCTTGCAGATATGCCCTGTGTTGTTATGATTGTTGCTTTTGATTTCATGACTTTCTTTTACATTCAGTGGTCTTTTTCTGTGCTATTCATCAAAGGGCCAACAGCACCCTCCCCTACTGTCCTTCCTTTGCCTCATACCTGTGCCACTAAGTTTTCTTTTACCAATAGATTATGTATGAAGGTTTATTATTTGTTCTTGACAGGCCAGCAAAAAGCTCTCCCAATTCTCATATCTTTTTGATCCTATAACACACACACACACACACACACACACACACACACACACACACGGTACTGAGTGTGATGAATTTGGGAGGCAAGGTGCTGTTTTAGTTGTCCCATTCTTAGCTGACTCCAGCAGACACCTTCCTCTGTACCCACAGGCTAGATCCCCACCACTTTTTCTTCTGTTGATCACTATAAAAGTGGCAGTGTGAGCCCATCTACGTAAATGAAGCCTGCCGTGCAAGAAATAGACCTTTGGGAAACGTGTGTGTGAATGGGGAGGAACTGTGGGCAAAAACAGAGCCAGGTGTTTGGCGACCATCTAGTTTTGATGAGTAGCCAGAAATTCGAGTTTCTTTTTTTTTCCCCCTGGTAATTGTCTTATGGATGGTAAGTAATAGTAATAATAAAAATAAAATAAAAATAAAAAATAAAAAATAAATGAGATTTCTCAAGAAGAAATTGTTCAACACTGCTCAGAGAAGACAGAGGAGAGAAATATCTGGATTGTCATATTGCACAGCTTGGAAGACTCTCCCTATGATTAGCACAATTCATCCTCATCGTGTTAGAGTGACTCTGCCATCAATATTTAAAAGGGCACAAATCATCTTCCAAAAATGTGACTCTGTGAGTAAATTTTGCACCCACTCATTTTGAGTGGGTTGCAAATATATTCACATGTTCTTCATCACAAGTGAGCAGCAGCATATATTGCTTTTAAAGGAAGCTGAGATGAAAATAGCTGCCTCTAAAAAAGGTAGATTAATCTCTTGGAAACTCCCCACTGGAACATTGTAACATTAACTGGCAGTTTCCCGTGATCCAGGTAATTTATTCATGAAACTTATGGAGGTTAATCAAAAGTTCATATAATTGTAATAAACAGAATACGTAATGGACTAATCATGCAATTCAAGGCATTTTGTAATTTATTTGAAATATCAGATAAAAATAACTAAGAGGTGTGCCAGGAAGCCAGCAAATAATTTGGAAACTGATGAGCGTGGCATACCTGCTGAACTATGAATAGATACCGTAATGTCTAAAAGTATGTAGATAAATATAACAATGTAACAAGTATTCTGCATGCTTATACTTTTTTGAAGGCTTTAAAATTGATTCTAAAACTCACATTGCCACCTCTTGTACAATCCAGTTTCCAGTTTAGCCCTCAGAGCACAACTGAGAGGAGTCCCTTGGTTGGAACCGGACTGGTCTCAATAAAAGGGGCTCAGTTTGCCCCCTTATAATGTTTGAGCAAGCATATTAAACAGATGGTGTTCACAAACAGTGTATTACTATAACCAATTTATTCTTGCTTTAAAAATAAATAAAATTAGGCGGTATATTAACTTTTGAATATGGATACCCTTCTGTTTTATTGAAAAAGTATTCTGGCTTTGACTCTTCATGGGGGAGAGAATAAGTTTGCGTGTTAATGCCTGCTTATTATGACTCTATAGCATGTGCACGTGAGGATCTAGGACTGTACGCACCTTACTAAGTGCATCCAGGCTGGCCAAATGTGAATGTAAATCACCTGACTAGTATACCAAATAGGTGAACGCAAAATAGGTATTCACTTGTATTTGCTGTTTTGTTTCAAAGAAGGATCTGTTAATGATTAGTAAGAACAGAATGAGGTTATAAAAACACAGTGAGGTTCAGTGTAAAGTGTTTTTGTTACTGTTTTTTTTTAATGAGAGGGCAGAAAAAATAATAAATGTATATGTTGTGTGTGCAAAC
The DNA here is from genome assembly GCA_013399475.1 of Chauna torquata. Lineage (NCBI taxonomy): Eukaryota > Metazoa > Chordata > Aves > Anseriformes > Anhimidae > Chauna > Chauna torquata. Next base: position 28,957 of record VXAL01019420.1, on the reverse strand, counting down.
ACAAAGTCTAATTTTATCATAAATACATAGATAAAAGATATGTACAGATACGAAATATCTATAAAATAGACACACATATATGCATGTGTGTGTGTATATATATCTATAGATATAGAGATAGATAGATAGATAGATGTGTACTGAGTACTGGTGGGTGACTGAGCACTGCCAGAGGTTGCCCAGAGAGGTAGTGGAGTCTTCCTCCTTGGAGATCTTCAAAAGCCTCCTGGGCAGCCTGCGCTAGGTGGCCCTGCTTGAGCAGGGGGTTGGACCAGATGACCTCCAGAAGTCCCTTCTAACCTCAACCATTCTGTGATTCTGTGAAATTATCATGTGTGAGAAAAATACATACTTCAGTATGGGAAATACAGTTTTTAAAGTGCCTTATATATTTTCCCTATACTGAAAATGTAATTTTGTACTTAGTTTCTTGATAATGATTTGATTTTAAACAAAAAATCATCATTTTGTATGTAACTTTGTATGGCTGGGCAGTGAAAATCAAAACATTCAAAAATTAACTAGACTGATATGCTGCAGAAGTAACAAGTTTTCTAAAAAAAAAAAAAAAAGTCTGAAATAAAATGTCCAGTTCTAAAAACAAACAACAATCATTTTCAGCTGCAGTGGATGTGAGCAGATATAATCCAGTTTTCTGAAAAATCATAGTTTTCCCAGGATAAAAAGTTGAACAGCATAATAGGGAGATCATACAAAAAGAAATGTTAAACATTTCACAGGGAGGCATTTTTCAGACTTTGGCTGGAAGACTTTCAGCTCAACAGTTGCTTTAATCAGTTTAGTCAATTATGTTCAGGGGAATCACTTCAAAAGCACAAGAAAATTTTGTGTTATGCCTTATAAGTGATGAATTGCTTCTAGGCTGTGTTCCCTTCTTAAAACAAAAAAGATAAAAAGATTAGCACTTCTAGTAGCACCTTCACTTTTCAGGATTGCCTTGAAAGCAATGAGTAAAGCAGGGTGAATTTTAAAGCTAAAGAGGCTATTGTGAGACAATGGATGGCCGTGATTTGACTGTGTGGTACTAGCAGAAGTAATGGGTGTAGACTTTGTTTCAGCATTTTGCTCTCCAGCACCTGGCAGAAAAGTAGGTAAGTTACTAGCAGGTAAATTCTTTATTTTGGAAGCAGTCAGGCTTTTTGAAGCAAGCAGGTAAACTCCTCTCTCAGGCATTCTCTTTTCTTTCTAATAGGCACTTTTACTTTCAGGCAATCATATCTTTTTCCACTCTGTACACAAACTCCTTCCTTTCAGGCAGGTAAACTTTTTCCTCCCTCCTTATTTCCCCCAGGTAAGCAAACATAACCTAAAAGAAAAGGACAGATTAAAGCTGTTTGCCCATAAAACTGCCTTCTTCCAATACTAGGAATTTGTCTTGTGACCTACTTCCTTAACACTGTTTGCTATTGAGCAAGGACAAAACCCAAATGTCATTTCATGACATAATCCACTGTCAAAATTGGCACTAGCCAGCAGGCCTGCTGGTGGTCGCTCGCAGATAACAACTGTGGAGTAGGCATAGAAAATGCATTTTTTCCACAGAATATGGTAAGTCAGGGTTGAAGAGTATTGGGAAGGAAGGGTGGGAGAACTTGTGCTGCCTCTGTCATGTCTCATATATTCTTGAGACTCAAGTTTCCAGTTCTTGTCAATGACTTGTCAAGCTGGCATTCTTCAAAAACATGCTGTTAATTGGTGTCACATACACATGCTATGTGTATTTCTTACAAAGCCATTAGTTTTATTACTTACGCACTTCTCCATTAGCTGTATCAATAAACACGTATATGCCTGTGCCTGAGTTGTAAGGTGATGTTTTCCAGTGAAGTATCTGAGGAGAAACTGATGCTCTGGTACCTTCAAGTTTAAAAAAAAAAAAAAAAAAATTCAAGTGTAAAAGTCTGGAATTACAAAACTAACAATCCTTTTATTGACTAATATCCACCCTTTGACTGAGACCCCAGGTTAGAAGATTATTCTTTGTAGAGTCCAAAGTACACACGGCGGAATATATCCTTCTGTTTATAAAATGCATTGTGCAGTAATGGTAAAATAAAAAAAAAAACCTCCCCCAAATTATGAAAGCTTTGCAACGTTATTTTACAGGACTTTGTTCTAAATCATACCAGGATAGTATGGAAAGATGTCTGTGTGTTTAGGACCACTGAAAGAAAGTTCTGTTAACATGCTTAAGTTGACATCCATTGCAGGAGTTTAAAAAATTGTCTGAAGTCAGTTTTGAAATTTATATAACTTGAGGTGAAATTCCCTATTCAATTTTTTTGTATTTTAAAGGGAGAAAGAAGACAACTTTTTTTTTTTAACTGATCAACATTGTTTTCTAGGCACTTCAAGTACTCTTCAGGCTATTTATTAACATTTGTTCCTGAAAACTCCTTTTTCTACAGATCATGTAAATGCTTCCGATTTCATAGGCACAACCAGCTGAACAGAGATATTCCCTTGATAGGAGATACATGTCCTGTCTCATCTGTGGACGTTGATAGATGTCGCTTAGTATTACATCTCCATTTTTACATTCACACAAGAAGAGCACAAAAAATATTATTATATTTTTTGGCTTCCTTTTGACTGGCATCTTCTTTGCAGTGATGTATCTCATCTTTTTAGTACCGAGGTATGCCTGACTGAACATGCAAGGTGTCTGAAGGATACCAACCTGTGCTGAGCAGATGGGAGAGATGCCAGGACCAATGGACATGATTGGGTTTGTGCAGGATGTCGTGATTATTGTTACTGCAGTGTTTCAGAGGACAGCAAGGCAACTGTGTAAGGACCCTGGGTAACTTGTTGGTTGTCAGCAACACAGCAGAATATTTCCGCTGTACCTCTGAGCTCATGTAGGATGTAGTACGTTTGTCGAAGAATACTATGCATATTTAATAGAGCTCCTTGCCCAATGAGTCTAACATGTCATATCAGCTCTTATTCAGTGCCTTACACAAATCTCAGACATTTCATTTTTTTCCTTTACATTTCATTCTTGTGCAATAGCTGCCTATTGCTTTTAGCCATTTGTTGCAGTATTTGCTATGAATGCAACAGGTGAAAACAGACAACGTTATGGCTTTTGCAGATACTAGATAATGTCTCATGTGGGCCTGGTACCTGGAGATAATTACACCTTTTAGTGGATTTACACTGCCCATTTTATTTCCTGTCATCTGGGCAATAATTATATGCTACCTACCTGCCTTTTCATGCTGTTTTATCAACTATTTCTTTTATTTATGTACAATGGAACTGTTGGGACCAGTAACTTTTATTTCCTCCATTTATCAAAATATTTAACTAGCATAGTGCAAGGTAAGTCATCATTATATAATGGTACAGGGCACTGCTGAGGTTAAGCCTAAATCATTATAGTTGCTTCTCTTGCTCCAAGCCCCCCAGATCTCCCTCCTGGCAGTGCAAAAACCTTGACAGCTACGGGCTTAGGTCACACCATTTAGTATCAAGGAACTGTCAGATCTTGTTTTCTTTTTTGCTATTCTGCTCATTAGTCAAAGCAGATTCTTTGCTGCAGCAGGTCTGCATGCTACATCCTAACCCAGTGCATCCTTAGGAGTATGATCCCAGTATGATCCACCATACAAGGTGAAAATATGAGTGCTGTGTCACAATAAGCCAACTGTAACATCTTCCTGAGTTGACTTTACACAGCCTGACAGTTTTGCAAGCTGCCATGTTTAAAGAGAAACCTTCAATTTCTCTTACAGCTTTTTTTTTTTTTTTAATTGGTAATGTACCTTGAGGAATTAGGGTTTTTCCCCAAACCAAATACACATGTAGCAATGCTCTCAGTGGATGGCCAGTACTTGACAGTATGTTGTTTGTAGATGACTTAAGTGGATCAGACTCATCTACAATTAAAAGATAAATAGAGAGAATTTCAGCTATAGAAAAACATTTTTCTATTTCATTCATAATCTCTTTGTAAAGCATGAGGAATTGAACTACAATGTTGTATTGTAACTTACATAATTGCCAGACTAAGAACACTGCATTAAATTCCTGAAATATATTATTCTTACACAGAAAAATACACACCTGATACATTTTTATTTTTGTAGTATAAAAGACTGAACAGTTTATTTTAGGTGTGTGGATATGTAGATATATTTTGAATACAGAAATATTGCTAAAAGAGCATTGCAACACAAAGTCAGACACGCTAGAAAATATAAGAACTTAAAATCTGCTATTCAAAAAATATTCATTGTCAGCCCCTGATGAGTATTAATTATGGAGGTATGAATGCAACATACTACTTTTCCTCTTGATGCTTGATTCATCCAGAATACTGAGTGGCCTATAGAAAACTGAATACCCAGCTGCGTAATAGTTTGTGTTTCTTTGGTAATTCATTCCAATCCTGTTCCACTGCATTTGTAAGTATATGAGAGCCCTACTGGGACCCTGCTACCTAAGGCTCATTCAGGACATGCTTATTCCAGCTTTCCTTCATCTTTCAGATCCTGGGCAGTTGTTCAAGATGTCGTGGTGGAGCTTTGGCTTGGGCATTACTTGGGAGGGCTTCAGCATATGGGCCCACAGCTGGCACTCATCATCAACATTGGTTTTCCTTTTGTTCCTTCTACAATAGCTTGTGTCAGACTGCTCCAAAGACATCACCCATTTTTGTCCTTGTAGTTCTTCTGTAAGGAAGGGACCTTCCCACTGAGGTCATTACCCCTCACACGGGTTTCTTCCTGCATGAGGAACTTAGGCTAGCAACTTTAATGGTAAAACTGCTCATTTTAGGGTGTCAAGTTGAAAAGCCTTCATTTTTTTCATGGTATTATTTTATTACATTTTGTTAAATTTTAGAATACTTGGAGCTGCTAATCATACCTGACAGTGAGCATCCAGGATCAGATGAACACCCTATTAGTGATCATTATGAGAAGATGACTCAATAAAATGGGAATTCAAGGGGAAATGTAGGAGTCTGCTTACAGAGAGCTGTAGTTTCTCTTCTTGCAGTGTACTTGTTTGTTAAACACATTAGGACACGCAGGCATTGCTATAAACACTGGGGTTCAAGTAATTAGTTAATCTTGGCTTCTACCCTGTGCCCTGACCACCCAAATAGCAGAGGAAAGTATTAGCTGAAAGTCTCAGTGCCTAAAAGCGTTCCCTGGGTGTGAGGAAGGACCCACTCTGAATGCAGTTATACAGGCTGTGTTTCTGTAGATTTCCCCATTGTTTGTCACACAAGACTCATTTTACAAGGCATTATGGTAATTCTGAAGTAGTAGTAGATAAAGAACCAAAGTGTTGTAATGCTGTCTTGAACAGACACTGCTTTCTATTGAGCAGAATTGATGTTCAGTGCAGGAAAATCCTGATCTACAATTCTTGTCATAGTATGGAGCAGGTAAGATATACTAGCACTGTATTCCTAAAAAATACGTTTCAGTTTTTAAAATCTCTGAAAATAATACTTATAATAGTCACACAGTTACATATAGGACAGGACTAATGAAGAAAATGGGATTTGAAATGTATACTGTGCAGTAAATAAGTTTTAAAAGGACAGATCAAAGTCTCAAAATAGAAACTAAGTATCTAATGATTGGATATTGTTTCAACAATATTGTTTTCTAATCATTTATAGTAGAAAGCTATTACAATAATCAGTTTTCAGGCTAGTAGGAACAAACTTATGTGCTTAGTGTTTCCTATTCATTAATATAAAATATGAATAATGTTCTTGCTTCAATTTATTTTAAAGTCTCTGAGGTGGGTTTCATCTCCTCAGGTTTAAGCTAGCTGCAGAGGTCCCCTTAGAGCAGACAGGGAAAACTGAGTAGTTCCAGAACATGATTCATCTCACCCTAAAGAAGGTGCCTGAAGTAGGTCAGATGAATCACCTTCGCAAAGAGTCTACAGCCTCCCTTAACTGCACAGGTGGAAAGCTCAGCAAAGGTGTAGACATATCCTCTGTTGTCACCTAATATCAGTACGAAATCTTACTCTGTGTCTGTATATTTGTGCAGTTTTAGGTGTGTGGTTTGTTGTTGTTTTCTTTTAAATCGCTATTTGCTGTATCTAAATGATAAACAGCTGGGAAGAGGAATCAGAGGAAGATATTGTCTAGGATTTCAAAGTGGCCTCAAATATCCTTTTGTGTAACACCAACGCTACACTAAATTGCTTTTCATCACAGCATGATATATATGAGGGACTGATAAAATCCAAGTGCTTGCATATTTGGGGAAAAAGAGGGAAAGAGACAGAGAAGAGAAAAACTGCATAGTTGGGGCTTATTTTTAGTATTTTTCAGAATCTGTGCTAATCAGTAGATGCAGGTGGGCAACCTGGCACTTGAAAATACCTACACAAATCCATGGATGTCCAAAAATGTTCAAAGGTCAGCCTTAAAAAGTAGGCTGGCAAATTAAAAGCAATTGGTGATCCATTAAACATTAATGCAGTAACCATATCTGATATGTAAGATAATTAGCAAGAACATTGGTAAATCCATTACACCCACTTTTCTCCTTTCTTCTACTGTGCTCCTGCTGATAGATATCTATGGTTTGGGAGGAGTACTGTTGTCAATTAAAAATATTTAAATTAATATAGACCTTCTTAAATCTTTGACATAAACATGAAAAGGGTGTGTATTTTCTTATCAGTTGTTGGTCACACATAAAGTAATTCTGGTTAAATACGTAAATTTTTTCTTTCGTAAATATCTGAAAATTTTATTTCAGGAGCTGATCTAAACTGCAAGGTGTTGGTGAAAATCTTTATAGAAATTTTTTTTTAGAGTGCTGGATCCTAAACAGAGCCACAGAGCAAATACTGTTATTTCTAAGAGGCCAGGTAAAGCAAAACAGATATACAGAAAAGAGCACACACTAACATATGCTGCAGAGGGATTTAACAGCATAACGTGTACTGAGTCACCCTTGGAGCTCGAAATTAGAACATGGTTGTAAGATCTGTAAGAATCTTCTTTTCTTCTTTCTCTAAGATTTCTTTCTAAGAAAACCAAGGATTTTTTTTCTGACTATGGGCTCTCCAGCACATCATCTAGTTCAAATCACCCTCTACTTTCAGTGATAAATTAAATATACTGCTTAGAGTAAATCTTTAGATTTACTAATCTTTAGAGCAACACCTTTAGAACAAAAACAAAACATGCTTAAGTTTGTTTATGCTTTCAAGTGTTCCTTCAAGAGTCATTTTGGGGAGATACTAGCCTTCATCAAAGGTAGCAGAATGGATAGTTAAAGTTTTTCAATTAAATTTCCTCCTGCTTGATGAGCTAGCTGCATATGGTAGGTAAAGCCAAGGATTTATTGTTGTTATAACTGAAATCATCAGAATCTAATCATTGTTAGTCCAGATCTAATTGTTACAGAAAAGACAATAACAATGCAGTTAGGATTTTTGCACGTTTCTTAGTTTCTACCCCCTTTCCTGGTGCTGTGCTCCCCCCTTCTGCAGCTGGTGCTGGTGTTGGGGCATCATGGCAAGTTGGCAGCATCTTCCCTCCAGGATCCACTCAGGGTCATTTGGATATTTTTGCTAATGAACTTTTGAACCTTCCTCTTTTCTTCATTGGTCTGCAGTTTCATGGAACAGCTGAATTTTCTATTTATGGTGCCTTTTATGTATGTTAGATATCATTTCGTTGTTCTCCATTGTTCCTAAAACCAGATTTGTCCTGCTCCAGGTCTGCATTGATGAGTTGTCTGTTGCTGTGGGGTCTCCGTGTCTGTGCCCCACCTCTGGCCTCCCATGCCTGCACTCACCTGTGCCATGTCCTCTGTCCTCAGGTCCTCAAGCCACTGTGGTCATACCTGACCCATGTTTCTCTGCACTACCTCGGTGTGTTAGAGCCGGAAGTATCCCATACTACACGGAATAACTGCTTGTAACTGCTATCTGTATAAACACATGGTTGTACCATATGAAGATAAACAGAAGTAAAATAAATTAGCCTTAGACACCCAATTAATTGCAGAAATTGCTATTACAGCTGAACCAAATAAACCAAAGCTGCAGCAGGCTGAGAAGGGTTCAGACTGAGCAGATCTGACAAGCTTCAGTCCTGAGGCTGTGCAAATTCAGTATGAAGCTTATGGCCTGTCCCTAGCTACAGCAATACTGTACTGCAGGGCTTCATGGCTACAGCAGCATGATACAACTTACTGTTGTTAAAACGTTTGTTGTTGAAATGTTGTTCTTTAATTAATTTTACCACAGAGTAGTATCTGGAATATATGGTATATGTATTGTAGAAAACAGTTAACATGTCATTTAATTTTGTCAAAACAGATATGATCAAAGCAACCTCTTCAACTGGGAGGTGGTTTTACAGTTTAGTAAAGAATCTGGGCATGTGTGTCTTAGTTGTTCTTGTAGTCACAAAGAATGTATATGAAAGCTCAGTCAGTCACAAATTTGAATTTATAGTTAAGCACCCAAACAAAAGTAGCATGATCTTCAGAGTCTGAGTACAGGCTGTTCCTATGGCATCCTCTTGCAATATCTTAGGTGGCTCTGGACTTGTTTTCTTGTTGGCCAATAACTGTATTCCCGGTTGTGGGTCATGACTTAACAACTTACTGATAGTATTCCCGTTCAGCTGTCACGCAAATCTTAAAATAATTGCTTTTGCAATTACTCTTCCAAAATTATTAACATGTTTTTGGGCTATTCTAAAATATTAATCCTGCTTTTCCAAGAAGAAGAGTCAAGTCATGATGAAGTGGGCAGTGGATTCGGGGCTGAAGGTAAACAGCTACTGAAACTAGTTAATGACAATGAATTTTCATTTGAGGCTTTTACAAGAACTTAATATCAAAAACTGTGGAGAAGTGTAGATTGATGGCATTTTGCATCCCAATATATCTCACAAGTGCAAGGCAGCTATTGTTTACACTTTTTCAATCTACTCTCTTTTGGTAAGGTGACATATGTTTTATACAATCATTTGCATTTTACTGCTGTCTGGAGTTACCTGTGTCTGCTAATGTTCTGGATTATTTAGTCTGCTTACTTGAGACGGACAAGCACTGCCCTGTATCTTCAAAATGTTGTCTTAAAAATGGCGGCAACCTTATCTGTGCGTAAGGAGGAGATTATGACCCAGCTGTCATGTACCCGTAGAAATTGTCTGTCTCGCCCTTTCTGTGTCAAGAGACTTTTGGCAGGAACATAATATTCCCTTCAAAATCAGTTTGTTCCTTTGCCTTTTTTTTCATATATTCCATTTATCTGATTCTCCTTCTTCCAAACAGTCCTCAGCCCTGCAGACTGATTAGATCCTAATTCTTTTGGCATGCTGTCAACTTGTCCTAGTCAGAATAACTATTAGGCCTTTGCTTTTGCTACTCCTCTGCAATTTCGTTTCCGTTTCTGTGCCTCATGTCTTTTCTTTGTGATTTTCACCTATTTTGCCTGAAGCTGTCTTCTGACAATATGTTACCACCTCTCTCTGTGGATTTGTTCTCTGCCTGCCCAAGTAATTTATTTGTGTTAGCTTCCTCTTCACCATTATCCGGGCTGTTTGACTTTGTGTGTATTGCTTTTCATAGTGCCTCAAATCTCTAGTACGTTATTAACAGTTTGAAACAGGAGGGCTTTTGTAGCTTTTAATGCAACAACTTAATCATGCTGACTGGGTGTGTTTAAATGACTGAAATTCAATGTACACGCACACTGAGAATAACACCTTGTGTGCGCCTGTGACAGCTGTAGAACTGAACATAGGCCCCAGTAAGAATGTTTTTTCCCTTGGCAGTTAAATGACATTTTAAGATTACATGCCAAAATAAGTAAAAATCAGTCCTTAGATTATGATGCTCTATTCCTATATTTTCATTGTATGTATTAGGGGAAGGAAAGAAAAAACAGAAAAAATATAAGAAATGCCGTTCAATTTAAACAACCCTTCAAAGCCTGGTACTTGAATGTGACAGAAATTTCATCCCGTGGCTTGTCCCTAAACTCGAAAAATAAATGGAGAATCATAGCCAAGTCAGGATAGGGTTTCTGTTCCTTTTCATTAGTTCTTCTGCAGAAAGAAAGTATGATGAAGGCAGACAGCAGAAATGCAACAGCAGAGATCAAAACAACCCCATCTTTATTACCCTTGCACTGAAATTGCTAACATGGTGGATGGAATTGCTCACTCTGATATATGCAGAATGTTGAGGACATGCTAATTACTTTTTCCTAGAAAACTGGTGGACATTAAGTTGCTTAAACTTCTTGTTACCGTAAATTCTAGTTTCTTGTTATCCTATTTTTTTTTCCTTCTTTTAAAAGTTGAGTCAAATTTCATGTATGTTACCATTCTAGTAAAAACTATCTAAGTAGCCACATATGGGACCATAAGTTCAAACTATATTAGTGAGTTTTGTATGGGCTTCTTCAAACTTACCCATAAAGTGATTCCTCTGGGCAAGATACCCTGTTTCCAATCTTGGCAAAGAAAATGAACAAAACGTAATTTTGTCTTGCTGTATTTTGTTTTCTCTCTGTGGAATAGATCTGGAAAGACAGGGGAGACTTGACCCTGAGGCAGAGGCTGGCCCAAGCTATAGATCTTAAGAGACCAAACTCCTTAGGAGACGACCATCTTGAGCAGGCAAGAAATGTTTCCCATATTTAAGAATGCTGTGTGGATATTTTTATGACACATTGATTTTACTGATCAAATTTTGAAAGATTATGCCCATGGTTGTTGGGTAAAAGGGTGGAGGTAACATTTATCTTTTTCCCTCTCCTTTTAGGGGGATCTTTCTAGCTGTCTGAACAGCAGGAGTAGTGGCCAAGTGCCCAACCTTTCATCTTTGGGTCTCCAGAGAGTCTTGACCATTTGTCTTGAATATAGATTTCACTAAAATCAGCTCTGTCTTTGTCACCTCCAGGCTGGGCACTAACGTACTTTTTGTAGAACTTATTTCATGGTGAACATTAAATTAGAACTCCATAAACTTAATTTGCTTCCAGTGCTTCATTTGCTTCCAAGTGTAATACTTGGTATTGATTTTAACTTATATTTAACTTTTATGGTGGTAGTTGTGTGTACTTAAGAAGCTGCTACTTCTTCGTTGCTGTGAAACCTGACCTGAGTATTAGATTTTAACCATTGGAGACAGCAATATTTGTTTTCTCTGGAAGATCTGTAAAGTGTTAACCTAGTAGAAACCATATTTAAAAGCTTTCAAGACACTCTGCAGAGACTGTATATGTTTTTATAGTGGCATTGGAGAACAGCTGTAGAATGGCTGCCAATCCTGGTCTGATCTAATATTTGTTTATTTATTTATCTATTCTTTTTTCAAACTTACATTTTATTCTTGAGGAGTGTCTTTTAATATATTTTCTCATGAATGTATGTGCATTTTCTAACATGCTGGAAACATCAGGTTAAATCCAGTACTGTTTTCTACTCCTTCTCAGTTACTGTTCTTCTTGTTGACAGTGTCAAGAGAACAAATGCAGTGAGACCAGCAAGCAATCTATAATGACTGCCCTTCATGTGCTTTAACTTTTCTAAAAAATTTTTGAATTTTCTTCATATCACAAATGCTTACAATTTGCTTTTCTTAATTTTTTTTTTTTTTCCCCAGAATGTAAAGTATACATTATACAGACATGGTTTGCTTTCAGTAAGGTCTCTTAAAGTTAGTTTGTACATAGCTGACTCCACTCAATGACTTTTTGTGTAATCATCATTTTTCAAAGTAAAATTTAATTTTCTATTTTTGGTATGCAGACCACTGTGTGACCTTTAGCTGCCATCTGGCGTTGAGTTTCAGCTCCAGCAGAAGAGTGCAGTGCATAAAGGGCACAGATTCCCCTTGATTTTCTGGACCACAAGAAAGGATCTAACATCCCTTGAGTATAGTAGAATGCATGGATGTGGCAAATACGTGGTATCCTCATGCACATACAATAAGAGCAATCATTCTTCATTCAGTCATGTGTACATGTTATCAGTAAAGAAATTCTAGTTTTTATTTTGAACTTTCCTAGGGTTTTCTGGGATGCGTAACTCTCATGAGAACAGTCAGTCCTTCAAACTCTTTGGTAGTTGAATTTTTAAATGACGTCCTTCAGCTGAAGTTTTTACAAATGGGTAAATGTTTCTGTTTTTTTCATTAATTTGCAATGTCAGTAGTATTGGGCCTATTGTACCCATACAAACCTCTACAACACAGTTTGTCTTAAAATGACCTAAGGAAACATGAACATAGAAAGGAACTGAAACACAATTTATGATTTAAGGATTAATAAATAAATCACTAATGAGCTTTTCAAAACAAAACAGGTGAAAACTATTTCCACTAGAGGAAGTAGATATTGAACAAATGTGGGTAAATATAGAAATTATGGAAGATACCCAACTTGGAGAATTGCCAAAACATTAAAATTCATACATGTTATGTAGTGTTGTGAAATTGCTGTAGCCGTATATTGTCAAGAGAGTGATTCCATGCTTCTTTTAAAACATGAAGCATCCCAATTTGAACTGAATATAGGATTTAGAACCCGCCGAGCACTTGAAAAGTAGGTTAAAAAATATAATTTCTGAAATGTGCCTTTTCATTTAAAAAAAGAAAAAGAAAAAGAAAATGTCCAGAAGAGTCATTTACATGCATTTTAGAATTCCAGCTTAATGATGCCTACCCCTTTCCAGGAATTCATAGGGACAGAAAAGGAGTGTCCCTGTCCATTGCAGTGACCTTTCCTAATCTGTGCCAACTGATAAGATTTTTAGCATATGACTGCGTGAAACATAGTAAGTAGAAATGAAAAGCATACTCAATACTTAATAACATTAAGACAGCCAATACTTCATCAGAAAAAATATTCGGCTCTCATAAGAAACTTAAGCCGTTATAGAAAAAGCAGCAGAAAAGAAAAAGTAATTAAAACTCTGTAACAGCTTCTTTTCTGACAGTGTTTTCAGTTTTCTGTAACTCTGGTATTTTCTGTCTCTATTCTCTTCTTGAAATTACTTTTTTATTATGGTAAGCATTAAATAGTGATAAGAAATTGAAATTTGCTAATAAAGGGAATGAATAGAGTAATGGTAAAAATAGTGAAGTAGTAGGAAGATACAAGAGTACATAAAATACTGTAACATTGTTTTGCAGAATGCTGTGGTGTTTTTCTCCTGTTTATAACACCTTTGTGTTTTGCTTGAAATGTTCTTGTGACCACCAGTTCATTCCTTTCCAAATGACCGGACAGGTTTTTAATTGCTGCTAATCAACATAATTTGATTATGTTAATTCTTTTTTTTTTTTTTTACTGCTACAAGAGCTATTTTTAGAAAATAAATATTATGCACAGATTAGAAAACCAAACTGCTAACTCTGTACTGAAGTAGCAACACCTATGTTGCCACCTACCCAGCAGACACAGATTTTTAAATTTGGGATTTCTGTACAAACTGGTATGCTGTGATTCTTATCCAGGCAATAAAACTAAGCAAATAAATTCTGCAAAACAAGACTCCTGAAGCACACTAAGGCAATTTTTTTTTTGAATGTGCCTCTCATTGACTAATCAAGAGATAGTTGGAACAGTGCAAACTATTACATGGGATAAATGGCTTATAAATCAAGATAACCCTTTGGGGATTCAAGTCTTGCCTGAAAAACTATGATTGTACCATTTCAGGAAAAGCACTTGCAAAAACATCAGCTGAGGTGGGAAGCTCCAGCTCATTGTAGCTGTTAGATGGTTGAACAACTCCTGAACAAAAGCAAGCTGTAAGTGATCATTTCATTTGAGTGGTGGATTTCTCCTGCTGTGTATGAACCATGTAGCTGGTGACGACTGATGATAGGGGAGCCTCAAGCCAGGTGGAGCTTACTATAAATACACAGATAGGAGAAAAACATAGAAAAATAACCAGGTTTTGATAAAAAACAGACAAGAATTCTCTGCACATAATTGACACTATCCCTTAATGATGGCTTTTAATGACATAGCTTTAAAATCAGTCTGGTTAAACTGTATCTATCAGGAGTGAGAGTGCGCCAATAAGTGTGCTGGGCTGAGGAGACTGTTTTATTGGGTTGGTGTTCTGCCTTGGTTTCTAGCTGCCATTTTGCATTAAACTACTTTTACTTTTCTGTCAAATTACTTAAGCTGATAGTATATGCCAAATAGCTGTGACTGAGGAGAAGTCTTAATGTTTCTACTGACAGCTCGTCTGTTGAGAGGTAAGTCATGCTCAGAAGTATGAGGATTTCTGGTTTGTTGTTTGCCTTGCGGTGTGAGATTATGTCTAACCTTTAGATTATATTTCTAAAAATTTAAAAGGTATTGTATTACTTCTGTATCACACAGGGTTGTGTAAACTTTGGTGAACACCTGGAAAATGAAACCACTTCGTTTGCTTTAACTCAGTTACCATGGGACATAAGTGGATATTTGTGAAGCACCTGCTGTAAAATCAAAGACAACATTGCTGTTCATATTGATGAACAGTTTTTATCTGCTCATTTGGATTTTTTTATTGTATTTTTATAATTAGAAATATGGGCAATAATGTGTTCATTATTGGCAACTCTGTACATTAGACCTCCTGAAATGACTTATTGGTCTCAGTACCAGGCAGCAACGAATGAAAATATTGGAAGCCCACACAATTCTGACAGTCCAGTGTGACAGAAAAACATTATCTGGAATAAAGGACAGTGAATGAATAAAGCACAATGGACTAGGTAGGATATAAGTATGGTAAAAATTGATACAAAGTGTATGCAATAAGCAGAGAATTAAAGAGGGATGTGGGAGACTAGACCTTAGCTACAATAACAGGAAATACTCCGCTGAGACCTGTTGAGTAGATAGTTTTGAATCACATTTTGACACAAGACCTAATTTTAAGATCAATGCAGTATTAAGATTTAATGCAATTATGTAGAAAGAGTGGCATAATTGAAAATCAAGGAAATAGGCAATTATGCCTGCTAAAATCAGTTACTTCAGTTAAAAGTAAAGAAATTTTGTGTATTTTTAAAAGCAGAGAATATAAAAAAAAATGTTTAGGTACTTAAAATTCTTGCTG
The DNA here is from genome assembly GCA_013399475.1 of Chauna torquata. Taxonomy (NCBI): domain Eukaryota; kingdom Metazoa; phylum Chordata; class Aves; order Anseriformes; family Anhimidae; genus Chauna; species Chauna torquata. The sequence continues at coordinate 13,857 of VXAL01019420.1, read as the reverse complement.
AAGAGAATAAATCTCAAGAAGGAAACAAAAGCTACTGATTTTCTGAAAGTGTTATTTTACTCATTTACAAACATTTGGATTAAAAACTAAAACAGAATTCAAACTGTGTTCCTTAACATGGCAACTTGGCTAAAAAGAAGCTCAAATATGAATTTGCAAGGAAATTTTCCCTTCCTTTCCAGAATTAAGTTTAAGTGGTTTTACGTGACTCGTTTAGTAATACTGTTTGTTAGTGAAGGTGGTGAGGGTAAAGGTTGTGAAACCAATTTGCTCTTGATCATTTTTGATGCTGAAGTACTTCTCTAAGAGCCATTTAAATCTGCCAGCTTTGTGTGCTCTTCCATTTTCTCATTTTTCAGAAGTATGAATGGATAACGAAACTATATAATGAAAAAAAACAAACAACAATGTCAACAGTTGAAAACACTTAGTGCAAAATGCAAACTGGAAACATGTTGTCCAATTTATTTATTGTTGAAAATGTATGCAATGGGAAGCATGAATGTTTCTACTGAGTAAGTTATCTTCTTCCTATGAGGTTTTCTTCTGTGGCGCTACCCCTGATATATCGCTATGCATTCAAGCCACCAGGTCTGTTGAAGTCCATTAGAAACTCCACTTCATATAATACATTTCACTATTATAGCAAAAGTCTTTACTCCCAAGAGTGAGCACTGTAATACATTTTTATGATGTAATAGTCCACAGCCTGGAGAGCACCTGTTAGCTAAATCTGATTTAGTATGTTGCTGCTACCACAGTTAAAATACAATGCTGTATCGTAAAGTCATATAGTGAGGTTAGGAAGCAAAGTAAGAACTTGATTTTTGTGCATGTGTATGAGATTTAACAATAGTGTAATTTCATGATATATTTTTTCTCCTATGGAAGATCTCATTCTGTATGTAACTAGGACAATGAGAATTTTTTTTTTTTGCGTGCAGTTTACAACAGATAACTTTCTATGAAAAGGAAATGACAAAAAAACATTAGTTAGCAGTGATAGTTAATAGATGCATGCTAACACTGTTGCTGTCAAAATGCATTGTTATATGTAGTGATATAATAGACTAGACTCTGAAAGTTTTACTAGAGAATGCTACCAAAGATTATTATGTACAACTGGAATAATTACATTTGCCATTTCATGTTATATATGCAGGTAGTTCTTGATGTAACTTTTTTGTAATGATTTGGAAATGGCAGATCATTTAAAGTGATCTAAAGTTCGCTTTCTTAAGTTCCTCTAAATTGGCATGCTCAAATGAAACACTTAACATCATGCATTCTGAGTTGTCTCATATTTAAGACATGCACAGATGTCATTTGAGTACAGAGATGTCAGAGTACTTATTAATAGGGCTGGAATACAACATTTTTTAATAGGAAAATATTTCTCATGGAGAGTCCTTCAGACAACATATTAGAGCTTCTATTAGACAGAATATGGGGTTCCTGTTTGTGTTTTTCATATACAAAAATAGAGTTAGTCTATCAGTTTGTGTTTATGTAAAAAGATGTTAACAAGCACCAAGCAAACCCTGATTATGTGGTTGGGGGTTGGGGGTGGGGAAGGGCAATTGTATGTCATAGTTTTGGCAAGTTTCTAAATAAAGGGAATTAAGTTTAGATATTTTAAAACTTAAATTACAATTTTTTCTAAGCCTGTTGATCCTTATGACCTTGTTTGTGCTAAATATGGGACTATCTGCAAGGGAAGGCATAATTTTATACTCTATAGGCTTAAATTAAATGCCAAAGAGCTTCAAAAGCCATTTTAATTGCTAAAATGAAAAGATGACACACATCAAAGAATCTTTATTTTTCATGCTGATGCCTACATAGCTTTTTTATATCCATTTAAAGCTGTTATACTTCATCCCTATGACGGAGTCCCTGTGTTGTCTAATTGTTTAAAGACTGCAACATCACAGTTTCAGAAGGAAAGAGAAATCAAGAATGAAATTGCCATATTGTGACTTTGAAGTGTGGCAAAATCTGGTTTTACACGATACTTTTCGTATCCATTTTTCCTCCCTTTGCCGCTAAGGCTGTATGTTCCTCGGACTGGAAGCCAGTGGTGTTCTCTGCTCCAACCATGTGACCCAGAGTGGACCTCAAAATAGAATGTGTTTAGGTACCCACTGCCTGCATAGTCTCAGTGTGTCCTACTCATAGTATCACAGGGAACTTGCTTAGCAACAGTAGGTAAATGGAAATTTTTAAAAAATTATGCAAACAGTAGACAACAATCTCCACCAGAGCCTCCTGAAACTCTGCTGTTAACCAGTAAACACTGTAGCTGTCTTTGAATTCCCAGCAGTACTACATTTACAAGAGAGATCCTTCTAAAATTGATGACGAAATGACCAAGCTTTTTATAAATGTCAACAACAAAAAATACTTTTTTGAAAGCTTTTCAGCATCCTTCCAAATTTGTTCATGATCTGTGTATGTGTGTATACTTAGAACCCCACGAATTATTTCATTTTCAGAGTTCTGGTGGTCCACTATTCCCACCAGTTGTAACAGGAGTGATTCATTACTCCTGAAAAAAAAGAAAAAATATATATGTATGCTGTGTGTTTGTGTGTATAAATACTCCCTGAGTTTGGCTTCTCCTTTGTGGCATTTATTTCTGAAACAAATTTTGGAAATGTTAGTTTGCATATGATTTTATTTCTTAGAAAGTTCTTCAAAAAGAAGAAAAGTTGCTGTTCTTCTGTAGAAACCTATAGTTGGACTCTGTTAGAAAAAATGACTACAGCTGACAAGCTGTTAATCTTACAGTAGTTTGGTGTCCATGTTTTTATCCATAGCCAATTAAGACAGTAAAGGGTTTTGATGATGTAACAAAGATAGACTGTAGAAATGCTACATGCATAAAAAGAATTCAAACGGGAAATCATGTTGATTTAGTTTAGAATAAATTGTGTGAGGAAAAAAACAGGTCTTTACTAGGTCTGGTTGGGATAAGTTAATTTTCTTCATAGTAAATCATATGGTGCTATGTTTTGGATTTGTGACCAAAACAGTGTTGAATAACAAACTGATGTTTTAGCTATTGGTGAATAGTGCTTGCACAGCAGCAAGCCATTCTGTTTCTCATTCTGCCCCACCGATGAGTAGGCTGGGGAATCCAGGAGGGGACACAGCCAGGACAGCTGACCACGTCTGACCAAAGGGATGTCCCATACCATAGGATGACATGCTCAGCAGTAAAAGCTGGGGGAAAGAGATGGATAAGGCGGCAACGTTTGGAGTTATGTTGTCTGTCTTCTCAAGCAACTATTATGCTTGATGAAGCCCTGCTTTCCTAGAAGTGGCTGAACATCTGCCTGCTGATGGGAAGCACTGAATGAATTCCTTATTTTGCTTTGCTTGTGAGTACACCTTTGCTTTACCTATAATCTCAGCCTTAATCGCAACCCACAATTTTTTTCACTTTTGCCTTTCCCATTCTCTCATCCATCATACTGGGAGAGCGAAGAGGGAGTTGCCTACTGAGTTAGCCCACAGCAATGTCTTAAAGTTTTCAGTTTCAAAGAGGCAACCTATCAGAAATCAGAAGACCTACTTAAGAAAACCAGCTGAACTGAGTTTGTCAAAGGTTCAAAGATGGAGGTTTTAATGAAATTTCAGTCTAAAGTGTAAAAATCCCAAATCCAGGGCAAGCGCTAAAAATCACAAGTAGGTAAACTTAAAGAACAGTAGAAGCAAATAGAAAACATATAAAAATGGGTAAGGAAAGGGACTAGCCAAAGAATCTTGGCTGTTTCAGAGAGAACTGCCAAAAGTCAAGCTAGAAATGCAATGTATAACAAGTACCAAAGTTAATTATCTATTAAAAGGACCAGAAAAGTAGCAATAAAGCCTTTGTAACAATGAGAGAAGTTAAAGATGCCTAAATAAAACATTTTAATAGAACAATAATATTGACTATAAGCTAAAGTAGGACAGTAAATGGAAAAAGAACATGGCAACTTTATCCAGCATAGATCTAAAACAGGTTTGAAGGCCTAGACAATGATAACATGGAATGATAGATGTTGTAACAAGAATTTTTAATAAAAAACATTAATTCCCCTATTTACAAGAAGGGGGAAGCATGGTTCAGGCAGCTGCAGGTTTGTAACCCTAACGTCAAAAGAATGCAAAGCTTTACAGCTTTCTGCAATAAAGGGAAAGTGAGTTAAAATTCTACATCAGTGTACAAAATGTTTGTGTGCCCTCTACACATGAAATCTTTCTTTAACAGTGGCTGGTTTACTAAATAAAGTGCTGTATTTATTCTGACCCTAGGAAAGTTTCTGATTTGATAACTATATGATAAATTATTAGTTAACCTGGAGAAAAAAGTTATGGCTAGAACTTTATTATGGGTAAAAAGTTAGAGACAGCAATAGCTTGTGTTGAAAGGGAAATTATTGGAGTGGGGATATCATTAATGATACTCTTCCAGGAACAGTCTGAAGACTTATCTTTAAAAAAAAAAAAAATCAATAATTTCCAGCACAAAAGTCAATGCATTCTCCAGTCACATGTATCACATACTGTGAGATGTTTACGTAGTCTACTCAAGAGATTGAGAAGGATTTAATTTGTTGTTTATTTACTCAGTTTCTTTTAGTCTTTTTCCCTTAAACTTCAGGAAAATTTGAGAGAAAGAAGAAAATTGAGGATGGCTTAACTGTAGAGCAATCAATCCTTTCTAGAGCCTCTCAGATCACTGATGTAAGACTTAGTGATATAATTTACATTAAAAATATTTCTTCATACATTTTGAAATGTATAATGAGGTAATTTCAGGTGTCAGCATTAAGAATTTACTGTTCTATGTGGACTTATAACTTAGAGGTCTTCTAAACCTGATTGAGATTGATGTATTTGAGATGGCATGATGCTTTAATGTTTCAAAATTTGTACATTGTGCATTGGACAGCTGATAACAGATAAAAAGAAAGTGTTGGATGATCAAAATGCATGCACAATACTACTGCAGGAACACAATCCATTTTCCTTTTCTGTTCAAGATCATTGAGAACATGGAAAAAAAAATTGCTTTCCTTCTAAAAACAGTGGAACAGGTGAGTAGTTTGATTCTTTCCCAAACACTTACGTTTAGCATGTGAATGGTGAATGTGATCATGTGTTAGACCCTGAAAGGATCAGCTTGATTTTTCTCAATCCTTAAAGCAGATTTTGCAAACTAAGTATCCTGCAAGGTTTCATGCCCTGTATTGTGAATCCCATTCTGATTGGAAAGGGATAAGAATGACTTATGTATAATGAAATAACAAGTAAACAAACTTAGGTGTGTTAATTACTTGCATTTCTGTAATTGCCTAAGTGTTATAGATACCTTCACAATCTCCACATACAAAATGAGTGGAGACAATACATGTTAGTATTGTGATGTAATTACAGAGAAGACATAATTAACAATATCAAGGGAACAGGAAGAGAAAGAGAAAAGAGGAAAGAAGAGAGGGAAGAGGAAAGAAGAGAGGGAAGAGGGAAGAGAGGAGGGGAGAGAGGAGGAAAGGGGAGGGGAGAGAGGAGGAACGAGAGAAAAAAAAGGTCAGTGTGACTGGAAGAAAAAACTGTGGAGGAGGTTGAGGTGATGAGTGGTGGGAAGTATGGATGTCTAAGAAAGTGAGTATAGTAACAGCAGGATGGGGCTGTCCCTGAGAGGGTAAGTGGAGGTTGAAGGGGACAGTACCTAGGAGCACTGAATCATGTTGCCAGCAGCAATGCATGTAGCATACGCATATAATGAAATCTAATTTTCTGTGCAAATGATTCACAAAACCTCTGGTTTCCATTTCACCTCTAATTACTATTGCTAGAGATTGTTATGAAAACAAAGAATAATGAGTGAAGAGGATACTTCTGCCAGGTGCCTTTTGGTAATGATAAGGATTCAGATCATTAACTTTTGCATTGGATTTTGCTTTCTCATACACAGAGTTTCTCATTCCATTCCACCAGCTTTTCAACAAGTTACAATCTTTATACCTACATACACGTAAGGTCTTTTATTTTTATATTATTTTAAAATCAATACTGAGATGTTTCTCAGGAAGAGTATTACATGAAGAAAGTAGGTCCTATTCGCTTCCAAAATGTGCTAGTAAGATGAAAATGTGTCAGGAAGGCAATTCACAGTATGTTTTACCAGGGAAGAGTCTTTACTGTCTTAGCTTTTGTGACCAGGTGAATAGAGGAAAAGAAAAAATTGCATGCATTTAGTCTATAGGAGGCAGAGTGCTCTTTCCTGCAGATGCTAGGCTGATATTACATATACTTAGGAGAAAATTATGGCCAGTGAAGTAGAGCTTTTGATGAAGAAAACATTGAATCTGTAATTCTCTATTCTTCAAAGTTAAGGTGGCTGAACTGTGGCTTCATGTGACAGTATTGTACAGGAAATAGTGCTGATTCACATTACCACAAGAAAAGCACTCATAAAAACCTGATTTCTAAGTACGTTTTCAGTGTACCTTGAGGTGGCAGCTCCATTATGCACACTCCCCATGTGTACTGTGGCCTTGTCCCTTTTTCAACTAATTTGCTCCTGGGGAAAACTACTATTACGACATGTCTTTGTGAAGCAGTATAAAGAGGATCATTTCTTGTTCCCTCTTCAGCTGCTTGAACACAGATACCTGGAAACCTAGTCCAAAATGTGTACAGGAAGATTGTATTTGCTTTTACTGTCCTGTATCAAAGTTAACCAATTGAACTGAAGTTACGGAGGAAAATTAATCAAAATCTTCTAAAAGGAAACTGCAAACTGAGATTGAACCTGAACTCTACTTTGGTGGACTTTCTCTGTTAGAAAATAAAAATTCCTAAATGAATTTACTAATCCTGGGGGCAAATGTGTCAACAGCTATTTAGCTTCTGCTGCTTATTGCCCCTAAATTTTGTACCTTAAATAAAAAAGCATGAAGTGATGTAGTAAGTAAACACTGTTCAAAATAATCCTTGAACACAGGCTATATATTTGTATGCATGAGAAAAGATTTTCATCATCAGAATTATGACACTTTATTGTCAATTATGTATCTTTCTGCCTAGCTGCATTTGTGCTGATTTTTTTTTAAAACAGATATGAGCTATAATCAATAACTTGTCAAATTATTCATTCCTAATGGACTAGCCAAAGGATTTTGACATTGCTCTCTGAATAAATTATCTGAAATATATATTTCCATTATTTGACCAGCTCTCTAGATTGTTAAATAATGTTCTGTGAATAATTTATTCAACATTTTCCTGTCAATCTTTGAATAATTTACTCACGAATACATTATTTTTATTATTCAGCCAGCTATATTTCCAGCATCTGTGGCAATGTCTTTGTTGTGTGGAAACACAGCGATCTCTGGAAGGCAAGAGAAACTTTTAACTAGCATAACTTTACTTCTTTGTAATAAGCGTTCTGTACCTTTTTTATATACCCAAGTGCATAATTAAATGAATCTATTTTCATCTCTCTCTTAATTTAACAAGTAGTTTTCTGCAACAGTCTTTAACTCAATGACCCCTACTATTTTTATTGAAAATCTTGTACTGTTGCTATTCTGCCTCTGCTTGTTTCTCAAGTCTTCAACAACATTCAGAAAACTTCAATTACTTTAATTTGAGTGCTGAAGATACTTGATGAGGAAAAGATTTACACTGTTTGTCTGGTGCTGTTAACCCATGCATTTTGAACATATCTACATAAACACATACTGAATAAATACAGATCTGTGATATACAAGCACAAGTAAAAGGAATCAGATTTAAAAATTCAATCTGAACAGAGGAAGAGAAGTGCAAAGACAGACTGAAAAGGCAGCATAGCAAAAAGGTGTGTTGTGAAATATCCTTGTCTATTTACCAGGTTGTTTTTCATCCAAGTGGCAGAAACTGCTCCAAGCAGCTGTGCTGCAATGATGAAGTAAAATGATTTGAAGATGAACAACCCTGTTCCATCCTACAGTATCCATTCTGTAGCTACAGTCCAGGCAGTGGGAGCATGAGGTGAAATCAGGGAGCTCCTGACTGCAGCATGGGGCTGCCTATTCCTTTGCCCTACTGAAAGTGGGTGGGAAGCTAAGCAGTGCTTTAGTAGCCCAGTAGCTCAAACAGTATTTTTTTGAAGTTATTTCACTACCTATTTGGGCTGGAAAGTCATTTTGCATGCGTAATGCATGGCTTTTAAGAATTTGTAGAATGGATAGATGCGGCTGGTAAAGGGAAACTGGAAGCATATAGGGATAATATCTGAAACCAAAACTTAGGTGATGTTCCAGGACCAGTCTGGCAATTCCTGGAAAAATAATCTAGTACAGAGGCCAGAATCAGCACAGCTTGCCTTCCACGAATCATGATATCCTGGACACGAATGAGATGAGCAATAGAGCTGAATTTCCAGTAGAAAGCTCTAGTGAGTTTGAAATGGTATCTGCTGGTCAATACATGCATAAGGAGGAATGTGGAATGTGGAATTTAAGCCTGTCTTAATTCCACGTCATTCCCACATTTAGGAAGGTAGATCTCGGAAAGTTTTAGCTTGCTATCTGCCAAAGTCCTGAAGTTTGGCTAACTGACAAAGATAATTGGATTTATCTGACCTAATTGGTATTTTCACTTCTGACAGTGAAGATCCGTGGTATTCAGGCGTGCTCAGAAGCAGCCTTATTTGAACAGAAAGGTACCTAAAAAGAGAACTTAAAAGGCGTTTGGGCATGTTCGGGATCTGGTTTGCAATTCTGAATTATACTGCATAGCCCCTCGTTACTAGAATGGCAATATTACCTTCATGTGTGTTGTTGTAGATTGAAGAAATAAGGACTGACCTAAGAAGTGTGCCTCATACCTGGATTTCAGACATTTAAAGTAGGTCCACTACTGAAGGCAACTGGAGCCAAACCTGGAGCTACTGCTGTGCATTCAAGTCTTAAATCAGCTCTATATTTTCTTTTAACATGGAAGGGAGGTGTTGTCACTGTTGCTTGGCTTAATTTAATGGATATACTCAAGGAAAGGGCTGGGGATCTATACTTGTATTAGCATGTTTGAACCTTTATACCTGCTGTTAAGGAGGTTGGCCTAAGCATGGCATATGGGCTGCTCTATCTGGAGAAAGAATAAGCAGGAGGCATATTTGGGAGAAAAGAGGGAAATTGTCAGGGTTGTTTCTATTTTAATCCATTTACAGGCTAATATAAATTGTATAAAACTTCAGGAATCAAGAACTGCTGCAGAACAGGCAAAAACTTCAACAATTTGCAGGGAAGGATAGCCATAGGCTCAATGAAGAGGCAAGTACCCTGGTAGGTGCTATGGAGGGCGACACAAAAGGTGGAAAACGAGAGTAGGTATGCATAATAACACACAGCAAAGCATCTCCTCATGGCCTATGCTGCAGCTACCCACAGAAAAACAAAGCAGACCAAAACAAAAGACCAGCCCTGTTGCAGTGGCTGAGGGCAACCAAAGTCCTAATGATGAGCAGGATATCTATAACGTGACCTTCAAAATAGAGAGGATGCAGGAGACAGCTGACCAGCCTTGCACTGAGTCACTAAATCAGTGACAAATTTGAGTCCATGAGGGTCTGGAGCCAACTGCATTGTGACCCCAGTGAAAAGGGTAAGGAATGGGAGGGTGAAGAAATGTGATCATAAGCTGGTGGTGTATCACGAACCCGTTCAGAGACTGGTGAGAAAATGCAGACTGTGTTTAAAACAGTCCCATTAAAAAAAAAAAAAAAATTATCTGTATTACTTTTAAAAGCAAAACATTTCAGTGTTGGAATGGAGAGAGAAAGATTTCTGTGGGTTCTGTCCAGTATTTCCATTGAATAAAAGGGCTTATTTCATGAGGGAGAACACTGTGATGTCAAGCTGAAATTGGAACTATTCTTGAGGGTGTAGCAGGTGAAAGCAGCAAATTGGAGACTTTGGTAAGCTCTGGAGGAATCACCAAGAAAGGATAGGCAAGTCCACTCACTGGACATGTAAAGTTGAGGCAATATTTATTACCTCTTTTGGAACTAATAGTGGAAATCTGCATCTTGGTATTCAGAGAATGTCTTGGACAATCTGAGCAACAAGATCAAGCCCAAACTGTTTAACATAGCGTTTAATCTAGTCACCATCCCCTATAGACAGAGGGGAAAATGTTTGTTGCTTTGAAAGTCAATTTTTTTTATTTTTTATTATTATTATTTTTTGCATGTAAGGATTGTTATTCTAGTATGTGATGCTATGTGCAGTTATACCTGCGTGTTTGTATCCTCTGAAACTAGAGTTCTGGATATGGCTATTCTGGGGAGCAGGGGGCTGTATGATATTATTTATGTATTTATTTATTTAAATAACAAAGCAGAGAGGATGGAAGGATGAGTACAGGTTGTAGGAAGGGAGAGCTAAAAGAGCACCATAAAAATCTTCTGTAAATAATATTTTGTCGTAAAGATGAAACTTGGACTTTGTTCATCATTAACATGAGTACAGTGACTGAAAGGAACACATGTAATTGCATTTATATTGACCACAGGAGATTTCCTTTTATAT
>VXAL01019419.1:1376-21455 GCA_013399475.1 Chauna torquata | reverse complement strand
ACTGCCACATAAACTGCCGCACCCCACCCTGTTCACCCACCCTGGTCACCACACTCCTGGTTGATATTTGAGACAATCATTTGGGGTAGGTAGAAATTGCATGGAATTAATGGGAAATCTTTATATTGCTGTAGTAGTAATTAGGCACAGGACATGGCATTAGCACTAAACGCTTGTTTATATGTAACTACGTCCACTGAACACTCTGGTTGGTGAGCAGGTAAGATATGGTTTCTTATAGCATTGTTATTACAAAAAGTGGGGAAGCAAACATTGTGTGATGTTTGATTTATCCAATTTTTCTTGGATTTTATTCATCTACGTGATGTTGAAAGTTGCCTAGTTACATAGGTCGACTTCAAACATCTTACTCTTTATTTATAGTGAAGTATTCACAAGACCACAGTCTGCTTCTACTTCAGGTGTCGAGGGGATCATAAGAAATAATAATAATAATAAAAAGAATATATCTGCATCATTAGAAATTTTTGAAATAATTTGAGTTTGAGTCTTAGCATTCTGAGACTGCAGACTAGTCCATTTAAATTAACTCAGATTTTCTGAGAACCTAAAAGGAGTTGATGGTTTCATATTCCTTCAAAATGATACTACTATTACTAGGCATAAGTGATGTTTGTTTTTGAAATATTAATTCTGTCATGGGGGGTTATGTTCTTTTTTTAGTATTTTAATGTGAAAGACAGACTGTTTTGTCTGGACAACTTTCCTTGCCGTGTTTCAAAATCATTAAACAGCTGAAGTGTCTCTCATTAGTAGTTGCTAACTCTCTATGGTACATATCATCCCACAAATCTTAAAACATTTTGTTTCCTCACAGTTTTCTTCTCTATGAATGTTGACATCCTCCCATGGATCTTTAGATGATACCTGCTTCATATATGCTTCTTACTGGAATAAATCAAGCACTGAAGTGTAACAGATTTTATTTTAATCATAGCAATAATTCATTTAATGTTCAGCTTCCAAGCAATGATAGACTAATTAGAAACCATCCATTGCTAACAGTTTTGAATTTCACAACACTGACTCCTACTATATGCTCCTCTACCAAAATTTTTTCTTTGTTCCTATCTAAGAACTAAATGTACCAGCTTTTTAATGTTATTATTGTTAATTATTATTACTTTGGATTCATATTATGAAGGTCTTTTTATCTTTGTTTTGTAACTCTTCTGTAGTAATATGAATAGAGTAATATGAATTCCTATCTACTACGTAGTATAATTACATCCAGTCTAGAAAGTTGTTTGATTTAAAAAAAAAAAAGTCTAGAAACATCCTGGTTTTAGCTGAAAAACACAAGCCATAAAAATGCTTCTCTCTTTCTCACTGAGTAATATATTCAGAAGTTTATCATTTTCACTGCCTTAAATATGCCAAACCTTAAGTTTCCTTTTTATATTTGTGCATTGGAGGTCATGTTGGCTTTGGCAACTCATAATTTTAGGAGGAAAAGTGGAAACCAAAGCCAGAGCTGGGTGGCAGTGCACACAGATGCTGTCAGGTTATGGCCGCTGGTGCAGACATCACTAAAACCGCCCTGATCATGGGTCTGCCAGACTGTGACTGAAATGCAGCTGTGCACTGAGTTTGCCTACTTTTAACTGCTCCCTTTGGGCTTTTCTTGGAGAATGGGCCTGCAAGTATGTAGAGATCACACATTAACCTAACACGCGAAGACAAAAGAACTCACAAGTTCCCCAGAACTCACAAGTCACAGGCAGCAAGATGACCACAGGTAGGTGTGTGGGTTTGTCATTAGTCTAATGGCATGTACCACAGCATAAAGCACTATTCTGAGAATACACTGAAGCTTATCAGTACCTTGGGTGTCTATCTTTCTGTGTTTTTATCTGGTTCCATTTCTTATGATGGGAACCATTCCCTTAATGGTTGACTAATCCAGAAATTTAATGTATTATTAGACATTGCAAGTTTAATTCACTATTAGATGTTAAAAAATGAAGTTTTTACTTCTGAGATTCAATTTATCTTCTTGTAACTCTTTGTTAGCATTTTCAGAAGACTTTTTTCTTCCTTTCAGGTTAGGATATTTTAGTCCCATTTTCAATACACCTCTTTGATTTATAGAATCATAGAATCATAAACGGGTTTGGGTTGGAAGGGACTCTTAAGGATCATTGAGTTCCAACCCCCTTGCCATGGGCAGGGACACCTTCCACTAGACCAGGTTGCTCAAAACCCCATCCAGCCTGGCCTTGAACACTTCCAGGGATGGGGCATCCACAACTCCTCTGGGCAACCTGTTCCAGTGCCTCACCACCCTCATAGTAAAGAATTTCTAGTTTATATCCACTCTAAATCTACCCTCTTTTTGTTTAAAGCCATTCCCCCTTGTCCTATCACTATGCTTCCTGATAAAGAGTCCCTCTCCATTTGCTCCAGATGGCTAAATTGCTTGTTCCTCAGATCTGTCCTTTCAGTCCTTTTTTATTGTTCATTCCAGGACCACCTTATCTGCCTCAGTTTGTGCTTTTTATTTTCATAATTTCTTGCATATATATATAAATGAAGTTTAACTGCAAGTACTACAGGAGCTTTGTCATGAGTAGTACATTATAAAATGGACTACAAAATACACATCTCCCATTGTAGAAGTGTGTACTGTATTAGAAAATTAATTTCATTATTATCTTAGATATTATGCATGTTAGCAGAATTAGGGTTTTGCAGCTTTCATTCAAAGTTTGCAAGCTCCTGATCACATTAATCTGCCAAAAGACATTCACTTCAGGGGTGTAGACAACAGTGGAAGGAGAGAAACAAAGAAAAAAACAGCTAAGGCTATAGAACAGCTAAGGCTATTCAAAAACAGTAGCATTTTATGGGTTAAAATTGCAACAGTCTCTTTACAGCTTTACTTTTTGCAAAAAAAACTTCACAAATCTCTGTTTTTTTTGCCAGTTTCTACTGAGTGAAAGCACCTTTAAAGTATCTTCTTAGGTCTTACTAAATGGAAGATAGAACCATAAGCAGTATATACAAGCTTCATGGAATGGATGCATTGTTCTTCATTCCTCTTGAAAGGAAACTGAACGTGCTATTCAAAGGCCATAGAAGTTTATAATAACTGAAGACAATGCCTCAGTCTATGCCCTGTATCTTCTTCCTTGGTTACACCTTAGTCAACAGTCATTCATGATTTTCAATTAGGATGAGATTGAAAGCAGCACCTCCTCCTCCTTCTGTGACTCTTTTTTTTTTTTTTTTTCTCTTCTGTCAAATGGCTGATGAAAAGAAGCTGAATGCATGAACCTGACTGCTTGTCACTTCTTACTAGTGGTATTTGCTTAAACTCTTTTAGTGGCTAATCGGTCTTTGGGAAAGTGTCTATTTTACTTATCCCTCAATGCTTTCTGTCTTAGTGATGTCATTCTGCTTTAACTAAGCTCTCAGCTTTGTTGAATGGTATTATACCTGTACATATGGTGAAGGCCAACAGTGCTTGTAATATTTACTTTGTAATGCATGAAAAAGACTTAATTGTTCATGTTCTTTCAATGGGATTTCTGAATAGATGTTTCCATTATCCAACTTTTGAAAAATTGGGTGAAGGCAATGATAAAACAGTAACAACAACAAAACAGTGCAACAAACAAAGGTTAAAGAAAGTTTGAGATTTACACACCAATAAATATTTAGTTAATTTAATATTGTTTTAGGTTCAGGAGAGGAAACAGAATATTCTATTCTACTGTGTATGCATTTTTGTCTTTCAATAAGCTCCTGTCTAATCAACAAAAAAAGCCAGTCTTGCCTGTGCATGGATATGAACACAAGAGGAATAAAGATATTATTAACTGCATATACATGTCAGTATGTAGGATAAAAGTAAGAGACTGCTGCCCTGCCATCCTGTACTCATATGTTTGGCATATGTTTAGCCTGAACAAGCTAACGTGAATGTTAAATCACATAGGAAATCCAGTAGAGGTTGCTAGTGTTGGCTTTTTTTTTATAAATGGACACATAAAACCATCCCTCATATGATCTGAGTACAACGCTCCAAGAACTGAATTTCTTTAGACTTGCTTCTAGGTATGACACTTTGTAAGAGACTTTAATTTGAAAGGCCTGCATCTCAAGTAATTGCTAAAGCAAGTTATATGTATTAGGTCAGGGAAAATAAAACTGCCTTTCCTCTTTAAAAGAAAAATATGGCAATTTTAACACTTGCAGGCTTTTATTTTTCCTAATCTCTCTAACAACTACTTCCTCTCTTCCTAGCCATATCGTAATTCCTATCATGACTGTTGTCATTTAACCTGGCAGGCAGCTAAGCACCACACAGCCATTCACTCACTCTCCCCCCACCAACCCAGTGGGATGGGGGAGAGAATCATAAAAAAAAAAAAGTAAAAAGCTCATAGGCTGAGATAAAGACAGTTTAATAGGACAGGAAAGAAAGGGAAAATAATGATAATAATAATAATAATAGTAAAAGAATATACAAAACAAGTGTACACAATGCAATGCACAATGCAATTGCTCACCACCTGCTGACTGACGCCCAGCCTGTTCCCGAGCAGCGGCCTCACCTTAGCCCCAGCCAGGCACCCCAGTTTTATTGTTCAGCATGATGTCATATGGTATGGAATAATCCTTTGGCCAATTTGGGTCAGCTGTCCTGGCTGTGTCCCCTCCCAGCTTCTTGTGCACCCCCAGCCTCCTCACTAGCAGGGCAGCATGAGGAGCTGAAAAGTCCTTGGCTCTGTGTAAACACTGCTCTGCAGCAACTGAAAACATCACCATTATCTTCATCAAAAAAATCCAAAACACAGCATTGTGTGACCCTCTACGAAGAGAATTTAACTCTATCCCAGCCAAAACCATGACAATGACTTACCCCAATATAAAATTTGAGTTTCTTTCTTGGTAATTTGTGGGTGCTGTGGCCAACAAAAAATACAAAAGCAAGGAAAAATGATCTGCAGAAAGCCCGTGTTTGTGTATGGTGAGGAGTGTCATAAAGAGAAGATAGCATTTAAAGATTTCCACTGAGGTTCTTTTAAATCAGTGGGCTGCAGTAGCTGTAAGTATAGGTTGGTTTTGTTTGTAAAAGAAAAATACAATTTTCAGGACTATGAATTTTCATTTTAAATGATCAAATTGTTCAGTGCTGACTGAAAAGAAGATTGCTTTCTTTGTTAACTAGTAAAAATGAAACACTTGATTATGACTTAGGGGAGGATAAATGACTCCTAGACTCTGCTGACATGGTGTACGGTAGATTGCAGTTGACTATACTGAAGGAAGAAGCAGGGTAATGATGGAGGATCAGTGGTGGAGGTTGGAGTTCTGCCAAGGGCAAAGGAGCACAGCAAAAGTCAGGTTGTTGCGATGTCCTCAGAGAGAGGAGAAAAATGATCATGAATGTTTAAGAGAAATAAAGTGAACAAAGTTAGCAGTGATGAGAGACTGTAAATATGTTATTGCCTGTGAGTCACATGTTTCTGCAGGTAGTATTTCAAACCAAATGCTGATGACTCTGACATCTGGAAATAATTTCATAACAGAAGGTGCTGAGAGAGAAATGCATGAACAGAATGATAATACATTTCATATGTGTAAATTAATAAGTGAGTAATTCTTTTCCAGGGTGGTACTGGCTAAACACTGAAATGCTGGTAGGAATGTTTTTGTTTGGGATGAAATCTGGTCACCGAGGGTAGTAAAACAGCTTTGATATTCTGAAAGCAATTAACTCATATAAATTGTGGAAACAACAAAACTGGAGGTCAACGTTATCTATGAGTATGAATCCAGATATAGAATCTGAGAGCAGAAGGCAAATGACAGGCTATGTGATAAAAAATCTGCACACCCATAAAGTAGCACAGAGAGACAGTGGCACGTGGGATACCCTGCCCTGCCTGTTCCCCAGTCCATCACAGGAGCCATCAACCCAGCAAAGCCCTGTCAACAGGACCATAGGAGCACTGGGGCACAAAGTCAGGCGGGAATCCAAACTGGACTCAAAGGAAGGGACATCCTGTCCACTCTCTTCCAGGGTTGACCCAGGAGAGCCTCAGCCCCAATGTCCAGGTGACATCCACCATGATGAGTCAGTGCTGGAGACCTTTTGGACAGAGGGGTATCACTGCCTACATGTATGGGGTGCATCATGGGTGGCAGGCAAAGAATATTTTGGGATTGTACAGGACTTCTTATGGGATGTTTAGAGGAGTAACCAAGGGTGCAGAAAAGGAGGGATCTAGGTGACAAGGTGATCTATTTGAAAAGGAGGGATCTGGGTGACATACCTAATGTATGTTAGCACAGTTTTCATTTAGTATGGTGTTAAGTTGTTAATTGCACACATTTTTTTAATTAAAAAAGTTTTAGTCTTTGAGATGAGTAAAAGTTGAGTCTGTATTGCTTATGCCGTTTGCCAACCATGTTAGTTGTATTTGTGATATAAAATAAGCTGATTATGTGATAAAGTTACAGAACTTTGAAAATAGTTTCTTTTCCTGTTTTTATTCTGTTTCTTTTCTATTCCACCTACTAGTACATAGTTTTTATAAATCATTTTAAAAGTTTAACAGGTAATTAAAAGTAAGTTAATAATATCTTGGTGAAGAGTTCTTGGCATTTCATAACTAGTTCAGAGGTCAGAATTTTGCTAAATAGCACTTTTAGGAGAGTTGGTTAGGAAAACATTAGCATTTATTGTCATTATCATTATTTCTCAGAGAGAGTAGAGGAGGAGTACAGTCTGGAGATAACAGAAACACACAATAAAATTGTCTGCTAAGAAGAAAAATGGTGTTGCCTTATCCACCAGCCTCAGATTTACAAAGAAACTAGTCACTGGGTAATAAGAAAGATTTGATTCTCAGGGCTCAGAGCTACAGAAGAAACTTGACCATAATGTAAAACTAATGTATATTTTAATGTTGGTGTTTATGCTCATAATTAAATGTTGTTTGTTTGTTTAATGTTGTATTTAAACCACCTGCAGAACTTAGGCACTTTGATGTCCATTGCTCTTTCTGTTAAAGTACTAGTTGTCCAGCCCCGTGTCTGGATGTATGCAGGACTGCTACATCGGCAGGACTGAACATTTTCATTATGTTTAAGACCCTGGGGGAGTCACAGAACTTTCCATTTAGATTCTCTGAAGGTCTAATATGGCAACTGTGCTCCCAGTCTCTTAAGTCATATTAATCCTGAGATCAGCACAAAACTTGACAGTTGTATTTACTATAATTTAAAAACACAGTTGCAGGAAGTGGAATGCATGCAGTTGTATGCATTTTTGATAATATGCTTGGTTAGAGTAAACACATCTGAAAAGAAATAACAATTCTGACCCAGAACAGCTGTCTCAAGCAACAGGTAATTTTAAGGTAATTCCTTTAAATGAAAGTGATATCATAAAACTAAGAACTTATATTTCTTTAGTCTGCTAAGACTGCATGACTCCCATGCACAAAATCACATACTGGAGCCCAATAGTTAGATTATTCAGTTGGTATGGTAAATTGATTCTGGTCCCTGTTTCCAAGTAGTTTATACAGTTTGTCTTAAGTATTAAGAGGGAGGACTTACAAAAGAGGAAGAAACTGAGAGTGAGTGAGTGAGTAAATGAGTGAGTGAGTCAGTCAGTAAATTGAATTAGATATGCTATTACACCACTGCTACTGGATTATAAGATTGGATGTGGATGACTGTCTTATAGTTTTAAGCAACAGACTCCAGGAGATACAGTGAGGGTTTAACTTGAATTTGACCAAGAGGAACATTAGGAGTTAAGACCTAAATTGTGCTTCCATACTTTATATTGACTACTCAGTATGCTGATTGTAACAAATCTTCTTTTAGGAACATTCTGTTCTTCCCCATATATTGCATAAGAACTTGGGAGACTCATCCTGGCAACACTTAAGTCTAGTTCTTGATCCGGACAATTAACTTCAAGTAGCTTTCCCTCCCTCTTCCCCAAATCATGAAAAAATGTTACATTAGATTTTCTTCTTTGTTTTTAATAAACTGCATTCACTGGTACATTTGAGAAGTTAGCAATTTATATTTCTTTTATAGTCGATATTTAAACTTTAAGTATCCTATATGTTAAAGGATCGGTGAAAATCTAATATGTAAAAAATCTGAAGATTCTGTCTCTTAGCTGACTAAAGATGACTGATGAGCAAGTGAAGTTTTGTAATATCTTGAATAAATTAATCACATATTGATACAATTAAAATTGAATAGTTTTTTGATAATTTGGCCTTGAATTTGCTGAGTTGTTGAAATTAAATCTCAGCCAAAGAGAATAATTAAATTGAGAGGAAATAACTACTTTGGTATATTATTTTTCTGATGAAATCAGTTTAAATAATGAGATATTTGAGAGTAAACAGAACAGTTTGCAGTATATTGTACAAAATGTTCTTAGTAGTGTTCTGACAACACAGCTGAAGAAAAAACTGAAAAATATTAAACCAGGTGTAAAAAAAAATTGCTTCCTTTCTGATACCATTCTTGAATAATATCTGTTTAATATGAGCAAAAGTGACTGGGAGTGGGAAAAGAAAGCACATTCACGAACATCTTCAGAGTTGTCTGCTATTATATGAGACTTTATATCAGGTATTTCATTGAAATTGAGACTCATCCTCCTTACTCTGCTGTTGACCATTGATCCACACCGCTTAGTGCAGTCTGACTTCTCTGGTTCTGACTAGAATTCAGAGTCTGAAAACTGCAATATCTGAGGAAAACCTGGACAATGAATTAAAAATTATGTAATTTCTCCCACTTGCTTTTAAAAAAGAAGGTAGCTTTTTTCCTCTTCCTACCATAAGTTTTTATGGGCATGGATCCTTGGTCTGACTTTTCTTTTATCCAACTTCACATATTATTATTTCTTGCAATTCATAATCATTTGATGAAAGCTTAGATTCATAAACATATCTTTTAAATAGAGAGTTTAGCCAGTTTATAGAATAAAGTTTTATTCTTTGAACTAATCATTTCACATCATCTATGCCCAGGGATACTTGTTACTAATTACACTTGATGGAGATACCTTCATCAGGTATACTGTAATAAGTCTGTAATCAATTGTATGCTGCAGGTCTGTGGGATTTTATTATTATTATTATTATTATCATTATTTATAAATCTGTGCTTCTTTGACATTTTGTAATAAAGGAGGAGGTATTCTTTATTTAGCTTCGTCATCTGAATTTATGTTAATCCGGACTTTCCAGTCTAGAGGTTTTTATATTAATGTACCAGATCTTGACAGCTGAGGTCTTCTGCTGTCGAAGGGCAGCAGTTACTAACATTTGCACATATTTTATTTTCACTGGTCTTTACTTAATCTGTAAATCCAAAGCTTACCGTCAGTCTGACTAATGGTTCAGCCATTGGTTGTGGTGAATTCAAGCGGCAGTGACTCTTAATATTTAAATTGCAAGAATATGGGGAAGACTTGATTATAGTTTTAGGTACTTGAGTCCTTATCAAGGAGACCATTTCTGTTTTTGGAAAATTAATGTTATTACTTAGCCTATTAGCCTGCCAAGCAGCCCAACGTGTTCTAAAGCCCTGTCTCTTCCTTTTTCATCATAATAATTACTGATCAGTTCAGTAGTTTCTGGATGTATTAAGTTCACTTAGCAATTTGAAATGCAAGGGAAATAAATCAACTGTTGAATTGAAAAGTCTTCCAGACATGTGTGAAAGCTTCTGTTCTAGGTAGACAATTCTCCTATCATATGAACTGATTTTTTTAAGCTAATAGCTTAAAGAAAATAAATGCACAACTAAAATAATCAGCTGAGGAAAAAAATGAAAATGCAATAAAATACACCACAAAAGAAAATTAAATTACTTAAAGTACAGAAAATGGAAAATAATTTTTGTTTTGTTTTACTGTTAGAGTAAAGTTGCAGCACAACTAAAGGAAATTTTGTCTTCATAAACACAGATAGACTGACTTTTCGTTTTGTTTTTTTTTTCTAAGAAGCCTTACAGAATTGTGTCAATATCAATACTAATGCAAGACAATTCATTAATTAAGCGGTGTGGCTAAACCTAGAATTTTTCAAGATAGCTTTCTTATGGCCATCTTTAGAAAGAATAAAAATATATTTTAAGATAGTATTTCTTGAATTTGTGTTAGTTGATTCATTAGCTCTCAGCTAGGAATAACACAAAGCCTTCTGATGGGTATAACTAATGATTGATGCAATTTTGAAAGAAGTGGTACTTATCTAATTTTTTCTTCCTTTTTTTTTTTTTAAGCATTTCCAAATTATGAAACTCAATATTCTCCTTCTTGTGCAGTCTAAACAGTTCAGAACAATCAGTTCTGTCCCCCCTGCACCCATCCTGCTTTAGAACTATCATTTTTTAGTGCTCTCACTTGGAGCTATGCCATATGCTGAACTGACTCTTCTGGCAGTTTTCCCAGGGTAGGTTTGAAGTTTTGTTTTATTTTGTTTTGTTTTGTTTTTCTTATTGTGTCCCAATCATCTAGCCACACCCTTAATCAGTCCCAGGTGAGTTTTATAATCCCTAGTAGCTGTCTGGCAGATAGTTTTGTTGCCTAGACAGGAGGCCAGTAGTTCCTCCTATAGAGGAGAGAGAATGATCTGAGTTAATTATAACATCTTTTCTAAGATGCTGATTGGTCTTTGGGGTTGTTTCTTCTTCTGATAACTGTTTCTAGTATTTCTTCAGTCTCTGGCTTTTTCTGTGAATGTGCTATGCCAATTTCTTCTTGTGAAGTAAGGAAATAATGAAGTGTTTCCATAGGTGAGATGTTTATACCAGCACCTTGGTCAAGATGTGGGAGTATTGAAAAAGTTCATATTGGGTGAAAGAGAAAGGCCATGTAGCTGAAATTATGTCTTCAGAGATCCCAGAAATGGAATTGACCTGTGTTTGTACAGCAATAAATATAGACCTAACAGAAAGATCAGAGTGACAACACAGCTAGCCTAGGAAACCCTTACTTGACTTTAGCTGAAAACCTGAGCCATCCTCAGACTGGAACTCCTTGTGTAGACAGAACCACTGTCGTCTTCCTGAGTAAGCATCCTGTAAGGTAATGTCTCCGTAATCTGATGTGCATGGATGTACATATTAATCTGAGTTCATTCGCTGAGGATAAAAAAAACATTCCTACACCATAAAATAATGAATACATCTTTGCCTAATGTTGAGACCAAAGAAAGCATCTCCCAGTAAAAATAGTTTAGTGTAGGATTTATGCCATGAAGTTTTGGTAGCATGGTGGTGGGCTTCAGGAGTGGCCTCTGTGATAAGAGATCAGGAGTTACATCCATGCTGGACAGAGCCAGTTCCAGCTGGCTCTGAAATGGACCCAGTGCTGGCCAAAGGCGAGCCCATTAATGACACTGGTGACACTGCTAGGGTAACATATTTAAGAAAGGGTAAAAAACAATGTGCGGCAGCTGTAAGAGAGGTGTGAGAAAAAAGGGAGAGAAACAACCCTGCAGACATGAAGGACAGTGAAAAAGGAGAGGGAGCAGGTGCTCCAGGTGCCAGGGCAGAGATTCCCCTGCAGCCCATGGAGGAGACCACAGTGAAGCAGATCTCCGCGCTGCAGCCTGTGGAAAACCCCACACCACAGCAGGTGTATGTGCCTTGAAGAAAGCTGAAGCCCATGGGATGCCCACACTGGAGCAGGCTCCTAGCAGGAGCTGCAGCCCGTGGAAAGGAACCCACACTGGAGCAAGTTTTCTGCCAGGAACTGTGGCCCATGGGGGACCCAAGTTGGAGCAGTCTGCTCCTGAAGGACTGCACACCATGGAAAGGACCCATGCTGGAGCAGTTCTTGAGGAATGGCAGCCTGTGGGAAGGACCTACAATGGATCAGTTCATGAAGGACTGTATCCTGTGGGATGAACCCCATGCTGGAGCAGAGAAAGAGTGTGAGGAGAAAGGAGTGCCAGAGGCAAAGCACTATGAACTGACCACAACCCCCATTTCCCATCTCCCTGCGCTGCTCAGAGGGGAGGAGGTAGAAGAATGAAGAAATGAAGCTGACTCTGGGAAGATGGGCTGTGGGGGAAAGGTGGTTTTAGGTTTTTGTTATTGTTGTTGTCTTCTTTTTTTAGTTCTCACTATCCTACTCTGTTATTAATCGGCAACAAATTAAAATAATCTTCCCCAGGTAGAGTCTGTTGCCTATGATGGCAATTGGTGAATGATCTCCCTGTCCTTATCTCAACCCACAAACTTCTTCAAAGAAGTTGCTGAGGAGAGGAAATGAGAGATCAGCTTGGTGGGCAACTGGTGGCCAGTCAAGGTCAACTCACCACATTTAGTTAAGAAATATATATGACATGGCATAAAATAAGAAAGCAAGGAAGGAGGATTTTTTCAGTTGTTCCGAGAAGTAATTGAAAACAATTTAGTTGTATCACAAGGAGTTTCTCTTTGTAGACCTATAGTAACTGTTGTAGTTGTGTGGGATGACCTAAGTGAAAATCAATTCCCTTTCTAAACTCTATCTTCTCCTAGTTTTGATCTTTTGTTTTACAGAGGTTTTCTTTGCAAGTCTCTTGCTAAGTGATTGCTACTTCATATAGATTTTTTATTATTATTTTTATATATTTATTTATTTATTTACTTATGCAGTCTAGCAGGGAAACAGCTTGCAAAAAAACAGAACAGCAAGGAGAGGAAGATACTCAAGGCACAATCTGTCTTTTCCTTCTGGATCTCATAGCTTAACGTATGCTAGCCTGCCAGGCAGTACAGATAGCTCCAATTTAAAAGAGCAAATTGCTCCTATTAAAGTTGCAGAGGTGAATTTTCTGTGTTATCTACTGGAGACTGTTGGTGGGAGTTATGATGCAAGTTCTTTGCATGTGTCAGCATGTGACATAACAGGAAAAATAAAAACAAGCAATATAAAGTTTGAAAGATGTAATAACACCACCAATATTTTATGAGGAAATATATATTTATTTACTTATTTATTTATTTTTTGGATAGTGAGAACATCAAAAAATGGGAAAATTATTCTTTTTAAAAGACTAGTAACGGACAGCCTAATGCTACATAATTGCAGGGTTTTTGAACTTTTCTTCATCAGGCAGTCTCTACATTTCCTACCTCCTCCTACACATTCTCATTCCATTATCTCCCTTTTCCTTTGTGGCAAGCTCACTTCAGGGCATCCAGCTGAGTAGGCAGACTCACTCTTATTTTCATGCACAGAGTAGACACTCATCTTTCTTCATTAGCTTCAAGAAAGCTTCAATATCAAGCTGTGAATTCTTCAGTAATGTCATTCAGGAATCATGCCAGATGTGCTCATGGTGTAGAGTTTACGTATTAAAAGCTTATTAATTCTGTGGGTTTCTGAGCTGTGTTTCTTCTTGAGTCTTGTTTTTTCAACATGTAGTATTAGGCTGTGGTGGTTTTACCCAGCTAAACAGCCGACCTCCACCACAACCGCTCGCTCACTCCCCCTCCTCAAAGAAACAGGGGGAGAAAATATGATGGACCAGGGCTTAAGGGTTGAGATAAGGACAAGCAAGTTACTCACTAATTATCGTCACGGGCAAAACAGACTCAACATAGGGAGATTAGTATAATTTATTACTATAACTAGCAAACTAGAGCAGTGAGAAACTAAAAGCAAACTAAAAACACCTTCCCCCCATCCACCCTCTTCTACCTTCTCCCCCCGAGCGGCGCAGGGGAACGGGGAATGGGGGTTGCGGTCAGTCCATATCGCTTCGTCTCTGCCGCTCCTTCATGGTCGCTCTCTGTTCCCCTGCTCCAATGTGGGGTCCCTCCCACGGGATGCCATCCTTCCCGAACGGGTCCTGCGTGGGCTTCCCACAGGCTGCAGCTCTTCAAGAGCTGCTCCAATATGGGTCCGTACCACGGGGTCCATCCTTCAGGAGCAAACTGCTCCAGCATGGGTCCCCCACGGGTGGCAGCTCCCACCGGATCACCTGCTCCTGCGTGGGCTCCTCTCCACGGGCTACAGGTCCGGCCCGGAGCCTGCTCCTGCGGGGGCTCTCCATGGGCTGCAGCCTCCTTCAGGCCAGATCCACCTGCTCCACCGTGGTCTCCTCCACGGGCTGCAGCGTGGAGATCTGCTCCGCCGTGGTACACCATGGGCTGCAGGGGGACAGCCTGCTCCACCATGGTCCTCACCACAGGCCGCAGGGGAACTTCTGCTCCGGCGCCTGGAGCACCTCCTCCCCCTCCTTCTTCACTGACCTTGGTGTCTGCAGGGCTGTTCCTCACTCCTCTCACTCCCAGCTGCTGTTGCCCAGCAGTTTTTTTCCCCTTCTTAAATATGCTCTCACAGAGGCGCAAACAACATTGCTCATTGGTTCAGCTCTGGCCAGCGGCAGGTCCCTTTTGGAGCTGGCTGGAGCTGGCTCTTATATGACATGGGGCAGCTTCTGGAATCTTCTCATAGAAGCGTCCCCTGTGGCCCCCCTGCTACCAAACCTTTACCACGTAAACCCAATACATAGGTTTTGTTTTTCTTTTTTTTTTTTTTGCCTTGAATAATGCATTTTTCCACTCCATCTAATTAAGGAAGCTGTTGTCAGGGATGCTTTTTCTGCCGTATGTTGCATACATAACATTTATAATATCTTAACCACGCTACCAGTGTGCTCCAGTCAAAAAGCCTTTACTACACTTGGAAGGAATTCAAGATTGAAAGCAGTTGACAAATAGAAGGGACAGAAAAGTGTCCTGGTCTTCAGTTTTCATGTCATACTTTAAGACTTTTAATTCAGATACTGTGATTTTCTACTATTCTTATTTCTTTACTTCGAGGCACTTTTTATGCTTCTCTTCTCATTAAAAGGATAGTCTGTGTTCCTCCTCAAAAAAGAAATTAAGAAACCACGTCTAATGTTGTAGTTGTAGGCACCTCAAACCTTTTGTCTTAGAGCAACACAGGAGAAACTCAGGAAGCTTTATTATGAGTTTGAGAATTCTGCCGGAAGGCACTTGTGACTTTTGCAAATAGTGGTTGCATGTATTGTATCATGCTCCATACTTGTCTCATGACTCTCATTAAGTGCCCATATGTATTTTGACTTGATTTATCATTTCTCAGGTGAACGGATTTAGGTCAATGAATTTTAAAGTGAAAGTTGGATTAGAAATATAAAGATGGGACACTGAAGAGGAACTTCAGAAGTAATTTTACACCTGGTAGATTTTTGCAATCCTATACTATAGTACTTCAGTGCACACTGAAGAAAAACCTGGTAGTAAAAACCTAGTGGTTTTTTGTCTTGAATGGGAAGAAGAAGAAGAGTTTACATCATTATATAATTTTGACCTCTATATAGTGATTCCAACATAAATTTATCCTAAGTTTCTCCTCAGATTCTGGAGTTTTCAGATTCTGAATTTTATTTGAATCCATAAAAGGAAAGATAGGATAAAGAGGATAGAAATCCCTTTTCCATATAGTAGTCAGCTAGCACTCTTCTATAACATTAGACAACTCTAGGTATAACGAATCAAAATACCTCTTGTTGATGTTCTACTGCTAATCCTTGCTGTTAGATTATGTGTGTGTATGTATGCAGATCATTAATTGTCATTCATGATTAGAGGAAAGAAAACCTCACTGGGCATCAGAAGCTGTATTTTTTTGTCTTACTTGCTTATTATTTTGAATTTAAATTTTAAGAAGAGTGAAGTGAAAATATCATCTGTAAGCTTAGGGTAACAGTTACACACATCTGTGATCACTGGCACTTGCCAGCTGTGTGTACAGTCGAAGCTTCAACATGTAGCACTTAACTAAATGCGTAAAAGGCAGAGCAGCTCTGTTAATGATGGTTCTAAGAAAAGCTTTTACTAACACTTGCAGCTGTAGCTACCAATTATCTTGGCTCTCATCCTCCTGCAGTCTAAGCAGAAAGGTTTCCTTAGTTCTCTAATGAATGTGACTGGTGACAAAAGATCTTGCCTGACATGATGGGAAGTGAAAAAATAGAATCTATTTTCTTTTCCCTTTTACCAGCACAATGATGACACTTCATGCAGATAGGAGAGAGTTGGGTAGTTTGTGCCTACCAAGACTTAGACCAAGATTTTAAAAACACTTAGTTAACTTCCTTTGATGTCTTTCTCCTTTGAGATGACCTTAATCCTGAAAGTGATATGAGACTTACTATTTCTACTTTAAACAAATAGGAAGCAAATACCACTTTAGCTCTTGGATAGAAGGTGGACAAAAGCAGGTTAAAAAAAAAAAAAGAAAAAAAGTAGAGCTAATCTAGGAAAGGTAAAACTAGCCCCTTGAAGCACTCAGTGATGGTGCTAGAATACTTCTATCTGAAGAATTTACCAACCACATCACAAAAATAGGTGTAAATTGCTTGCAGAGAAATATATTTTAAGTGCAAAAGTACAAAATAATTCTCTTTGAGTTTAAAAGTAAGTGTCAGCTGTGATCTGTTTATGCTTGACAATGAAGGAGTTAAGTGCCTTCTCATTTCTGTATTTACTGAGCTATTAGAGGTACCTAATAAATTTTTAACAACTGTCAGTATGATCAGTTGTCCTTATTGCCTGTTGGCCTAACCTACCAATAACAATAAAACCTGGTGATGTAATAGTAAAATTATTTTCTTGATTTAGAAGATTAGCATATAACAACATATACCCTTCTGATATAAACTGGCATGTCTGCATTTGAACTTAAGAGGACTGTCAGTTTGCATCAACAAAGGTTTTTTCCTTCTGGCTTAGAATAGGACTGTAGATTATGAACCTTAAGACTTCAGCATCCTGCACTTTTTTGGTGTGTTACAGAAATTGTGAGTGGGCAGAAGTGTCTGTTTACAATAAAACATATGTCTACTGTTTTCTTAGGAGTCAGTAGGCTTTGGAGCAAGAATTCGAGAGGTAGGGAACCAAGCAGATATGAAGAAAGAATTCAACTCATGGGGTATAGATCATCCAATGAAAATATTAAACAGCATTGAACGCACTGTTGACCCCTGGGGTACACTGCTAGTTACTGACCTCCAACTAGACTTTGCACCACTGCTCACGACAATCTGGGCTCAACCATTCTGACAGTTTTCAACTGATATCACTGTCTGCCAATCCAGCCCTCAGATCAACAGCTTGTCTACAACAGCCTTATGGAAAACAGTGTCAAAGGCCTTACTGAAGTCCAGGAAGACAATATCCACTGCTCTCCCCTCAACTGCCAGGCCGGCCATTTCATTGTGTCAGGTTGGTCAAGCATTACTTCCCCCTGATAAATCCATGGTGACTACACTTTGTCCTTCATGTGCCTGGAAATGGTTTTCAAGATTACCTGTTCATCACCTTCCCAGGGACTGAGGTGAGGTTGACTGTCCTGTAGTTCTCTGGGCCCTCCTTCTTGCCCTTCTTGAAGATAGGAGTGACATTTGATTTCCTCCAGTCTTTGGGCACTTCTCTCAGTCACCAGGATTGATCAAGAATTACAAAGAGTGGCCTCACAGTGACATCTGCCAACTCCCTCAGCACTCCTGGGTGCACCCCATCAGTGCCCATGGACTTATATATGTTCCATTTTCTTAAGTATTCCCTGACCTGATCCTCTTCCATCTGGGGTAAATCTGCTTTGGTCTGGACTTTCCCACTGGCCTCTAGGACCTTGCATTCCTGAAGGCCAATCTTGCTAGTAAAAATTGAGGCACAGAAGGCATTCAGCACCTCAGCCTTTTCCATGTCCTGTGTAACCCGGTCCCCCGTCTCATTCAGCAATGGGCCCACACTTTTCCTAGTCTTCCTTTTGTCACCTGTGCACATACAGAAACCCTTCTTGTTTTCTTTGACATTCCTGACATGATTCAATTCCATTTGGGCTTTAGCTTTTATAATTTCTTCCCTGGATGCTCAGACAATGTCTCTGTATGCCTCCCAGGTTACCCATCCTTGCTTCCATACTGTGTGTGCTTCCTCTTTGTGTCTGAGTTTGGCCAGGCTTGTTCATTCACGCAGGCCTCCTGGCATTTCTGCCTGACCTATTGCTTGTTGGGATGCACCTTTCTTGAGCTTGGAGGTCAGCCTTGAACTGTAACCAGCTTTCTTGAGTCCCTCTTCCCTCAAGGGCCTCATCTCATGGGACTCTTCCAAGCGGATCCTTGAAGAGGCCAAAGTCTGCTCTCCTGAAGCCCAGGATTGTGAGCTTGCTTTTCACCCTTCTTCCTGCACTCAGGATCCTGAACTCCACAATTTCATGGTCACTGCAGCCAAGGCTGCCTTTGACCTTCACATTCCCAACAAGGCCCTCGTTATTGGTGAGTGTGAGGTCCAGCAGAGCACCTCTCCTTGTCGGCTCCTATATCACTTGGAAGAGGGAGTTAGCATCAGTGCCCTCTAGGAACCTCCTGGATTGCTTACGTCCTGCTGTGTTGTCCCTCCAAAAGATATTGTGTTGCAGGAGGTACCCCATGAACACAAGGGCCTGCAAAGGTGAGGCTACTCCTTATCTGTCTGCAGAGGGTCTAGTCTGCTTGTTCTTCCTGGTAGCAGACATGCACTACAGTGTAGGCATTACCTTTCCTCTCTTTAATTCTTAACCCATAAACTCTCAGTGTGCTCCTCCAAACCCAGGCAGAACTCCATGCACTCCAGCTGCTCCCTTGCATAAAGGGCAATACCCCCTCACAGTCTTCCCAGTCTGTCTTTTGTAAAGAGCCCGTATCCTTCCATTCCATCCCACCATGTCTCTGTGATCCCAACAAGATAGCCTTGCAACAGCACACACATTTCTAACTCATCATGTTTATTCCCTGTGCTGCATGCTTTGGTATACAGGCACTGCAGGTACCCTAGAATGTTGGGCTCCTAGAAGGGGCTTGGGGGATTACTCCATAATGGTGCCTTGTAGGTAATTCCTTGCTTACTTGCATTTTCCCCTACCCTTGTGTTTCATCTGAGTTTAGCTCTGAGCTGCAGTGTCATTGGGAAGGATGGAGAAGAAAGTGCTCACCTGTATACATTCACACACTGCTCTTTGAATTTCTAGTTTATTTAATCCAATTTTATAGTAGAATACAGCACTTTACATAGGATTGATAAGTTATCAGTGGGAAAATGTTGTGAACAGAAAATTAATAACCTGCTTTTTCTCTCTTCCCAAGGCGAGGGAGAAGTGCATAATTAGCAGTGCTGCTCAAGTGTGGCACCCTTAGCTGAGGAGGAGCTACTGGAGCAGTTCCTCTCTCTGTTCTTTCTTTCATATTGCTGTCTTCTAATTTTGTCTGTATTTTCACCGTATACAGAATTTTTGTGCATGTTGGATACATGTTCTTTGTTCCTTTGATAACCAGTTATAGTCGGCTCTCTGAGTTGTATTCCATTAGTGCCCTGTCATTGACCATTTGTGATTTGTACTCATACCACTGGGGCCTATTGTATCTGCATATATCAGTCTTATCCAGGTCTCAGCTATCACCCTGTGCAACCACTCAAGGGAGCCTCTGCTACAGTTCAGGACCACCAACTTTTAAAGTGGTGACATTTTTCTTAATGGTGAGCAAATAAATAAATAAATAAATAAAATTATTAAGGAACTGTTGAAGGCCTTCTTGCAGAAAATATCCTGTCCTACATATAGAATCATAGAATCAAAGAATCATAGAATATTCTGAGTTGGAAGGGACCCACAAGGATCATCCAGTCCAACTCCTGCCTCCACACAGGTCTACCCAAAAATTCAGACCATGTGACTGAGAGCATGGTCAAAACGCTTCTTAAACTCCGACAGGCTTGATGCCGTGACTACCTCCCTGGGGAGCCTGTTCCAGTGTGCAACCAACCTCTCGGTGAAGAACCTTTTCCTGATATCCAACCTGAACCTCCCCTGTCGCAGCTTGACTCCATTCCCTCGGGTCCTATTGCTGGTCACCGGGGAGAAGGGATCGACGCCTGCCCCTCCACTCCCCCTCATGAGGAAGCTGTAGACCATGATGAGGTCTCCCCTCAGCCTCCTTTTTCCAGGCTGAAGAAACCAAGTGACCTCAGCCGCTCCTCATATATCTTCCCCTCTAG
>VXAL01019418.1:189156-244209 GCA_013399475.1 Chauna torquata | reverse complement strand
CTGCGGAGCGGCCGGGAGGCGGCGCGGCGCTGCGGGCTGAGCGCAGCGGCAAGATGGCGGGGCGGGTAAGTGAGGGGAGGAAGGGGGGACGGCTCCTTCCCGCCTGCCCGGCTTTGGTGTGTCCCGTTCCAGCTGCTCCTCTCCTGTTCCTCGTTGGGCGCCGGGGTGGTGTCTCGCAGGCCAGTCCCTTAGGGGTGTGGGGGCTGTGGTGATTCCCCCCCCTTCCCCCCACGCCCGGTGATGTGCCGTTGGGGTTTTGGGGTCCACTAAGGGTGCAGTGAGGCTGTGGTGGCCCCTCTCGCTGTGGGGCAGGGCTGTAGGGTCCTCCAGGGGTGCTCTGAGGCTGCGGTGACCCCTTGGTGAGGAGGAGTGGAGTTCCCTCAGGGGTGCTGTGGAGCCTGGGTGATCCCTCTCCCTTTGGGGTGCGGGGCAGGATTTAGGGTCCCCCAGGGGTGCCGTGAGGTTCCCGCGGCACTGTGGGGGAGCAGGGGGGGATCTTAGGGTCCCCTAAGGGTGCTGTGAAGTCCTGGTGACCCCTCGGTGCTGTGGGGTGAGGTTCTGGGGCTCCCTCAGGAGCACCGTGAGGCTGAGGTGTCCCCTCTCCCTGTGGGGTGTGGGGCAGGATCACTGGGTCCCCTAAGAGTGCCGCGAATCCCTGGTGGTCCCTTGGTGCTGGGGACAGGATTTAGGGCGGCCTAAGGATGCTGTGAAGTTTTAATGGCCATCTAGCACTCTGGGGAGCAGGAAGAGGTTTTTTGGGTGCCCTAGGGATGCTGTGAAGCTGGGGTCCTTTCCAGATGGAGTGGGGGGTGGGATTGTTGGTCCCCCTCAGGGTGCTCTGAGGCCCTCGTGGGATATGGGGCAGGTTTGTAGGGTTCTCTGCAGCCCTACTGACTCCGCTGGTCTGTGGGCACTGGCCAAGCACCATCCGCGATGTGGGTCCAAGTTGCGTTGTGTTAAAACACACCTTAAGGATTGTGCAGTGGTTTTATCGTGTGCTTATTAAAAAATAATAAAAAAAAAAAATCCCTTGTTGGTGACTGCTTAGATAAGGTCAGCAAGTGGCCAAAGAGGTCTTAAAAGGTAAAGGAACAATCTTGTCTGTCAGATCGTTTTGTATTGCCTTCTGTATCCCCTCTGTTTTCAGGTCCAACCTCCAAGTGCTGCAGGCTGCAGTTGAGGCTGCTCTGCTCTTTGCTGCGAGCTCAGTCATGCTTTGCTGGGCACCAGCTTGTGAAAGTCACATTTTTCATTACTGCCTCTTCGGGCTGAAGTCTTCTGTCTTGGCCAAACAACTCAGTGATTGGGATCTTGGGGAAAAGGCTTTCTTGTAGGTTTTTTGTATTATGTTTTTGTCTGGTGGATGCAACAACAGATGGTGCAGTGGTGTGGTGTAGAGCAGTGGGGAGAAATTTGGCCTGGTGATAAGCTATGCGTCACAGGTGAGCAGATCTGCTGGAGTGCCACCTCAAAAATGCTGCTGGTTAATTGAGAAAAAAAATTGCATGTTATGTGGTCTCTCTTATGAAGAGCTTTTCTTCTGTCCTTGCTTGACCACATCTGTGGTCTCACTTTCTTCCTTGCATCTTTCTTCTTCATCCCAACAGTTACTTTAGTGATCCTACCAGCTAATCTAGGAGGAATCTGTGTGTTCTGTTTGACTAGCTTTTTTCAGCTTTCTTGTGTTGCCAAAATCAGGAGCCCAGTGCTTTCATCAGTGGTAAGATCATTTTAGCCATAACGAACGACGTTGTTCTGAGACTCCTTGTAGCCTAAACTAATCCGTCTGCTGTCGTCTTACCCCTGCTCGATGGCTACCCTGAGCCGTTTCAGCATGCTGAGTTGACAGAGAACTATCCACGTAGTTCAGTGAGTTAGTTTTCAGTTGCCTTGGTGTGCTGGAAAGGCTTAGAGAATGGTCTGAGTGGTGGTGACTGAGGATGTGGGGAGTAAGGAGAGGGATCAGCACCAGCTTTTTCCTACTCCTGTGAGCTATTTCTTTGCTTTGAAAAAATCTGTGTCTATTTGCTAACTTGGAAGCACTGTGGAGGAAAGGGGGGATTTATGCAAATTAAAGAGAAAGATTGGAGCTTAATTGCTGCGTAATCTGGCAATTCAAGTGGGTGATACTTTCTTTGGGTTACTGGGAAGCCTCTTACTATTCAGGGTTTTCATGAATTATCTATAAATATAATTGTTGCCGAATTATCAGATTATTTAACGCTGTGAGGAGAGTTCTTAAGCAAAGTGCTTCATACTATTTTCTGAGCCTGGTGCAATCTTGCACTATGTTGAATGCTGTTAATGTAAATTAATAAACAAGCTGTCTGCTCCCTCCAGCTTGCATGTGGGATAGCAGCAGCTCTGAAGATGATGCAGAGGTCAGATGAGCAAGCAACAGCGTACGTTTCGGATGTGACATTGGACCTGTTGTGATCCGTCTCTATATAAGTAAGGAATAGTGGGTAGGAGGGTGGAGGTGTGTGATATCTCTAGGCACAACAGGTGAGTCTGATGCTGGAACACTGATGCTATTCTGTTGTCAACATTTTTAAAAGGTGCTTAAACCTGGAGAATGAATAGAGAAAGCTTCAATGACTACTTGTGGCCTGAAAAAATGTCCTGCAATGCAACCTAGCACTTAGTCTATTTTATTAGACTCGTGTGATTTGACTTGTGTATGCATACTTTTACAGAGAGAAATTAAAGGCTTTCCTGAGGTAGAAGAGAGATGAAATTGTCTAGTAATGTTTTAAATAATGTAGACAAATGATAGGCCAAATGTTATTAATTGCCTGGTGCTGTTTCAGGTGTATTACTCCCTTAATGGCACTGGCTTTCCTCAGTTGCAAGGAGGAGATTGTGATTAATGGTGATGAAAGCTTACAGGAAAAATAGTTTATGATGATTAGAAACAATGGCTGCTTCTGTTACAGTTTGTTCTGTATCTCCCTCTGCATGGTAATTGTGAGGTGCAAACAGACCCTTGAGGCTTGCGAGGACATCGGGCAGTATCTGCAGGAGAGGAGGGAATGCGTAAAGCTGTCTGGCTGCATCCTGGTCAGTTACGGTTCCCCTGCACCGAGGCTGGACCTCTGGAAGTGTAGTGGTGCTGTAGCTATTTGATTTGCACCTCAGTAGGAATTAGTTCTCAAAGGGATGTAGAAAGGCCAGAAGATTTCTGGCCTGTGAGATGTTTAGGGATTTTGTAGCCTTGTTCCAGCCAGCGTCGAGCTGTTGATCCAGAATGAGCTGCATTTCTGCTTGTATCTGCACCACATTGAAGAGCTACATAGATAAGTGGTGTAGAAAATGAAGCAGGGTTACATGGCTGCGGTTTTGCTCTTTTCAAGCTGGCAGGAGGTCTTTCTTCAAAGGGGAAATTGTGCATGCTGAATGTCAATTTGGTAGAGTGGAACTTGGTGATGATCCCCAGTTGGAGACTGGTGGTTTTTTCATTAAGGAATATTAAAGTTCTGTAACAGCTGCAACTTGTATAACCCAACCTTCATATTTTTATTTGCTATCTGGGACTCGTGTACGTAAAGTAAGCATAAAATGGTATTCCCATTGGCACAGTAGTAGGAAGCACCAGCCTGTTTGCTTCTCAGAAGAAATTCATATCTGTATTTGGTTGGAAATTATTTTGGTTTCACTCAGTTAATCATAGATGTTGGTTTATCTTGCAGAACTGTATCATAACCCCTCTAGAAGAGCCAGTGACTTGAGCAGAAGATGCATTGCAGATATCTGTTGAAATCAACTGTCAAATTGAGAGAATGTAGCAGTTGTGGGAATGGCAGCAAAGGACAGACTGCATCCCTGAGTGTTATGTGATGCTGGAGACATTGCTGGACTAGTGCGTGCTCCCTTGTGCTCCTTGCAGTCAGTCAAAAGACAGTTTTAAGTTGGATAGTTTGGTAGAAGCTTTGAAATAATGAGGCTGGGTTTTATGTTTATTGGTTAAAGCTATAAATTCTGATTTCTTCCATTTTCTGCTAACATATGGAATCAGACTTCATAGGTGCAGGTGTCATCAGGCAACTAAAAAAACATTTGTGAATCAACTTGGTTCTTTCTGGCGGTGTGGTACTTGTTCTTCTGTCATCACTTATATTTTTCAGTGTTTCCAAATGTGTAATGTAAAGAACTAGGTTTTTAGCAATGTTTTAGTGGAATGGAGGAAAACTAAATCTGAATGTCTTTGTCTGAGATCGCGTCTGCAGCTACATACCTGTCTTGTGAACTCTTGTGAATTCAAATACACTTACGTGCTTCTTATGGGACTTCTCATTTACGAAAACCCATGCTAGATTATTTAGAATAAAATTCTGCCAGCAATGAGAATACGTGAATGTTTGTGGGCATGGGATATGTGACCTTGTCATCTTTGATTAACTTTAATTTGTTGCTTGGCTTAGTGTTGTAGAAACGGTGTCCCCAAGCTTATACTTAAAAAGACAATGCAACAGGGAGATGTCTGTGTGACCTCTCCTTTTCCACTTTTGGGGGTGCTGGTATGGCACTTCTTTTCTCACCATGGGCTGGCTAGAATGCCTGCTTTTTATTAAGAATTTGCCTTCTTTAGCCAGGGAGTTGAAAAATTCTCTGAAAATCAAAGAATCCTATTGTGGATCACTTCAAGTGTGAATTCCTTAAATATTTCTCTCTTTTCCATAACACAGCAAGATCTTCTGTCTTCCTGTCCTTGGTTCTTTGTCCTATATCTTAGAGCACAGAGGTCATTCAGGAGAAGACCCTACGGTTTGGGAGGTGCCCTAGCTGTAAATTTGGAGGAAGTTCATACTGTCATAAAATCAGCTCTGCTTGAGTCCGCAGAAAACCAGTCCTTAGAAAACAGTGGTGTTTACATTTTGCTAAATTGCCCACCAGGCAGGACATAGTTTTCAGTGGAATAAAATCATTGTTGATCCGTTTCTTTATGTGAAAATGTACAAGAAATCTGAGAACTAAAATATAAGTCTTTATGGCAGGTCGTGGTCTTTTTCTGATCCAGGCGGGAGTTGGTGGATACTGGCCAAGTGCACTCAGAGGGGACAAGCTTTAGGAAGACGTGACACAATGACTGTTAGCTGAGCCCTGAATGATGTGACAGATAGTGATAATCGTGGTAACCAAAATATTTTTTGGAGGGACAAGGTTCAGGGTGTGATCTCTATGTGATACAGCTGTTTGCCAGGCATATCTGTCAGGACACTGTCTCAAATGCAGGAAGTTCTCTGCCAGAGACCTGATTTTTGTGAATAGTTTTCCGTATTGGCTGTCTGCACAAGTTTCTTGACTTTCAGGAGTTGGAGAGTTGTGTTGGTGAAGATCTGCGAACGGAAAAATTCTGTTCTATGATCTGTTCTGCTCTAAAAACTGTTGCTATGGTTAATAGAAAAGCCTTCAACACAGTATCCTGTTACTGTGAGTTTGAGCCAACTGCTTGTTAAATCAAGGCCGAATGTATGGTTCTTCAGGCACTCGCATGCCCTGCTCCAGTGCTGCTATGCTCTTTCAGGTGTATGTAGGGCAGATAGTTCAGAAGGGTCAAGTATTTGCAGCATAAAAAGGTAGAACGCATTTCTCCAGTCTCCTGGGATGCAATAAGGCAGTGACCATCTATGAAAAAATCTGGAGTAAGTTATACCCTAAAGTTGTGTCAAGTTACTTGCTTTTTCTGTAGAAACGAGCCGTTTATAATTGGGTAGCATTTGGTATGGTAGTCAGGTTGGTGCCCATCGGTGATGGGGTGAGTTGCAAGTAAGCACGGGATAGCAGCACCTCAAGCTTTCCCAGGGGAAATTCCAAGTTCAAGACAGCATTTTTAACCTTGTTCATATTGCCATTGAGTAATTTTTCTAAATAAATGGGAAGAAATTTGCATCCAGGTAGGGTTCCTCACAGCTAGTGTGTCAAAATCCTATGACTTGCATCCTAGGCTAACATCTTAGATATGGTTGCGCAACGTTTCATTCTTTTAAGGATTTTTCAGAGAGGTTCAGATGAAACGTGACAAGTAGCAATTCCCTGTAATTAAATCGTTGATTGCTTGGCTCTCAGAAAAAATGTGAGGCAACACCAACTCCAAAAATGGAGGTGCTACTTACAAATGCAGATATTGTGTTGTTACTTCTTAATTGGAAAGTGGAGCTGGTGTTCACGCTAAACTGCCAGGAAACAGCTTTCTGATTCTCTGGTAGAGCAGCACGGGTACAGATATTTTCTGATAACTTTACTGATGATATTGTGAAGAACTGGCATGGAGAAGGATGTCTTTGCTGGGCAGAAGACATCTATAGACACTATACTAGTAGCTTGTAGAAGTTCTCCTTTAGCACACTTGTTTCTCATGTGCCTTTTGATCAGGCAAACCTTTTAGTCTTGAAACTGTAATTTCTGTTTCTGATAACATTGCAAAGTAATGGAAATAGTACAGCCAAATGCCCGAAGCTACATACGTATTCTTAACTGCACCCAATAAAATAGCCTTGGAGTTACAAAACTCCCTGCAGAACTGAGCTTACCTGGCTGTAAAGTTTGCAAACAAAGGGTAAGCAGCAGTTGCCACCCTATTTAAAAAAAAAAAAATCCTCTAGTTGCTAAGATAGGTACTTCCTGCTGATAAAATGGCTTTCATGTGTCAAGATGAAAGTAATATCTAGATTGCCACTCAGGGCCATGAGGGAGGCAGATATCTGCTATTAGATGAAGAAAATGGAAAATGTGTTAAACTTCAGTGTATGTTGTGTATACAGCGCTGCTAGCGAGGGCTCGTTGGGGTCTGTGTTGCTGTCGCCCACCAGTGGTTAGGCTTGACATGGTTTGCTTGTGTAGATCGCTCTTACCAGATGAGCAAATGAAAGTTACTGGTGGTGCAGGTATGAATCCGTGAGGGAAAAAACGTTTTTCATTCCCAGCCCTAGACAGTTCAGGAGGTGGTGATGTGAGCTCTCTGCTCACCCATGGTGTAAGCTGTTGAGCTTCTGCGCTCAGCACGCATGGGGAGGTGATTCAGGGCAGTGGGAGCATCACGTCTGGGGGCGCAGGAAGGAGGGGTGCATCTCATCCATCCTTGTCTTGGCTCTGTATTGAGGCTGTCCCAGTGTTGGCTCGCTCAGAGTGCCCTGTTTTGGCAAAAATTTGAATATTAATCCTGAGATTTTAACTTTCCTAATGCAAGCATTCCTCTTTTAATAGGAGAAGGAAATTGGTGTTTATGAGCTTGTCGCAGAGAGAGAATGCAACTACTCCTAGATCAGAATAAAAGCTTCCAGCAAACTGAACAAGAGGTCGCGGGGAGCAGGTGGGAAGGATGGTGCTGAGCAGCCTCAGGGCTGCTTGTCCAGGGGGACTGCATACTTAACCTGCCGGGCACGGCAGGGCTCTTTGAGCGGCTGTGGATCTGAAAAGGAAATCTGTCTTGCCAAGCCGACTGCTTCCAAACAGTCATTTGTAGGTGTTTGATCTCTTCTTGCGCAAGCAGTGCTGCAGAACTCTGGAAGCTTTATTGCAGTATTTTTTCAGATGTCCAGAAAAACCTTCAACTAATTATTAATTTCTTTAGGGATTTTTTTTTTTAATTTTAGAAGCACAGCATTTAGGATGTCTGTTGCTGAGTGTACTCCCTGTTGTAGGCATCATATTGTCATCCCTTTCATAATCTTACTGAATGCCTTTTTAAAGGGAATTTTGTTTTTGTCTGTATGCTTCCCAGTATAGGCTATTACAGTGCTTCCTCTGCTGGTTAGGAACCCTTTCTTAACTGCTAGTCATTAGCAGTGATAGTGTTGCTATCATTTTATACCCATTTCTTCTGTCCTTTAGTATAGAGTCATTTTTCCTCTCATTTAGCTCCATGGTGTGTGTGTACGTAGAGAGAATGTAGTCATAATCCTCTTCAGGCTTTCCTGTGCTGGAAGAGCTTAATTTGTCTCCTTCTCCCAGGCTGTTGCTGACCCAACTCAGCCTCAGCTCATCTTTCTGCATGCTAGTGCTGGTGTTTGTCATCTGTGTGCAGCAGGCTCCTGCTGTTTGCGGTTTTAATGTTCATTTCTTCTCTATTTGTTTCTTTCCTTGGATTCTATTGCCACTTGATCCATTGGATCTTTTGATACAAAACTGTATTGGGCGATGCTTCATGCATATCTGCTTTCCATGAGGAGCACAGTCTTGAATATTGCTGTAGGGTTTACATTGCATCGTCTCAGTTCTCTCTTTTTCCTCAGAGCTCCTTTAGTATCGTAATTTTTCCATTCAATATTCAACAAACAAATTTTATTTGCAGTAGTGAATGAGTGTTTCACTTCCAGCACCTGAGTCAGCCGTGCTACCACACAGCCACCAGGCAGGCACACATCTGCTCATTCCCTGGTAAACATGGACTAAACTTTCTTCCCGAGATGGAAAATAGAGACTAGCTCCTGCACAGGTTCGTCGTCGCCCTCTTCGCTGGACTAGAAGCCTAAAGGTACTCTGACACCTAACAGCTGGTGCAGCAGAGCTTAGATGCTTTTTCGAATGGGCAATCCCCATTTCTACACGGCTGCAGAGGAAACTTCAATTTCTATCACCCAGAGTCGTTTCACATTTGCTAACATTTGTTTGGTAACAAGTGATGGAAGTTATGTATGGGTGGATATGCATGTGTGGAAGTTAGGTATGGGTGGATATGCACGTGTGTGTATGCACACATATATGTGTTTTACATGAAAGAAAATTTTAGACATAATGCTTTAACAATATTTGTCTTATAAACAAATAGTGCAGAAACAGTGCAGAGAGCAAAACCTGCCTCAGCATTAGAAGCTGTTTCATAATCTCCTGGGCAGGGTTAGGATATTAAATGAGTTAAGCTGTTTCAAATGAAGAGCATCTTGCCGTAGCATTTAACGTTTTAGCTCTTTTATTCAGTAGCAACTGACAGGTAGCAATGCACTTCTATTATGTACCGCCAACTTACCTCCTGTGGGGTCTGAGTAATGGGAAACATGTTTTTCTTTAGCTTCCTCTATCATCAGCCTTAACAATTCCCAAATATTAACCATATTTTTGTACTATGTGCTCACCCACACTACTGTTCTGCAATATTTCAGAGATTTTATTATTCATTCTCTT
Organism: Chauna torquata; assembly: GCA_013399475.1. Lineage (NCBI taxonomy): Eukaryota > Metazoa > Chordata > Aves > Anseriformes > Anhimidae > Chauna > Chauna torquata. The sequence continues at coordinate 235,089 of VXAL01019418.1, read as the reverse complement.
TCGCAGTGAATGCAGTGCTTTGCTTTTGCTTAGGATGCTAGTCTTGAAATTCAGGATGAGAAAGGGCATTTTTATGTATCAATGAAAATATCCAAATAACTTTGCATTGCTTTCTGGGCTGAGCTCTCCCAAAATGCAAGGACAACTCAGTGTCGTATTTTAGTGGAAGAAGGCTGGAATCCATGCAGCTTGGAGGGGGANAAATATTAACCATATTTTTGTACTATGTGCTCACCCACACTACTGTTCTGCAATATTTCAGAGATTTTATTATTCATTCTCTTTCGCAGTGAATGCAGTGCTTTGCTTTTGCTTAGGATGCTAGTCTTGAAATTCAGGATGAGAAAGGGCATTTTTATGTATCAATGAAAATATCCAAATAACTTTGCATTGCTTTCTGGGCTGAGCTCTCCCAAAATGCAAGGACAACTCAGTGTCGTATTTTAGTGGAAGAAGGCTGGAATCCATGCAGCTTGGAGGGGGAAAAAAAAAAAATCTCTGAAAGATCAGACATTACGGTATCTGTTTCTGTTATGAAGCTATTTGTTCTTCGGGGCAACTTTTACTTTGTAAAAGTAAAATATGTCAGGATCATTGAGCCTCCTGGTGCTGAATTTTCATGGCTAGCATCAGCTCAGCAGCAGAGGAGTAGAGCCAACATTGCTGCTGTGTCATAAATCCAAGGGCGAGGTCCTTCGTATTTGCCTTTTGGCATGAGATTTATCAATGCATCATGCAGTTTCATTTTTCTCTTGGCAAACAGAAGGATTATTGGAGTAGAAGACCTCTGCATAGACACGGATTTAGTAGCAGGTACTGCAGATGGGTGATGGATGCCTCTTGCTGAGGATGCTTTAGAGCAGGGGCACTGTCTCGGATGTGGAGTCACCTCCCTGGGACTTCTCTGTCCTTGGAGTCCTCTCCTTGGATAAATCAGAGCAACAACTGGAGGCGGAGAAGACTTCTTTTGCTCCTTTAAGCCTGATAGGTCTCTCTTGTGGGCATGGGCGTGACTGCAGCCTGGGAAGATGTATATGGGTCGCCTTCAAACTAGCAGTGACAGCAGCGTAGCTGCCGCAGATGGCATTTGCCGTCAGCTGCAAGATCAGCTCTGGTGCCTTGCTAGACCCGAGCTTCATGTTGCCTTGACTAGTTACTAGCAGTAACCTACTAACTAGCTTAAATTAGCTTGTGTAACTATCCGTGAATATTTCTTAGCAATACTTGTAAGGATTTTGCTTCATCTGATGTGTGGTGTGCAGGGGCAGGCGCTAGGAGCTGGGAGGCAGAGGGGGAAGGAGGCATGTCCTTGTGCCGGTGTCCTGGGAAGCTGGAACCCAAACCGCGAGAGCTTGAAGTGTTCCTTGCCAGTACTACAGCTGGTGCAGGCCAGCCCTTTAGGCTTCATAGCTCATGTTACGGCTCTGGACTTCTGCATTTATGCCAGAAAACGTACGCAGGAGCAGCCAGCGCCCGCATCCTTGCTCAGCTGCCTGACAGATGGACAAGAACTGCTGTGAACAGTAGTGCTGGGGATACGGGCGCTGGGCTGAGGAGCGGGGGGTAAGAGGAAGCCCCTGGAACAGCGTCTTCCTCTGTCCTTGGAGCACTTTTCAGTTGAGTTGTCTTTTACGTGCCCAAATTTCCTCAAATTGTCCCTTGTACGCTCACAAAAACCCGTTTCCATTCAGCGACACCCTTTTCTTGCACAAGCTGTGTTATGTAAAAACGCTCGTGTTTTGATAATGGGTTGAAGTTTTCCAAAATCGTTCTGAGGAGGGCATGTACTGCAGAGCTGGGAGCACAGCGTAGGTTGTAGGCACAGTGTGAAGTGTTGGTTATTGCGAACGCCCCGGATGAGGATGCGCTGAACGGGGTGGGCAGTGGGGTTGCTAGCACGCTCAGTGCTGATACCGCTGCAGAAGAAGCTACGTTTCGCCACCCATCTATCATATGGTGGAGTTTGCAAAAGGAACACTTTGTGCTGGATTTGAATTTATATTTATGCGTTTTCTTAGAGCAAAGCTTGCACGTTCCCAAAGGCAGACAGAAATAACGCACAGGGCTGGCGACTTTGCCAGGCACTTGCTGTTGCATGTAGGAAGCAGTTTGTCAGGGGGGATTAACAACGCATTTAAGGACTAGTGCTGCAAAAAGGTTTAATCCAGGAGCTCTGTGTATAGTTTTCTCCAGAAATATCCTGCCTAATGCATTTATCAGGGCATGCTCTTCAGAAAACAATCCCCTCACCAATGAAAGGAGAACTGATAAAATGTTGAATGCTTTTCTGTGTGAAGCGCCCAAATGTGATGAGCCTTAACAGACAGGAAGTCCACTGATGTCCATGATTTTTTATTACAAGAATATTTAATTGAAGTCTCTTACTAGGCTTCAGATTCAGGTAGATAAAGCTATTACAAGGCTGAAAACAGAATCCTTTTCTGTTGTCACATATGTCAAGGGCAACCAAGTGTTATTCAATAAAAATAATGAATTAGTCCACTTCTTAATAGCAAGTACTCTAGAAGAGTTGTGTTATTGCATAAAAAGTTGATTTGAGGTATAGGGCATGCTTGCTGCTATCGATGTGGAGATGAATTTTCTGTGATTCTTTTCTCAAATGGCTCAGAGGGTTTGGGGGGGAAAGGTTGAGCAGGATGGTAACTCGTGGGAAATTATCTGGATACATGTGTGGATTTAAGGGTGTCTTAAGAGAAAATCCATTTCGAATTGCCATTGTCAGTACGTTGACACTGACAAATGGTTTCTATTGCGCTGGCTGGAAATTTGTATCTGACAAAGAGAATAGTTGGGCTTTGACTCTAAAATTAGCATCCGGGGGGGGGCAAATTTAGCTTTGCTCTGAATTAAAAATTTCATTCTATAGCTAATGATAGAGATCTCGCCTTTTGCATCGTTTTCTCCATTCCTAGAAGCATTTTTAGCCCAGTTTTTATCTTTCAGCCACTGCCTCCTGGGATAATTCTGCAGAAGCAAATGGAGCTGGGGATGTGGGAAGGGGGTGAGGTTTCTCTTCGGTGCTCCTCTGCCACCCTGCCCCTACATTACACTGCCTTGGGATGGGGAAGGGGCAGCCGAGGCTGAGTGTTTGGTATCCGGTTATGTTAGCTGCTGAGCCATTAGTAATAGTAGAGGAAAAACTGAACAGATACTCTTGAAATAGAATTAGTCCTTTGACTTAAAACAAACAGAAAAAGGGTGGGGGGAAAACACCCCCTCAAAATTTGTTGCAATAATATTTTAAGTAGTGATAGACTGGAGCTGACAGCTTAACTTAATTTTTTTCTCTTTCTTACTGACCTGTAATGTTTCTTATACAGTGGGAAATATCATTTGCATCTTGATGCGTTTTTAGAGAAGGCTTATGGAGATTCTGTGGAGCTGGGGAGCAGCTGGCTGAGAATTAAACCTTCCTGCAGTCTTTCAGTGATGCCCTGTGTGCATTGTCCTAAGTACATATATCCAGCATGGAGGTGCTGATCATGATGTGTGATCTCAGTTTTCTGAGTAATGTGAAGGAAGCAGAAAGCTAGTATCTTTATTCAACCCTCTTTCCCCCGCATTGTGTATCTCTAAGCCAGTGCAGCAGTGTGAGATAGGGTTACCTGGGCTAGTAGTGGACTTGTCAGTAGGCAGCTTTGCCGTACCAGCTTTCAAAATACCCCAGAGTGTTGTTACCTGGCAAGAAATGCCTGCCAGGGAACGCTTTGCTACCTTCTGGCATGTTGCAGGGTTCAGGGAAGCTGCATGAATACCAGGGTTCATTGCCAAGTTAATGTCATTTGCCTTGCAGGCTTTTTCCTAGGTAATTTTTAGGTATTTTTCCTGAAGTATTAGGTATACTAGACTTGTAAAATGCAGAGGTTTTGGATACAAACATTCTTGTCAATTAGAAGAATTTGGAGAAATCATGAAGAGAGAGAGGACCTTGTCAATGATAGTGGACTATGCTCTCAGAGTACGTAAGTACTCATGAGACGTGTTTGTGTTTTATGGGTTTGCAGGAGCTTTGAGACTTGCCTTAGTAAAGGAAAAATAGAATTTTGATTGTTTTTTTCCTCTCTCTTTCTCATAGTCTATGCAGGCAGCAAGATGTCCCACTGATGAACTGTCATTAACGAACTGTGCTGTGGTGAATGAGAAGGACTTCCAATCTGGGCAGTAAGTGTGCAGTGTTGCTCTTTTAACTTTTAACTGAAAAGGAATTGTTTTCATAATTTGGGTGGAGGTGGAATGCAATTTCAGATTTGGGAACATAAATACAGTAGGTTAATTAACAAAAGTTGTGTATCTTTAGAGACCAAAACTTTGGATGTGCCTCTTTCTCAGAGCTGGAGATGCTCAAAAATGGTTATTTTTTCTCTGAAGTATTTCCAGTCTGGGAACTGGAGCTGCTTAAGCAATTATAAACACTTTTTAATGAAAGAATTCAGGCCTTTTTTGACTTTTTTTTTTCCCTGTTGTTCCTGTTATATAGTTAGAATATTTGAGCTAACGGGTAATTTTCAAATAGATTTTTATCATTTAATTGCATTACTAGGGGCATCTTCTCACTTTCAGGTATTGGAGTGCTGAGTAGTGTCAGCAGAAACCATCTCTTGTTCTAAGGGTTTCCAACCAGAAGAACAATAGGGCAAGACAACCAGAGTGTGGGCACAACAGTTTGGATACTTTAATTACAAGTCAGTGCGACTGCTGGAAGCTGAATCTGGGCATTGCTTATCTGAGAAAGATAGAAAACACATTAATTTTTCAGCCCAGAATATACAGAAGGGCTTTGCACTGAAGGAGTCCAATTCAAATAATCAGTTTCTTTGCTTTGTGGCAGCAGCAAGGTGGCTCTCTAAAGGACTTCAATATGCAGATTGCAGACGAGTTATTAGTATCAGCAGAAAGAGAGAGCATCACACCTAGCAGTATGCCGAAGGACTTGGATTTTTAACATGGGAAACTATGTTAGGGCCTTAGCATAAAATACCTGGCCCAGGTAAATTCTGCTAAGGATGGAGAATGCGTGGCTCTGAGCTGCAGGGAACAAGGGAGCAGCGTGTTTCAAGACTTGCCTCTTTTTGTGCTGTCCGTCTGCTGCGTGCTACCCTGGAGAGCTCCTGCATTGCACGGAGCTGTCCTGGCCTCCTGCTGATTAACAGAGGTGTGATTTCACAACCCCACCTTTAGTGTCAAATGAACAAACAACAAAAAAAAAACCAAACCACCTCCCTCCCACCCCCAAACCAGCAAAACTCATAGAGTCAGAAGCAGGCACAAGTGTCTGCTTGGACATGGTAGTGTCCTGCTCTCTTCAAATGATGTTTTTCCCCAGGTAGATTTTTTTCAAAGTAATGGACTTACAAAAATACTTGAACTGAGCATTGTACCTCATGCATTGTGAAAATGTTAATTTCCTGAAATGTGAATGTCCTAGAAGGACCCAGCTTCCGGACCTGCAGCAGCCAGCTGCTTTCCTTTCGGTCTGAGAACCCTTTTTCACTGTGTTTATCGAAGTATGCCGGCAACAGTATCCTCAGACTTGCTTGGTAAGCAGGCTGGCCATGATTCCGGCTGTACTCATTCTCCCCAGGAGAGCTGCCTATTTCTAGAAATTGGGGCTTATGAAGAAAGCAGCATATGCTTGGTTGTGAACAGATGCTGTAAATTGTTTTGAAAAGTATAAGACTACAGAGAAGCATCTCAATATTCGGCTACTACTGAAAGATGTAGTCATTCTGCTGCATTGCAGATATACTGAGCAAGACCATCCTTATGATCTGCTGCAGCAATGTGCGTGCTGTCAGCAGTTTTGGTTTGTATTCCCCTAACCATGACTGGCTGCCGAGATTTTTTTTTTTTTTTTTGGTAACAGCTACACAAAGGACTTTGCTTTAACACTTACATTTGATGCTCATAGTCTAGAGCTGGGATTTTGACCTTAGATCACTGAGGTGGTTTATCCCCAAGATGCCACTGTGGATCTTTTCATGCTTCATTTTCCACACCCTGTGTGTTTGGGAAGTATGAATCATAATTTTATGATGCATGAGATCATGGCATGCGATGCGTTACTGTAGTCGCATTTTGGTTTGATAAGTGGCACTGTCTTATGTTCCTGTGACATACTTTGGGAGTCCTCAGGACAGAAGTATTTTGGAGAGAGAAGCAGATGCTGGAAACAACCCGACAGTGAATGGGACAACAGTCTGGGAGGAAGCCAGGGCATTTTATGTGAATAGCAATTTTTTTCCATTGAGAACTGGCCTTCTTACCTTTTATTCCTGCCTTTTGTGTGGGGACACCATCCCTCTTATCTCACCCCAGTTTAGTTATCTGAGGAGCCCTTGAAGAACCTTGCTGAATAATTTGCATGGGTTTCCAAACATCCACCGGAGGAGGATGCCTGTAAGAGTAAGGGCAGATACTTGCTGGGTTCTTTGCATAGACGTGTAAGGTATCCTCTTCCGTACAAGAGCTGTGTTCTTTCTTCACCAACACAATATTAACCTGTGTGTCTGTTAGTTTTTATCTATCATAGTTTCTGTTGACTTGCTTAGCCTGGCCAGCAGACTTACCAACTGATGGTTTCCCGGGAGCCCTTCCTAGGAACTGGCATTACAGTTGTGCTGATAGTTTCAGGCAAGGCTTTACATGTGAATTAGAACAGCAATTTCACCCGTTAGAGCTCTTGGGAAATATCCGGCCCCTGGTGACTCATTGCTCCTTTTATTAGGTTATAAGCAGAAGCTGTTAGGTTGAGATTTCCCCCATATGTCTCCATGAGCTCTCCAAGCTTCTTCCTGGTGAACATCAATGTCAGAAAGTGCATTTTATTTTTTCTGCTGTTGCCATATTTTGAACATTCTTCTTAATACTTCAGTTGCTTGCAGCCTGTGGGAGACTGTCTGCTTCTGCTGTCTTTGAGAAGAAATGTGGCTGTTCTTGAAGAATCTGTCAGGATTTGACCTTTTCTAATCTTATCACTTGGCTATAGTGTGGTTTTTTTGTTTTTTTTTTTCCCCAGAAAGGTGATTTATTTTCTTTCCCCCGTCCCGCCCCGGCATCCACTTGACTGCCGTCAGGCTGTGTTATCTTTCTGGTCTGCTGGAAGAGGTTTTTTGTGAATGGAACGCTCCAGTGTAGTAACTATAATTTGTTTTAAATCTTTGTGGATACTTTTTTTTTTTAATACAATATTTTTACCAGGTATCCTCATTTTCTTGTATTGTGGTTCTTTGAAGTGAAACCCAATGGTGGTGGAGTTTTTCTTCTTGCAGAATGTCACTGTTGTGTTTTGAGCTAAACTCAGCGCACTGCTCAGTCTTCAGAAATTTTAATCTTGGGTCTTTTGATGTCTGATGAGCTACTTTTAGCAGGATGTTATTTGTCATCAAGTGTGTTTTTTGGTGAGATGTTCCTGTAGCATATCTGGAACTTGTAGTGCCTAAGGTCATGTTTACCTTACTTTCCATTTGGTTGTGTATTGACATTAATTTGAATTACTTGGGCTGATACATTCAGCATTGGAACCTCCTGATTCTAGTCCCTACATCCTGGAGAACTTCTCTATTTTATCTATTACTGAATTTAAAACGAGACAGTCCTTGGAGCCACATTTGGTCTGGCAAGGACAATCCCCCTTGGCCTGCTGACAGCACTCTTCCTAAAGCAGCCCAACCTGGTCTCGGTCATCGGTGCTGCAAGGGCACGTTGCTGGCTCACGCTCAGCTTGTCTGCCAGGATCCCAGCTCTTCTTCTGCAAAGCCACTTCCCAGCCAGTTGGCCCCCAGCCTGTACTGCTGCGTGGGGTTATTCCTCCCTGGGTGCAGGACTTTGCATTTCTCTTGGTTGAACTTTCATGGGATTTGCGTCGTCCCATGTCTCCGGCCTACGCCCTGCTGAATGGGAGTGCAATCATCAGATGAATCAGCCTGTCCTCCCAGTTTTGTATCATCCACAGACTTGCTAAGCGTACGCTCTGTGCCGTCATCCAGGTCACTAATGGAGTGTTTAAACGGTATTGGCCCCAGTACGGGCAGCTGGGGCATGTGGCTAGTGGCTGGTCTGAAGCTGGGCTTGGTAGGAACAGATTTTCCATTTGTAAATCCATGGCGACTATTCCCATTTGCTTTCTTGTTCTTTAATACGTTTGGCTTCCAGGATTAGTTGCTCCATCACCTTCCCAAGGTCTAAGGCAAGCCTGACCAGCCTTCTTGTTCCTTGGGTCCTCCTTCTTGCCCTTCATGAAGATAAAAGTAACATCTACTGTCTTCCAGTCCTCAGAAACCTTCCCTGATCACCACGAAGTCACCTTAAATGCTTTGCTCTCCCTCTCTAAGATTTATAAGGAACCAGACCACCTAAACCAGGTTTCTGGGTTTATGCTTGGGGCAGGAGGAAACGGAAAAGGAAGGGCACGCATCCCTACAGCTGGGGCTTTAGGCAGCTAGTGGATGATTTAGGGCCAGAATCAGTAAAGAACCAGATCACTTGTCCACCTGACAGAGAAGGTATGTATCGCTGTGTGGCGTTTAAAATGCTTTCTTGCCCTGCTGTGCCATCAAGTGCTAGAAATTCCTGGAAAGGTTTTGCAAACTGCCCTCTGTGTGTGTGCTAAAGCTAGTGAAGTCTAGTCTTTTTGGCTATGCAGGCCACGCGTTTCCTCTAGTCTCAAAGGGCCATATGTTCTTTCTTACCATGTGGCTGAAGCTGTTCTGCATACACCATGCAGCCAATGTATACGTGTGCAGCAGATCTGGATTCACTGTGCGTATGCAAATGAAAATATGCAGAGCATATGTGTGTGTAATACATTCCCTGGCAGGGAGGCAGGATGGCTGGGAGCGCGGGCTTTGGCTGTTAGCGTGATTCATCTAGCCCTCGATTTCTAACCACGGCTAAGAGGGCTGGTGAGAGGGGACACCACGGGTCGCAATAGTTGGTGGCCTCATACATCCTATGGGTAGCTAAACTACAGGCAGCTGCAAAGAACAAGATGAGGTGTACAGTGCGCACAAATCCCATCTTCCTTTTGTTTTGCTTTCTTATGCCAAAAAGAAGTCTGCCTATCACATGCTAAGAGCTATCAGGCATAGTTTTAAGATAAATAAAAGCAGCTTTTAAGTATTTCTCTTCCTGATGGCTTAGCTTTTGAGAGTGACAGACAGGCACAAGCAATTGCTGCCTCTGTGTCTGCTTCTGATGGTTTGTTTGTTCTGTTTTAATACTAGTGTTTCTGGTCTTTGGGTCCTGTGCGAGTTCAAGAGGATCTTTAGGTCACTAGCAAACAGGAGGGGCAGCCTCAGTACCTCCCAGATTTTACTTTTTGTACAGGAATTGCTTCTATTTTTTCTGCAGTCAAACTTCTTAACAACATACTAAGATCCTTTTATAGGCTTTGCATATATTTCATATTAAAATCTCAGCTGGGGTATGCTACTTGTATTGGGGTAAAATATTGTTGTTTTGTGTTATATGCTTGAGATGTGAAACTGGTGTTGAATTTAAACATAGCAGCCTTGGTCTTTGTGGTTATAGCTTGGTTCTGTCACATTTGTGTAGTGCAATTCCTGAAGTAAAAGGCTGGGGATCGGGGAGAAGATGGGGGAATGTAAATAGTAATTATTAGTGTGATGTCTTGCAGTTGGGCTTTGAGATCATTACATCACTGGAGGTGGTGAACACCTGTGAAAGACTGTGTGCCTGCGTCACGATGCAGGTCTAAAGCCTTTATTTTTTTCTGTTACAGGACCAGATATAAGCTGGCTTGTTTCTTTTGAATTCTCATAGCGCGGGGAGCAATGCACATGGGTATATACTGGGGTAAAATACTGTTCTCTCTTCTAGGCATGTTGTTGTGAAGACTTCTCCCAACCACAAATACATTTTCACACTGAGAACCCATTCCTCAGTTGTTCCTGGCAGCATCGCGTTCAGCTTGCCCCAGGTACTGTGTGGTTTGACTTACTGTTTCCCTGTAGAATAAGCAGAGCGTCTTTTGAGATTTGGATTGAAGATAACTAGTCTAATTGGAGGGAGATGTCTGCATAAATGAATGCTGCAAATTTGTTTTCTCAAAGCAAAATTCAAAGAAGCATTTACTATAGCTGAAGCAAGCTTGCTTGTATTCCTTTGATCTATGCTTTGCGTATAGTGGAGAATACTAGAAAAAGTGTAATTTAATCTTTTTCAAAACCACCAGAAACAAACTTTTGAAAAGAAAAGCATAAGCAATGTCTGCTGTTGTTTGTGAATCTGTATTGTTCTCTGGTTTTTCTTTGTTTTAGAGCGTTTTCTGTGCTGTGTTTCTCTTTCAAAGGCCTGCAGGAAGTTTTATTGACTGTATTCATTGTTAATATTTCTAGAGGAGGTGTGCAATTAAATGCATAAAATAGATTTAACTATTCACCTCTTTCTTAATTAAGTCAAGTTACTGCATGCTATATGATGCTTAGAATAAGTAATTGATACAATTAACTTCTAAGTAGAAAAATTAATCTTGTAGCCTTTAACTGATTTACACAGTGACTTGCATAACACAGAACTGCAACAATCATGGTCACTGATTTCATATTTGCCTGCTAGTAAGTAGTCTAGAAGCTGAGTCTCTGTGCTGTGAACACAAGACTTTTTTTCCTCAACATATGACTTGGCATAGGCCCCAAAACTACTTTTTGATTTTTGACGTGTTGTTCTAATTCAAATTTGTCTGGATGAGTGGGTGAAGAGAATATTAAGTTACCATATGTCCAGTTATGATTTACGATGCCAAAACTGAAAACCAGTTATCAGTAGAAGATATTTGTATCGCAGGGTTGAAATAGATGTATTCATGGTCCAGAGTTGATTTTTTTTTTTTTTTTTTTTTAAGATTCTAGTAGTTATTGTAGATCTGGGAAAATTTTCTGCTAAGGAATGAGGTAGTTTGCTTGCCCCTAAAAAATTACTTATGGTAGTAGGCATTACAGCTGCTGATAGATGAATGTTTTGATTGAGTATTCCTGGTGCTGGGATTTAATTTCTGGTATTTCTTGAAGCTTTGTATAACTGCAACCAATGTTAAACAAAATACATATTTACCTAAAGTCCCATCTCATATAGTTGTGGAGGGTCATGTAGTGGACACCTAGGCTCTAAGAAGTCCAAGAAAGTCTGTTCTGCATTCATTATGTACGTGAAGTTCTTGACCACCTTCAATCTGTAATAATCTTAACTCTCAGCCTTAAAGACTAAGAACCATGGAAAATTTTGTGTACTGGAGAGAGCAAAACATGAGGGGCAGTGCAGTGACGACAAACTTCTTAGCAGAAACTACCCAAGTGAACATAGGATTGAGCTGTATCTCTTGGCACAGATCCTAAGTGATCATTCTAGCCGAACATCTTTCTTTCTTGTTCAGAAAGCTGGTGATAGTTTTAACTTGGAGGGTTTAAGCAAGACCAATATTTGCAGGAGTACCAGTGTGCTGGCCTGCTGTTATTGCACTGGTGGTCACCGGTGTCTGGTACTTCAGGTGAAGGTTTGTTTAGGATATCTTTTGCTGAAGAACTGGAGTGTCACGGGGATGGGGGGGCATTCTTCATGGTCATGCAGGTAAAACAGCTGTATAGAATGAGATTAAATACAGAAGGATAATTTGTTTTCACCTTCTTGGGAATACCAGTAAGTACACATAACACTTCCTGTTCGGTGCTTTCATTTCTAACAGGTTGATCCCTGTTACGCCAAGGGAATTCTTTCCTTAAGCCTAACTTCAGCTTTGAACCATGAATGTATTGGAGAGGGAGTATAGGGGGAAATTTTCATTTTTAAAAAAGGTCATTTTATGCCTTCCACCAGACTTGTTCCTTCCAGGATAAAAAGCCAAACATAAATGACCATGAAGTACAACATTTCAAATGCAATTTTACCAGAGCCTTGTGTAATGATACTTACATCCTTCTGTGATTCATGCCTCTCTAAGGCTGAGATATTTAAGAGATGGTGAATACTGCATATTCTGAAACGTGGACTGTAAATACATACTAGCCAATCTGTATCACAAGAACCATTGGAAAAATACTATTTTTGCAATTGTTGAGCAATAACTTCTGGCATTGTAAAGGTCATAGATTTTCATGTCACGTAGTTGTTGAACCATTTTCCACTTCTCATACAGTTCTGTGCAAATCTTTTTAAAGGAGTTTGAAGGAAGCTAATGGATTTGAACAGTTCTGTTCTTACTAGTTCTCTGAACAAGTCTTAATTGTTTTAAGTTCTATTATATCTTCAAGCACATTGTAACAATTTCCTACAACTACTGTTTACATGTAAGCTTTTAAAATAATTATGAATAGCCTTTCTTGCCTGTTGCACTACCTCTTCTGTGATCAGCACCTGAGCTTTAGTAGAAAAGGAGCAGAATGGACAAAAAAAAACCCCAAACCAAACCCACCCCGAAAAATAAAACACCCACAAAAAAAACAAACACAGACAAAAAAACCCACAAATCCCCCAAACATTCAGTATGATAACTTTAACCTCCAAGACAGTGGGGTGATTAATAATGTGTGGGAAGTTGGACAGGATCACCTCCCAAGGTCAGAAAATAGGATTATTAATAGAAATGATTCCATTATTTTGACTTGTTTCCTGTTAATTTGGGATTCTTTGTAAGGTCCAATTTTGCCCTTTTTCCCTTCTTCTTAAGGTTCTCATGGTGGGGAGGTGTGGATTGTTTTTCTAAGTAAGAATGCTGGCTTTGAGTAGCCATGTTCTATTGAAAGACAGGGTTTCTGAAGCTTCTGTCTTGTTTTTACAGAGAAAATGGGCTGGACTTTCCATCGGACAAGAGATAGATGGTAAGTCAGGCAGCAGCATGATCATGATGTCTGAGAGCTGAGTTCTCTGCTTCCATACTGAAGTGAAACTAGTTGGGAAATCCCAGACCTTCAGCCCTTCTTCAAGTAATGTGAGGCCCTCGTTTGTGAGAGGGAGTTGCTCCCATGTCTGCAGGCTTCCTGTCTCTTAACATTTTCAATACCTGGAGGAGTATTTTGACTTATCTTCAGATGTCTGCCAGTTTAGCATTGTATGGAACATCGGTGTCCGCATGCAGATGTGAACATTGAACGTGTATCCTGGACAGCCCGTCCTTGTAGCTTTGGAGAACACTTACAGCTGGCAGAAAGCTGCTGTTGTAGTTGGGGATATTCTTGGCATCTAAACATTAAGTATTGAGAATGGGGAAGTTTTAGTGCTAAGAGCTGTCAAAGGCCAACATTCTGCTCTGGTTTGCTGGCATGATGAGATTTGTGAATAGCACTGATGTTTTCACCGATACTGGCTGGAACATTGAATATAATCTCAGCAAATACTGCTGGTTTTCTTAACATTAATGCCAAGCATGTTGGCGTATAGGAAAGCATGACCCTGTGCAAGAAAACACTGCTGTGTGCCTCTCAAGTGACTCCAGTAAGAGCGGTGTACCTCTCATGTGAAGAGTCATCTTCATGTTGGTGGTTGTACGTGCTCATTTATAGAGTTTCTTGCCTTCCTGTTTAACCTGAGCTCTTGCAGGAACATAGAAGGCATGAGTATTTTCTACCATTCAGTGCTGAGGCTAGCATTTACACTTCTGTGCTCTCCCCAGTATTTCTTGATCAGGAGGCTGCAGACTTGAAACCTCTGTGCTTAGTTCTTGCGTGTTTGGGCACTTTATTAATCAAATGCCTTTCCAGTTAGAAGTACTTCACAGCATCAGAAACATAAATGGTTCTATGAGAATATATATGCAAATTCAGCTGCAGGGTGTAGTTGGGCTTTTTAAAAAATAGAATAAAGAGGGGATGATGTCACCTCATGCAGGTTACACTTAATGCGTGCTACCCACAGACCAATGCTACAGACCAGTGCTTTTGAGAGCCCCGAATCCTTTCTTTGATTGTGGGTCTGGTGCATGATTGGTATTGTCTGGGTATCTCACTCTTTGATGCTCGGCTCATGGGCAGACCATCCATAGGAAGGCTGAAATCTATAGCGTCTTGCTGTCGCTCCCCTTTTGAACCAGATCTTGCCACGTGAAGTAGTAAATGTGCTTCTGCTCAGGGGCACTATAAGGCCAATTTAGACGAGGTGAAGGATTCTGCATTGTGATGAAGAGAAGGGGATGCATCTCGAGTTTGTGCAAACTGAAGATTTGTATTCCGTTGTTCAAATTCTAATGGAGCGTGATGAGCCTTTGCCAATGTTCAAAAAAACTGATTTGTATCTCTCAGCTTTTATGCTGTGTCCTTCATTTGCTGTCACTGCCTGGTTTATGAATGATTGGCATCACTGTCAGTTCTAGGTGCTGCTGTTTGGTCTGTCTTTACCTTCTGGAGTACTGACCAAACTGCTGGCAGCAGCTCTTGTTACGGGAGGGTCTCCGCGTTCTTTGCAACCTCGATCAAGTTAATGGATCCTGTCCGTTCGTTTGGCCACTGGGGATTACCTGTGTGCTCGTGGGGGCTGCCAACTCATGCTTTTCTTTGACAAGGTTATTGTGATGAAGACTGCTCTATAATGATTTTCTGGCTCATGGTCTCCGTGGAGCAAGCTCCATTAGACTACTGCTTTGGTATTTGAGGTGTTTACAGAAATTCCAGGGAATTCTTGTCTCATTTAATGATTGTGGGCAGAGCTGCTGATTGTGTCCTACATCAAAAAGTGAGGAGGACCTAGACAGAGAAGTGATAAAGCTGTGGATGTGAGGTACTGTTAGGGAGGCTTGCTCCTTGGCTGGTCGTTTTCCCAGCTCCTTTGGTCTCGGCAAGTCCAGGGGAATGGATCATTACGTGAGTGAGAATTCTGAAGTCTTTGTGGGTCCTTTTCTGTAGTGACAAGCTAGAGTGGGTCTGTTTGCCTTTGTGCACAACCAGATGTCTCATAGGTCTTGATTGGAAGCAGTTTCTTTTTGGTAGCTGATTTAAATTTTTTTTTTTTTTAAACTGAAGAATCACCTATAATTTTTTTTTTTTTAGGTAGTGGCAGAAGACCTTGGAATTAACTTGTTTCTTGCCCTTGTTTGGTTGTTGATCAGTAATGTGTGCCAGCTGGCTTACAGATAAATGCTTTTTAATACTAAAATTATTTGGGGAAATAAACACTAATATTTAGCAGTATCAGTTGTTAGAGCAGATTTGTGATTGTACTTGTACTAGACCCTGCTAAAAACTTACTGACTCTGTGGAAATGTGTATTTCAAAAAAATAAAATAAATTGAAGTAATTTCATGCAAAGTGACTAAATGTCATATGACTGCCTGCTGAGTGTAAAGGATTTGTAAAGCTAGTCTACAGACAGGGAGACATATTCATAAAACAAGTGACTCACCAGGGCTCCCTCTTTGTCTTGTTCCCCTGATAATGTGAAAACTATGCTTTAAATGTCAGTTTAGTGCAGTCCTGTACTTAGCGGAACAGTGCTGCCGAGTCCTGTCAAGCCCCTAGTACTGTGCTAAAGGCTTTCCAGGTAGCGGATCTTGTAACTCCTCCTTTGGGGAAAGGGGACTTGGTGCTGAGTGCCTTTAGTGGGTGGTGGTGTCTTGCCTTTAGCGCGGTTCAGCTTTGTCAGCTCCTGCGTTACACTGGAGATGCGCGCCTGAGCTGCTGGCTGCCCCAGCTCTGCTCTCAGCACTGGGGCATCTCTGCTGCCTTCTCAGCCTCCCTCTCTGTTTCGAGGACTTTGCAGGTGTTTGAAGCTGCTGCTGTGCGCTGCTCACTGGGCCGCGGTGGGGCTCTCCTCTGTACCAGGCATCTCCAGCGTTCAGTCCTCGATGGAAGGACTACTCGTGGCCGCTTGGCACCTGACTACTCGTGGCCGCTTGGCACCTCAGTTCTGTGATGTGACCAGGTCCAGGAACTGATATTCTTTCCAGAAGCTTTTGTTTGACAAAGCTGTGAGACTAGGCAAGTAAAAGCAAGTACCTGCCTTGAAGTGACCTGCAAGGTAAAGCTCCTCTTGCTCCCTCACAGGACCAGAGTCTCTCCCTCATTAGCTGCAGCTTGTGTGCTACCCCTGCTGCTGTATCCCTTTCTGAACTAGTAGATACACCTCAATTCAGGAGGGATTTTAGTGTCTCTTCTTTATCCCTGTTTCCCAGGAGGTCTTTCTTTGATAGCTCATTCTACGAGGCCTTGTATACCAGGAAGGCCGTTAAACGTGTGTGCTGTGATGACCTGCGTCCCTTCTGGTTTCATCTTAAGTGAGAGGCAGGTTCGTTTCATTTGCTATATTGAGTGAATCCTGTCTCATAGCATGGTGGATACTGCTATCAATGTAGCATCTTCCCAGGAGTCTGCAGGATTTCACTGGAACCATTCTATTGCCAAGAGGCTTGAGAAGAAATAGCAGGTTATGTGAGAAGTGCATTTCCCTTATTCACCTCCTACTGATTTACTTTGTCTGCAACTTCTGTATTGGCCAAAACTTCTCGAGATTCAAAGCAAACCTATAATGTATTTCAGTCTTCTGGAGAATCGTCTGCTTCTGTCCTTTGCTGCAGTCTGGTTTGTGAGTTATTAGGACTGCCTGCTTTGCGAGATCCTGTCTTTCTAATCAGTTGTGTTGAGGCAGTAGCCCTAAAGTCGTGAACCATGCTCTTCTTTACTTTCTATCTTCCTTCCTCCAGCAGCAACGGTCCTCAGCATCCTCCTGTTCTTGACATCGTGTAACTTGAGACCTGCGGAGATTAGGGGCAGCTGGCAATGATAGTGAAGTACCTGTGATGTCACTTTACTTTTTGCCCACTTTCAAGGGACGTTCAATTGATTAAATTGTATCCTGGGGAGTGCTGGGATGGGCATAAGGGCCCCTCTGGGGTAGGGGCTATTTCCGGTGTGTGTGAGAGAGGAAGGGTAGTTGATGCCTCGTTCTGGGCTGTAGAAGCATGATAGATTATCTGCAGGTTCAAGTGCAGTAACATAATTTAACTTTCTACCTAGTCTGGAGAAGAGCTAGTCAATCTCTTGCTACTGAAAAACAACTATAACCCCTGGTTGTTCCTTCTTCAGGCAAGACATGCTTCCTTTTGTCTTTCTCAAGATGTCTTCCAAAGCCTTAGACGCTGAGGGAAGCTGTTGTGGTACTACAGTATGTGAACTTGCTTTTACTGTCCTCATCCCCAAGGGTTGTATGGTGTTTGAGCTGTTTTAAAGGACAGTATTAGAGGCTTTAAAGAAACGCAGGGATTTTCAGTAGAGGTGGATTTGCTATGTTTTTGATCTTGTACTAGAAGAAAGGTGTAAGAGAAATGAGGTTCTCTGTCAGATGTAGGTTATTCAGCTTTATGAAATAATCATTCCGAATTGAATAACATGCATTGCCAAATTTACAGCATATTTAATATATTGTGGGGGGACCTTGCTTTCTGAAATGTGCTGTTTTTCTTTAAACAGTTTCCTTATACACTTTCGACAAAGCGAAGCAGTGTATTGGCACGATGACGATTGAGATAGATTTTCTGCAGAAGAAGAACATTGACTCCAACCCCTATGACACAGACAAGATGGCTGCTGAATTCATCCAGCAGTTCAACAGCCAAGCCTTCTCAGTAGGCCAGCAGGTGTGTTTTTTGCTTTGTTTTTAGCCTTTAAAAAAAAAAAAGCACAAAAAGTGCTTGAGTAATATGAATGCTTGTATATGCAAAATGATATAAAATACTGGAGAATAAGTAATTAGACATTAGCTGCAGAGGACAGGTAAGAAGCAGAAATTGTTTATTGTGTGAATGATGTCTTCATGAAACATTGAACCATCATGACTTTCACTCAGAGCAGGAGCAGAGTGGTTTAAAATCTGTCTTTTCCTTAGCTAAAGAAATGTATCTTTCTTTGTGAGGAAAATCATGAGACTTGAGCAACCTGGGTTCTCTCTGCATCTTGGCCTGATTAGATGTAAGCATGGCAGCTCCTGGGATCTTTTGAGAAGTACCTTTTGTCTTCCTTATATCCAAAATTAAAATGAATGCCAGCTTTAATTAATAATGGCCTCTGGTTTGTCACATTCTCAGGACAGATTGAGGTCTCTCTCTCATGGTAGTTTGCAATGTGCAGGGCATGAATCTTAAGTCAGTTGCAAATGTAATCTTGGAGGAAAGGAGACAGCATTCTCTTTTCTATAGGATGGGACTCTCCTTTTCTTAATGTTCATTCTGTCTGGTGCTACTCTAGCACTGTTTTTGAGGTATCGTTGTCAAACTGAAAAGTGAAAGATCAAAAAGATTTGAGCTAATTTGTTCTCCTTGCCTAGCACCAATATTTAAAGTGAGAGGAAAATGTAAAGAGATGACAGAGAACATTTAGCTAGGGAGGGAATGAGGGAAAGAGAATTTTTTCTTAGAAGGAGACAACTTCCTGAATTTTTCCACTTGACTTTGTGTTGTGCTACTTTTGTTCTGTAACCCTTAAGTATGGGACATGAAAAGGACGTGTAGAGTATGCTTGGCCTTTACAGAATAACAAGATGTGGAATTTGTTGGGTGGTAAGCTTGGTTCTCAGGCTTCTCTTTTCAAATCTTACTAGCTTTGTCAAAATCCTTTTTAGCGTTTTAATGACTTAAAATCCACTTCTGTTTCTTCTTTCCACAGCTTGTGTTCAGTTTTAATGACAAGCTTTTTGGTCTGTTGGTAAAGGACATGGAAGGTATGGATCCCAGCATCCTCAAAGGAGAGTCTGGAGCAAGCAAGAAACAGAAGGTAGGGACACAGGAATTTATGTTCATTCTCTAGGGTCTTCAGACTCAAGTACAGAGCAGGTGTTGCTACAAGGAGGTATTTAGGTTATGCGCATTTGGAGCAGTTACTTTTGTTTCATCTGGCTGCTTCTTTTGCCTTGGAGAAGATAAGTGTCTTCAGTTTCATGCAGTCTCCCGTGCTTTTGTAGTTGGGAGCTTAGAGCTGCACCCACTAAAGCGTAGAGCTGGATGAGATACAAGGGGTATCTTTTGGACTTTATATGCTAATTCATGGAAACCTCTCTTGAGTTTTTTTTTCTGCCAGATATGTCCAGTTTTGATTTTCCTTCGGTAGAAAGTACATGTATTTTTTTTCTCTTGCTGGACCTTCCTGAAACAAATTAGTTGGTTTTGAACGAAATAAATAACTTTAAAAAGCCAAGTTATTATATCTGATGAACTGCTGCATTCAAAGTTGAATAATTGTTGCTAAAATTGGTTTTAGAGGAGGTGTTGGTATTTCACATTAATTCCAATAACTTTTATAGTGGAGCTCTTTCTGCTGTTTCTTTCCTCCTGATATCTGCTTGGAGATACCCAAAGAAGAATCTGAAGTTGAGTCTAATAGCTTAATGTAACTCTTTGGTTCCTTCCCTTTTTCAGATTGAGGTTGGTTTGGTTCTTGGAAATAGTCAAGTGGCCTTTGAAAAAGCTGAGAACTCCTCTCTCAATCTGATTGGTAAGTGCCACTGCATCTGAAGAGACAAATACTGCTTGTACTGCTTGAAGTTTGCTGTTTTTTAGCCCTCAAGGACTTGCGGGTGCTGGTGGATGAGAAGCTCAACGTGAGCCGGCAATGTGTGTTTGCAGCCCAGAAAGCCACCCATGTCCTGGGCTGCATCAAAAGCAGCGTGGCCAGCAGGTACAGGGAGGTGATTGTCCCCCTCTGCTCCGCTCTGGTGAGGCCCCACTGCAGCACTGTGTTCAGCTGTGGGGCTCCCAATGTAAGAAAGACGTGGACCTGTTAGAGTCCAGAGGAGGCCACGAGGATGCTCAGAGGCTGGAGCACCTCTGCTATGAAGACGGGCTGAGAGAGTTAGGGTTGTTTAGCCTGGAGAAGGGAAGGCTCTGGAGAGACCTTGCAGCAGCCTTCCAATACCTAAAGGGGGCCTACAAGAAAACTAGGGATAGACTCTTTATCGGGGAGCGTAGTGATAGGACAAGGGGGGGTGGTTTTAAACTGAAAGAGAGTAGATTTAGATTAGGTATATGTAATAAATTCTTTACTCAAAGGGTGGTGAGGCCCTGGAACAGGTTGCACGGAGAAGCTATGGAAGCCCCATCCCTTGAAGTGTTCAAGGCCAGGTTAGATGTGACTTTGAGTAACCTGGCCTAGTGGAAGATGCCCCTGCCCATGGCAGGGGGGTGGGACTAGATGATCCTTAAAGGGTCCCTTCCAACCCAAAACATTCTATGGTCTTAAACCACTGCACTGAGAAGACACCATCCCTCCTACAGACTTTGCTGCTTCTAATAGGGGCTGTATAAAAGTCACTGTGTCATCCCACCATGTAGCTCCACGGCTGGCTGACATGCTAGAGCAGTTCTGTGGGCTTCTATGCCATGCTTATCACCATGGTGTATCTAAAATACACAGTGATAGAGATACGAGGAGAAAAGGTGTCCATCTTTGAGAGACTGTCGATAACAACTTGCATTAGAAGAGCAGAGGTTAACCTAATCACTCTGCACTGGAGCTCCAGCAAAAGACAGCAGCTAGTTGAAATGTTTTAACTCTTTAGACATCAGAGAATGATATTTTTCGGCACACCATCAAGCCAACACCTCTTCAACTTTAAACAGGAGAGAATCATAGAATCATAGAAACGCAAGGTTGGAAAGGACCTACAAGATCATCTAGTCCAACTGTCATCCTATCGCCAATACTACCCACTAAGCTATTAAATCATATCTTGTAGCACCTTGTCCAGGCGCTTCTTGAACACCGCGAGGGTCGGTGACTCCACCACCTCCCTGGTCCGGCCGTTCCAGTGCCTGACCACTTTCTGAGAGAAAAAGTTTTTCCTGATATCTAATCTAAATCTCCCCAGGCGCAACTTGTGGCCATTTCCTTTAGACCTATCATTAGTTATCTGGAAGAAGAGACCGACCCTCTCCTCATCACAGCCTCCCTTCAGGAAGTTGTAGAGTGCAATGAGGTCTCCCCTGAGCCTCCTCTTCTCTAGACTAAACAATCCTAGCAGAGAAAAGGGAAGGTGCAAACTCTTTTGAATGTGAAGTAATGTTTCAAAATGAGTGCAAAACTTCTGACAGTCCCATCTCTAATGAGATCTTTTCTCCAAGGAGAACCATGAAAAGGTGCTAGAAGGTAGCTTCAGAAGAGCACTTCATTTTTCTTGACTTGTGAAAATCCTGCTCTTCAGAAATTGATGACAGCTGCAAAATACAGCACAGCATGTTTATTATGTGAAGTTTGTATTAACTTGCTTACACAGCAAGTATATTAACAAAACTATGAACCTTTTGTTTTAAGCAGCACTTTCTAAAGCCTCAAGAAAACAAATCTGTATGTACAATTTCAGGCTTTACTAGCAAACAAGTAAGGGAATAATTGATGTGTCCTCCTCACGTTCGTTTAGAAAGAAACTTGTGTAGAGCTTGAGAGGAATCTCTGGTGCTTTTCCATAGAGCCACCAGCTTGAATGATAGGGGACCTGGACTGCAGAGCAGGCAGTGAGGGCTCCTTCCCTGCAGTTGGCTTTGTGTGTGCCCTGGGGCAATGGTGGCTGTCCTGTGGAGCAGGTACACTCTGTTAGTCTGGCTGTTCCTTTTCCTATCTGTGTTATGAAGTGGACAATGCTTAGCAAGCTTGTAGTTGCAAATACCTCCCTTGGTGCTAAGATGGCTCTGGGCATTCCTTGCTGGGTATAATAAGAATGTCTGCTCAGTAAAGGAATTTAATTTTTCTTATTTTCCTTTCCTTTTCACTTCCTTTTCCTAGAGTCCCTGAGCTAAGACACCTTTTGTTATTGCTGCTGCTCTTCCACCGATAAGAAGTGCCAGGGCCCTTGCGGCAGAGGAAGGCTGTTGTGAGGGCTCAGTGAACCTGGCCAGCTCAGCTCAGCGACTCTTCCAATGCTTAGGATTTTTGCAGTAGGCTTGTGTTCGAAGGACAGCTTTGCTTGACTGTCAGTGTTCAGTACTTTGAGTATTTGGTACAGAAATAAAATGTACGAGGCTAATAGCCACTTAGGACAAGAGAATTTAACTCATTCAGCGTTGCAGGAGCTGTGGCAGAGGCAGTTTTGATGCTGTGCTGAAGTATCATTCCTCACTGTGAGGCTGTGACTTCATGCTTTGTAGTTGTCTGCTTGACATGCTGCAGTTGTTGCAGAAATGGGGAGACATGAAGCTGCTCTGTAACCACACATCTTGCATTTTATATGGACATTTTTATCTGAAAGTACAGCCAGTTATCTGTACTGGTTTAAAAAAAAAAGCACCAGAGGTCTGTGGGATGGGATTGTAGATGACTGTAATTAAGCATATTAACGAGGACAAGGGTTTTAAGAGCACTGAATGATGTTTGCACAAACTACTTCATACCTGCAGTTAGATGCTTACAGCCCATTTAATTTTTACTGTGTTTTGATTGGACAGCTTGAGGTGAGTATTAACATCGTCTGATTTTTGGCATGAGAGCAAGCAGTGATATTTTATTTGGTCAATATTCAAAGCCACAAAATGACCTGTGGTCTTCCTCCTAGCCTGGGTGGCTGTGAAGAGCAGTCCTGGGGGAGCATTAATTGATCAGAAATAGGAATCCTTCACTGTGATTCTATTTCATTGCCTGCAGACAAGACAAAAGAGTTGCTTATACCTCGATTTACTTCTGTCAGATTGCTACTTTGTGTAATCTCCTCACTGATCTGAGGCAGAGCTACTTAATGTGCTTTGTTAGTCTCTGGAGAATTGTAAAGTTGTGAATAATTAAATTCTGGGAGAGAAGATAAAAGTAAAGTGTCATTGAGGACTGCCTTCAATAAAGGACCTTTATTTTCTTCAGCAGGTAAGAATCGTGATCATTTAAAAAAAGAATGCCAATTCTATTTCCTCTACTTAGGATAAAATTGTGTTATAAAACCAGTGGATGATGTTTTAGTTCAATCTGCGAGAATTTTATTGTGATCAGATGCAGCCAGAAGGGGGGGGTGTAGGCCAAGTTCTGTAGGAAAAGTAACATGCCTGGTAGAGTGGTCTGGTCTAAGAACTGTAGTGGAGCAATGAGACAGTAAACATACAGCAGTCGGTGAATCAGATGTTCACTGCTGTCCTGCATGGTGCTATGCGTTAGTGTTATACGTTAGAGCTAGTAAAACGTTGTCCCTAACATGTCGGTTAGAGGCATGTTCTTGTTTATTTTGTTGCACCATGAATTAAAGTATTGATTCTAGGTGTGTTTAGACCAAGATTAATAGCGGCCTAATTCAGCTAACATAGGCCTTTTATTCAGTGTGCTTACTGGACTTCTAGATGCTTAAAGTTAGGGCAGTAAATGGTTCCCGGGGCCAATCCTGTAAAGCACTGTGCAGGTTCAAGAACATACAAGGCATTCAATTTCAGCAAGATTTAAGGAATATTGAGAATCTTTGCTTCTTCCCTGGGCTTTTAATATTACTGTTAGTTTCTCTGGTAGCTAAGCAAAGTGATGTTGCTAAAAGCCATTCGGAAATGTTGATCTGACTCATATGAGAATCAATGAATGTTTATAAATTAGCCTCGCTATGTGGATCTGGCTATTAGCATCTCAGCTGTATTCTTATTGTCCTGTTTGTGCTCATTGTCTGCCTCCTAAATGCACAGATTACTTTTAAGCTTCTCTGAGCAGGGAGTAGGGAGCTCGGTAAGACTAAAACTTCCGTCGATTTTGTCAGCAAAAGCAAAAGGAGGGCTGTTAGAATATTGCGTGGAGACTACTAAACCTGTGCTTAGGGGATCTGGCTCAACTTGAAGCATCTCTGGAAGAGGTTATGGAACAAATGTGAACAGTGGTAGTTTGCCAGGACTGGCTTCTGTTCTCCTGAGTTGTAAAGGAACTCAAAGGTCAAATAGCTGACCTTGCAATGGTTTTGTGTAACCTTGCTTAAAATTGCTCTGGTATCTGAGGACTGGAAGATGGCAAATGTGTGGTCAGTAATAGAATCATAGAATGGTTTGTGCTGGAAGGGACCTCACAGACCATCTCGTTCCAGCCCCTGCCGTGGGCACGACCCCTCCACCAGCCCCGGCTGCCCACAAGCCCATCCCGCCTGGCCCTGAGCACCGCCAGGGATGGGGCACCCACAGCTTCTCCGGGCAGCCTGTGCCAGGGCCTCACCAGCCTCATAATAAAGAATTTCTTCCTTACATCTAATCTAAATCTACTCTCCTTTAGCTTAGAACTGTTACACCTTGTCCTGTCGCCACACCAGCTGACACAGTGTCCCTCCCCAGCTTTCCTGAGGCCCCGTTTAGGCACTGGAAGCTGCTCTAAGGTCTCCCTGGAGCATTCCCTTCTGCAGGCTGAACACCTCCAGCTCTCAGCCTGGCCCCGTAGCAGAGGTTCTCCAGCCTCTGGGCATCCTGGTGGCCTCCTCTGCACCTGCCCCAGCAGGTCCCTGTCCTTCTGGGGGCCCCAGAGCTGAACGCAGCACTGCAGTGGGGTCTCACAAGAGCGGAGCAGAGGATTATTAAAAGGATTCCACAAAAGGTCTGCAGAGCTACAGATCTTTGAACCTGAAATCTGTACAGAAGAAAAAATCAACACAAAGTGTAATAAAGAATCAAATTCATATATATCTATGTAAAGATGATGCACTGGGAAGGATCAGCCTGTCTTCTGTAAGGGAAGTCCTACCTCACTGGAGCTTGTTACAGGAATCAAAATACATGGGGATAAGGGCTGACATAGTCTGCTTATTTTTCAGAGCTCTTCCAGCAGTTCCTTATCAAAGTTTTTTAAAAAGAAACTAAACAGAAATGGATGGAGAATGAAAGGGTAGAAGTAAATAGCCAGTGCCAGTGGAGTTCAGCATGAATCTCTGCTGGGGCCTTTGCTTTTCATTGTAATTATTGAATAAGCTGGAATAAAGGCTGAGTAATGAGGTGACAAAGCTTGCTCCTATGGGGCTGAGTGACTAAGAAATAAAATGGCAGAGGAAATTTAATATAAATAAACGTAAAGTGATGCGTGGGAGGAAAAACACTCCTAACTTCAGTCAAAAATAATTGCATCTTAGAGCCAAGATCCCAGGTATGAAAGATTCAAGGAAACGCTGGGCCCGTGCTCAGTAGCTGCCTGACTCTTGTTGTTAAGAATTATTAAGCGTGGATGTTAAGTATTAACCTCTATTAATAATAAAGGAATATGAACAAAGCATAGCATAACTTTGCATCTGTATTTAAGATGCAGACAAACTGCAATGCACACGGTTCTGGTCTGCCTCTCTCTCAAAGGACGTAGTAGAAGTAGAGGAGACTGGGAGGAGAACAACAAGGATGCTCAAGTGTGGAGCATCTACTGTGTAAGGAATGAAGAGAAGTTAGGATTGTACTGATCGGAAAAGGTACAACTGAGGAGAATACAGGACAAGTCTAATACTATCCGAGGTGTCCTGAAAGACGATGGATACTGATGTGATTTACTGTCTCTTCAGATGTAAGGCTTGGGGGACGCGAAATGAAGCTGGTAGGAGCTGGCTCAGGGGCACAGGAGGAGGTGTGTTTGTGCAGCCAGTAGCAGACATGGTGGGCTAGGTGCTGTAGGGCCTTCCAGGTACTAAGTTTATGTGGGGTCAGGGGGGCCTAGATAAATATGTGGCAGAGAAATCTGTTGAGAATTATTAAGTGAATAGGAGCAACTTCTACCTTGAAGTCCCTGAACAGAAACAGTTGAAGGCTGGGAGAACAGTGTGCTAGGCAAGGTGAGTATCCGATATATTGCCCTTGCATCCTTGTTATAGTGAGTCCTCCTGGCTAATGTTTGCAACTGAACATTGAGCTACCTGGACGTAGGTCTGACCTGGTAGAGCCGTTCTGGTGTTTGTATTTTTATTTGGTGTAATTCTGCTGTGCCACATGTTTGAAGTGGTTTCTTTTTTTACAGGTAAATCAAAGACCAAGGAGAACCGCCAGTCAATTATCAACCCAGACTGGAATTTTGAGAAAATGGGCATTGGGGGCCTTGACAAAGAATTCTCAGATATTTTCCGACGAGCTTTTGCTTCTCGAGTGTTTCCACCTGAAATTGTGGAGCAAATGGGTAAGTATGATACAGAGAAATATGTCTGGGGTACAGGATGCAGGCCTGTTTCTGTCTTGGAAAGACCGGATAATCATCTAACACCCTTACGCTATAACATGGCAGTTGCTTAGAGATCTAATAGACTAACAAAGCCTTTTCTTCTACTGTTGCTCCCAAATGTCTTTGATACTCCTGTTACTTGGCTAGAGAACGGGGACAAAGAAGCAACTTGAATGCTCAACACTGTACATGAAATGTCTGAACAAATGAGATATATGGTTTAACTGAATACTTTTCTGTTGAAACCCAAACACTGCCTATTCTTCTGCATGCTTCATTTATTCATAGCAGTGAGATTGAATGCTCCCATTTCTGACTTACTGGCAATGGGCTTTCTGTCCAAATCAAAGGAAATTCTGTCCTTAATGATCCTGCCTTATGTATAGTATCTATTGTCCTGACAATTGCACTGTGAACTTCTGTCCTTCTCACAGTGTTAGCCCAATAAACAGAGTATCTTGTGTGATCTTGGGTTGGTCCAATTTGAAATGCTGGAGAGGATGCACAGGCCATGGCACGTCTTGGAGTCTGTGAAATAAAAGCACAGATTCTTAAATATAGCCTTTTTGGGTCTAGGGAAGGAAAGGAAGTCCCATTACTCTGTAAACATGTGCTGGCAGGCAGATAAATGGTTCTGATTTTAAAAGTAATTTTATTAAGCAATATGCAGCTGCAGGTATCTTATTTTGTCCCATAAAGTGGCTAGGGATGTTACAGCTAGTCTTCATTCTCTGAAAATAATCTCTGTGGGATCATATTTAAACTTGGAATTCAGAGCTACATAATTTCTAAGTATGTTTATATTTGATCCACCTTTCCTCTCCCCACAAATGAAGCAATCAAGATGTTGATTACAAAACAAATTTTCATCAGAAGATATGTCCTGTTTGTGTGTGGCTGTGTAAAGTGTGTCCGTTTCCAGTGTTTGTAGAATTAATGTTAAAATAAACTTCTCTGTGAGGTGTGTTAGGTCTTTTTTAGTGATTTAAACACTTACTGAGAAATGTTGAAGAACCCCTGTAGGCTAAGTTAGTGCATGATTCTCTCTGTCCTGCCATTTCTTTTTTTTTTTTTACTTCATATTGATCTGTTAGCTAAGGCCTTCTGGAGGCTGATCTTTTTTTTTTGTGCGTGTGTGCGTGTGTGTGGCTGTGCTCAAGTCAGGATGTCTCTGCCTCAGCTTGAAAATAGCAACAGCTTAAATTTGTTAGTATTTAGCCACTCTGCCCAGGGAAGTGAGAGAAGTGGTATTAGCAGTGGAAAGAAAAGCTTGTTTACCTAGACACTCTGTTGTGTCCTGTTTAGAAATGGTGCTGCCAGCTGGCCTTTGGATTCCCTTCTTGAAATATTTTGTCTTTTGAAGCAACTATCATGTATGCTCATAGCAGCAGTGCAGAGTCCTTGTCTGTGACCATATGTGGAGGTAAAAGATTTAGACTGGGAATTCTCATCAGTGTCATTTGACTGTAATGAGAAATACATTAGTAGACTAGAGATAATTAGAGCTTGTTTTCATTTTGTTATAGCTTCACCTATTCAGCTGTCATGGCTGCATGCAATCTTGCAGCGTTCCAAGCAGTGATGTGTCAGGGTATGGTCACATTTGCTTGGTATTATCATTGGCTGAATTAACCTGACAGCCGGGCACTGGTTGGTAATAGCATGCAGCAGCTAACTTTGCCATGAAGGACCTACATCTACAGCAGGTACCTCTTGAAAAGGTCAGAAACCTTGCTGGCTGCGGTATGAGGTTGTGGAGCAGCTTTGCAGGGCGTGCAGCTCACATGGTTCCTCTTGTTAATTGGGGTTGCTTAATACAGGAAGAAGAACCATCTCTGAAGGACCACTAGTATTTTGATTACCCTGGGCAATGAATTAAAGGTGTGCCGTATTATTTATATAAATACATATACCCTTACTTGTACGTGTTTACACACATACTACACAAAGAAACATTTTTCTGGTAAGAAGTTAGACTCCAAACAGAGCTCTCTAGCTCTCTGATTAACCCTAGGGCTAAAGAGCTTATCTGAAATTTGAAATAACAGAACTTTCTGACATTCATTTTCTTTGCCTTAGTTATAACTTGCTCTTAACTATATTTCAGATCTGAAATGTCAGTGTGACAGCTGTTCACCTTTGTATATAATTTATTGGGAAAGGAAAAGAAAGAATTTGCTTGCTATCTGGTGCTCTGGTGCTCACCCACTTCTGTTTTTTGCCCAGTGCTTACAGACTGCAACTTCCATGCCAAATGCAATAAATATTTCTGTCCCGTAACTACATAGAGACAGTATAGACCCTTCAGAAATCGCTTGCAATTTGTGTGTGGTTTATCTAACTTCCAAGGAATGTTCTGGGTTTGGAGCATATAAATCATTGTTAGTTAACCATATCATCCAAGGGTGTAAATACTACTATGATGCTACAGTCTCTGGTTTATCCAGGAAAAGAAATCTAAGATCAACTTCAGCTGGTCATTAAACATTTCCATAGCTCCCTGTTGCCCTGGAAAGGGGCAATTTCCTTTTCCCTACCCACGCCTTTCCCATGTTCCTATCCACCACCTCCGTTGTGGTAGCTTTGGGCTTGTATGCCTCTGTAAAGAGNAGGAGCGGGGTGCAGTTAGCATTCAGTTAGCTGGTCGGCTTGCTGTGACACAGCCACACGAATGGCAGCAGCAGCAGGAGGAAGGCAGTGAGCAGTAGGGGTAAGGTCTCTCTTCACCACAGCGGGACTTTCATCAATTTAAGCTGATTGCTTTTAAGGCTATGGTTTTACAATCATTTACTGGAGATTCTTTAGTATTATGAACATAGTTGATGTAGTTATCTTTTACTTAGTGCTTGACTCTTAATCTTGTGACTGCCGAACAGAAATAAATTCTTCCCTGGATGAGAATTGAGAAAGCATCTTGAAACAAAAGGGACACTCCTTTCTAATGCCATCCATGAGGCTTCGCTGTTGTAGGAATGATACTTCTAAGGGAAGAACTTAATATTTGCAGGGTGCTGATGGAGGTAAGATAGCAGTCTCTAACAAAGGAAACTTTTAAAGTATGAATTACTTCTGTGTTCACTTCGCACATCTCGAATGGCTTTCTGTTGCGCTTATGTGTAACTGCACAAAGGATACCAAAGTTATTCTAGTTAAAACAGCATACTATTAGGAGAGGGGAAAAGGACAGCCCTACAAAAGCAGTATTTCTAGGGAATTCCTCCTGCTTCTCAAGCCCTTTCTGGTTCTCTGTGATGTTTAACTCAAAGTAAAGCCATGCAACTATGTGGTAAACTGCAGCCTTTCAATTGATCGATCCACATTTAACCAAAACCAGTCTTAAGGCAACTATTCTTTGTTGCTGTTCAAGGCATCCTCTTGTTCAAGCTAAAGCTCCTCCTTTTTATTTGATACATATTATATTGCTGAATACTTACTACAATCATTGTTGTGTCTTTTTTTTTTTTTTTTTTCCCTTCCTGACTTCAACACATTTTTAACCATTTGGATAAAATTTTTGGTATTCAGTGCCTGGATGTGTGATTCCAATGAAACCAAAAATGTTTTCTCAGACCTGAAAAGAAAATGCTAGTACTGAACTCGTTTTC
Organism: Chauna torquata; assembly: GCA_013399475.1. NCBI lineage: Eukaryota > Metazoa > Chordata > Aves > Anseriformes > Anhimidae > Chauna > Chauna torquata. Next base: position 205,418 of record VXAL01019418.1, on the reverse strand, counting down.
CTTTTTAGAGAACACTCTAGTGTCTGTGTGTATTCGAAACACAATCTTGATTTTTATCACAGAAGTGGTTTTTATGACATGGTGCATGAGTTGTTTCAGAGGCCCTTGAAAAAGTAGATTCCGTGTATGCATGGTGTTGTTACAGTTTAATAACAGGTACAGGAATATTTGGTGTTACAGATCACATCCCTTTTGAGAAATTGAAACAAAACCAAACTCTTTGTGCTCTCCTGTTACCACCAATAAGTGGGTTCAATTAGACTTTTCAAAGGTGATTTCTATTTCCTTGTAATCATCTTAACTTGTGCTCGGACAGATCTTGGGATTGGTCAGTCTCAGTGCGCTGTGTATTTGAAGTACAGGTCACTATGTGAAAGTGAAGTATTAATGAAACACTGTGACTTGGAGGTGTGTCTTTTAAGGTGTCTTTAAAATTAATACACTAATGTTCTCAAAGTACTCGGATGCTGTAAGAGAAAAATAGTATTGGAAAGTATCTCATCCAGTCTATTTTTAAAATAGGATATTTTTTTCATGAAAAATCACTGTCAGACATGACTAACCTGGAAGTGAGGTGATTAAAAGTACCAGAACTTCTTAATGCAGCCAATTCCACTGCTTAGAGTATCCTTACTGTCAAAGCTTTCCAGTTGCTTACGTTCAGCAAGTTTGCAGCAGTTTATTGGATATAGTAGATACGAAATGTTTCTTTTATGTTTTTGGAGGGGACTTTTACATCCTTGTCTGTTAATGTTTCTCTTCAGTATTCTGAAGGCTAGATCCTACATTTTTAAACCATTTCTCACAGTCATGATCTCCACATCACTGATTGTTCCCTTCCCTGGGTCATTGTTCACTGCTTGGAAGCGTGATGACCCAAACAGAGCACAGTAACTGTCAGAGGTGCTAATCAATTCCAGGTAAATTGGCAAGTGTTGTCTGTGCCTTGGTGTATGTTCTTGCTTATAATCCTCAATATGATGATTTTTTTTGTTTTGTTTTGCAACATGCAGGTATTCTTCCTACCCAAATATAGAAAACTGTGCATTGAATTACGTTTTTTTTCAAAAAATGAATTTAATCCTGCCCTTCAGTATGTTTCTAGATCTTGGCTTTGTAATGTGCAGATTTAATAAGTGCATTCTGTTCCATCTTCCAAGCTATCAATAAAAGCATTGTATAGCAGTAAATCCAGGATGCATCCTTTCTCTTTGTGCTTCAAAGTAGTTGTTTTTTTGTTTTTTATCCACTTTTAATCTACTTTAACTTCATTCAGGCAACGTTTTTCATGCATGTTTATGAAGACGTGTAAGACCTTTTTATAGCTTTATGAAGGTCTGAATCTCCCCTCATTGCTCTTCCCCCCCCCCCCCCTCAAACCTTCTGTGTGTGACCTCATACACTTTCCTAGAGGGAAGTTGTCTTTAGACTGATCTAATAAATTCCTTTTGGCTATTGTTTTCTTCTACCTACTTGAAAGGACATAAGTCCTGGAAAATTATGGCTTGAAGTTAGTGATAGGTCTGTACCACAAAATCAGAAAATAGTTGAAGTTGGAAGGGGTCTCAAGATTGTTGAGTCCAGCCCCATGGCTCCTTTTCTTTCCCTTGGCTCTTCTTTCCCTTTGTAACATTAAGGTTGACATTCAGTTTCGTCCCCCCAGTGGCTCACTCATCCAGTAGAAGTTCTCAGTGACTTTGAGATGATTTCACTTGCTCTGAGTGCTCTTGGGTCAAGTCCCTATCCAGGTGTAATCTGCAGGTATCTAATACTCCTATGGGCTGTCTCTTGTTCTCCTATTCTGTGCTTAGTTTGCCTTTTTGTCACTAATATTAATATTGGCTGCCACATAACATATGAAGTCACCACTCAAGTTAAAAGTATTTTTCAGTTTGAACTTAGCATTGTCTGTTGTTGACTTTTCTTCTCTTTTGGGAGTTGGACCAACACTTTCAGGTGTCTTCTCCTCCTGATGCAATTATAAAATGAAGTGCTCTCCTCACATCTATGCACAAGGTTCCATGTGGCTGTTGTAGCTGAATCTGGTTACATAGCTCTTCCTCTGCAAATCTAGAAAGACCTGTGTATGCACTTTCTTTGGGGAAGACAGCTAAGAAGCCTCTGACATCTCTTTTCCCTCACCTTCTTCAAATTGTAGAGATTGACTTCAGACCACCCAAGCATCCCTTATATTATGGAGACTTAAAGGAAGTTAAGAAGCTGATAATGTAAGAGAAGGTCCCATGTAGATGGTTGAGGGAATAGTAGGAACAGCTGGTCAGCATCCTCAGCAGAGGACGGTCGCAGACATGTTCTGCAGAGTTCTCTGCTGTTCATTGTGTTCCCTCTTCCAAGTCATTTATGTGTTGAAACCACTGAACTGCAGACTGAATTTCAGTTGGGACCTGATGGATGCACCCATGAGTGCCATGGAAGCTGGCTGATGTCACTGCGAGGCCAGTCTCAGTTATCTTTTAGAGATTATTGCAATCCGGAGAAGTTCCTGAGGACTGGAAGAAAGCAAATGTCACTCCTGTCTTCAAGAAGGCAAGGAGGGGAAGCTAGGTACTACAGGCCTCTTAGCCTCACCTTCAGTCCCTGGGAAGTTGATGGAGAAACAAGTCTTGGAAGCCGTTTCCAGACATGAAGGACAAGAAGATGATTAGGAGTGGTCAGTGTGGAAGTACAAGGTAAAAATTGTGTATAACCAGTCTGATGGCTTTCTGCAGTGAGAAGGTGAGCTCGGGGCTGAGGGGAGAGCTGTGGATATTGTTTATCTCAAGTTTAGGAAGACTTTCAACACTGTCTCCTGTAACATCCTTGTAGACAAGCTGCTGAAAGATGGACTGGATAAGTGAGCAGCACAGTGGATTGAAAACTGGCTGAACTGCTGGTCTCAAAGGGTTGTGACCAGCAGCATAAAGTCTAGCTGGAGGCCCGTCACTAATGGTGCATCCCATGCATTCACACTGGGGCCAATACTGTTTAACTTCTTCATTAATGGCCTGGATGGTGGGACAGGGTGCACCCTCAGCAAATTTGTAGGTGACGCGTAACTGGAAGGAGTGGCTGATGCACTGGACAACCTGCTGTGGGTGAACTTGCTCTGAACAGTGGGATTGGGCAAGGTGCTGCCCAGAGCTCCCTTCCAACCTCAGCTGTTTTGTGGTTCTGCAGAAGGGCTTCCTGAGGCTGAGTTACCGAGCAATAAAAAAGCAGATGGAACTTCATGTTGATCAATTAAAATTATGTGCATAAAAATAGCAACTTGTAAAATGCTGGCTGTGCTGAGTTTTCACTTGAGCAAAATTTTGTGGCTGTAGTGTATCTACAAAAGCAATTGCTCGAAGCTCAGTAGGGCATCAGTCAATTCCTACTTGAATTCAGGAATTATTAAGAGCAATTAAAAAAAAAACAAGCAAACATAATTATGCCCCAGTATAAATCTGTAATTTGTTCACATTTTGAATTGCTGGATGCAATTCTAGTCTTGGTCTCAGAAAGGATGCAGTGAAACTGGAAAAACGTTGGAGCAGGGCATCAGGATGATTGGCCCAGAAAATCTTTTGTACATGAAGTGAGTTGGCTTGGAGATCTTCAGCCTTGGAAAGAGACTAGTGGGTGTTTGCTCTATCAACACAGGAATTTGGAGATCTGAAATGAAGCTCACAGATGGCGGGCTTGGAACAAAGGGAAGGGGATGTTTCACCAAAAGTGCCACGAGGAATTTATGCAGTTGTGTGTTGAAGGCCACAGTCATCACCAACTTCTGAGCTATAAGGACTTTTGCTCTCAGTTCACATGGCTGTGGTTGTGGTGTTCCTTAGCAGGCATCACCACTACTTGGCAACAACAGTTTTGCTCTGGCTGGAAACCTAGGCCATGGGACATCCCTGTGACCCTGTTGTGTTGATACTTTTTTACTCTGAAGTGCTCTGCAGGTAAGTGTTCCATTAGGTATTTACAGATTACATCATGTTGACTTTAAGTAGACAGAAACGATCCGGCTTTATTCCAAGAAGTAGAAAAAGCTGATGAGATTTATGGCTATTAACATCCAGGTGGGATCTGACTGTAAACATTAGATGTTGTGTTCAGCAATCCATCCAAGGACTCTGCATAATCTTTGTCTTAAGTTAACAAAATTTTTGTAACTCTCCCTATTTAAGAGGTAGGGGCATTTGCTCTTTTTTTTGTTACAGAGATAACTTCTTTTTAAGATGAGTTTGTTTTGTATATATTCTTACGAAAATCCCTTTTTCTGAGAGTCACGATTTTGTTTGTGTAGCCAAAGGCATTTTGTTGGAAGCTTCTCTAAAGCTGATTTATTTTCTTTTTTTTATCACATTCCATCAGAAATTGATAAATGTCCTGCCATTGCTGTAAATCTAGTTATTGCCTCCTTATACATATACGCATTAAACTTCTCACAGCCAAACAAGATAGGATGACAAAGGTGAGGGACTCTTTTCAAAGATCTAGGAAGAACTTACTGACTTTGTTGTCCTCTCTTTACAGTGGCAAATAATTTGTTTTGTCAAACAATTTGTTTTGTCAAACAACTGGTTATTGAGAGTCCACTTAAAATAAGAGCTTCTGTTTCAGGTGTTGCCCCTTGTTGCCCCTCATCTTTGAATTGAAAGCAGAAACAAGTTACTTCAGTCTTGCCACTTGTCAGCAGCACGTAAATCCTGCAGGAAGATTAACTGTAGGCAGTGATGTAGGCTGAAATAATGTTGGGCTTACAGGTTGAGAGGAGGGGGAAATTCCAACCAACTATATTTTTGGAAAATCTTGTCCATGTGGCAGGTGAAGTCTGGGGACCCTGATGTTACTCTAACCTGCTTGAAGATTAATGTGCGCAGATAAGCATCTCTCCCTGATGTATTTAGGATCAGTACTTTACTATCGATGTAGATTCCTGATAGGTGTATCTGAATGATACAATCACGCCAGAATGCTTTGATTTTAATTAAAAGGGGAATTACGCTCCTAAGTAGAAAATCCCTATTACACTAAAACATTTCTTGTGATCTTTCAAAAAAGTGAACAGTGAGAGCTGAACAAAGAAACTTCCTCCTGTCTCTGGGTAGATGATGCTGGTTCAAAACAGTGTTTGACTTCTCTTGGTAATGCTGATAACTCTCCCATTCTTACCAGTTTTTGTGATTTTTCCCTAATATTTTGTGTGGAAGATTTCGCATATTGGTATAGTTTGGTCCCTGTTAATGTATCTATTCAGCCTCTAACCTTATGTCATTAAATTGCATAATTAAGTATCACATTACAGGAATGACCTTTGATTTGGAGTCCTAATGGTAAGCTTAACAAGTTAGAGATGTCTGCACCGCTAATAATTTGTGTTTATAAGATTCTCATAATAGTATTGACATTTGGCTGCATTGGTGAAATCAGCAAAGTGGAGATAAACTTAATCAAAATTCCTGTGTGGTGCACAGGATCCTACTGTGATTTGAGACATAACATTTGTAGTTTGTCATCACCTGCCTATTTTAATGAAGTCCTGCTTGTGTTTAAAACTTTAACTTCAGCCAGGTGAACGTAGCTATACAGGGAAATCTCTGCTGGAGTAGCTTGTGGCAATTTTATTTGAAGAGGAACTAATTACTTTGGTTTCAGGAACGTTCTTCCGTCTGACTAGGACCCAGCTCTCAGTGTTCCCCATACAGTGTATAGTCGGTGTGAACCAAGTCTTGCGGCAGATGGTTAGTAATGTCTTCCACTTTGAGATGTGGGGAAACACACGTGCATGGCGTTATTTGCTGAAGAGTGACTGTGGACTGACCAACGCAGGCTGAGCTTGTCTTTGTAAGGTAGTTTTCACGTTGTCTCTGGGAACCTGCTGTGTCCCAGAGCTGGTACTTTTGCTCAGGTGGGATGAGTAGCTGATGACCGAGTACAACCTGAGGACTTAGGCAGGCTGCTGAAGCCGTGGCCTAGCTTTGAGCAGCCTTCTTGCTTTATTCTTCACACAACAGCTTCTGTCCTTTCAGCAGCTCATCTTTTTTTTTTTTAAATTTCTTTTAATTTTTTTAAATTATTTTTTACTTATCAACTAAGAGATGACACTTCCTCAGGATAAGCAAGTTGGAATAAGAAGAGGGGAAAATCCTAGGAGGCTTTTTAAGCAGATTTGTCCGAAGGCTATCTTGTTTCCCCCAGAGTCATCCAGCTGGAGCCCTTTGCTAAGGCCGTATTAGTTCATGCAGGCGAAGGGAATATTTGGGCTGTACAAGAAGTGCACTTTTGTTTGGGCTGTAGAAGGGAAGCTTTTTGGAGGTTGTACCTCCTAGGAGAGAGTTTGTTAATTGCAACAGAACTAGGAAAAAATTAGAATCAGTCCATTCTCTGTAGCAATGTTTCTTTTTTGAGGGTGTACCAGAGAAAAATGAGATTGTACAGTATGATTTTCCTACCTTGATTAAGGATGCTCCCAGGATGTTTGTGTACATGTGCCCTGACTCGTCGGTAGCCTTTTGATAGCCTCTCCTGCTTGAGCACGTCGGAGTTTTCCGAGCACCAGTGCCTTTTTTTGCTTGGGGTTTTGCTTAAAAGCATCACTCATCATTGAAATCCTGCTTTGTGCTGTTTGGCTACATAGGTGATCATGTTCCTCCACAAAACACGTTAACAATACCTTTCATGACATTGATTTGACAGGAAGAGCTTTTAATTTACCTATGCCTCATTCGTTCCTGTGTGAAATTGGTCTTTACTGACAGTGTGTGTTGTTTGTAGTTTTGTGACTCCAAGATGCCTGAAAGTTGACTGATGAATTCTTCTTAAGCAGATCTCTTGCTTTTTTGCAGTAATTTTTTTCTCTGTGCAGAGAAGCACAGAAATCTTTCAGCTTTATTACTGTGCTTATCCAGTGCAGCACTTTTTGAGGTTTTGGTAGGGATCAGAAGCTCCTCATAGTGATGTTCTCTTGAAACTTTATTTTAGTGTATGAACAGCCTGAAAGAGAGAGGGAGCAGTGCATGCAGATTATAGAAAATATTTTGTATTGAGCACTTACTCAGGTTGAAGTGAATTCTTTATCACTATAATATTCAGGAGTGAATGAAAGTAGATCACAATTGAGCATTGGTAAGTTGATGAAGGAGAAAAGCACTCATTCTTTGAATGCAGAACGTTGCTGTGAGGTCTGTGCAGCAGTGAGCTGTGCTGTATGGGGGGAACTTACTATGTAATTAAGACGAGATGGAAACCAGGAGGGAATAGTCATTCCATGTGAGTGACAACTTGATGGGCCCAAGCTCGTTAAGTTTTTGATGATGCTAGGAACTGAACTCATATCCCCTAAGTCTGAGCTCAGGGCCATNTTTTTTTTTTTTTGCTGTTAATGTGTGTCTTAAGCACCGCAGGGCAGATGTTACACGTTTTACATGCTTAAAAAAGTCAAACGGCAAGAACACAATCTAAAATGAATGCATTATGAATGTTGTCTACAGTATGGAACTGTTTTCACTAATAAATGTGTTGCTTTTTTCCTCGAAAAATTAATACTTCAAGACTTCTAAGGTTTTCGATAAATCTAATCTTCTTGAAACAAAACATAGTTTTTCGTCTTCAAATACACTGGTATCTTGTATTCCTCACTTGTTATCCAGAGCGCACGTGTAGGGTTTTTGTGCAGAAATTGGATGGAGCAAGAGAAAAGGAGAAGGTGCTACTGGATTCCTTACCCTGTAATTAAACACTTGCGTTCAAAGTGGAAATTTCTTGCCGATGAAAGCTGCTCTGGGCAGATTCCAGATGTGCTGTTTTCCCGTAGGCGACAGTGGATACATCTTCCTGAAGGGCTCTTTCATTGGGATGTCCTATGGGGCTGGTAGGTGAGGGTGACTGGAGGAAGGGTGGCAGGTGCAGGACCCTGCCAGCGTGTTGGTGCTGTGTGTGGCTGGGATGCTAAAACATGAGGGAGGTCTTGAGTCCATACAGGCTGAGTGTTCTGTTCTCTGCACATGGGCGAAGAAGAGAGGCAGTGAGGAACTAACACTTCTTACTGTGCTTGAAATCGAGTAGGAAGAAATAAATCACTAAAACACCTGCTGTGTCCTGACAGTTGAAAATAAGTTTGCTTACTCATAGTTTTGTGTTTACTCTTCAAAATGGAAAATAGAGAAATAGAGGTCTGCTGGAAATACAAAGATCTAGACAAAATATTTCTCTCTTCCTCCCCACTGTGTGACCAGACAATATCCAAACTTCCTCTTCTATGAAATCAGTCTTCTACATGCCTTTTAAATTGGACAGTATATAGCTCCTATGTCTTTTTCTTCTCTAGATTAACTTCTGTTTTCCTTCCTTTTTGTAGGTAGGTGCCTCTGCTGTAAAGCCGTGGCTTTGTTTCTTTGAGGCTTTCCCTGAGTCTGGTGCTCAGTATTTAAAATTTGGCGCTTATACGTCATCTTTGCTCTCCTATTTCAGGATTTTCCAACACCAGTCTCTTTGGATTGCTTCCAGGAAAACAATAATTTTGTCTTGATGCAGTTACTTTTTTTCTGTCTGACTAGGTCTTGTCTAAATGCTGGTAGTCCCATTAAATGACTAAAATCAGCTTCACAGTAAAACACGTGCTGGTACCATGACCTTTCTTAGCATAGTATAAGGCAGAGCATAAAATATTCAAACATAAGGATATTCAAATGGTAGATAAAATACATCTGAGGCTCACAAGCTCCATGGCTCCTTCAGGGTAACCTTTCTTCTTTTCACTTAGGAACCTCTCTCAGGAGTTGCGTGCATGCTTAGGAAACTTGTGCATGTTGCTAACTTGGATGTGTCCAGCATTAGATCTGCTGGGTCTTCGGTTTTCCTAGAGAGAATTTAAATACCAGTGCTCATGCACAGTGGTCAAAGTCCTGTTATTGGCCTCTGATGGTTCTAATGGTTCTTAGGAGCCTTTTTCAGTTTTCTCAGTATTTGACCTAAAAACCTGGAATCAGAACTAGACTTATTAAAGCCCAATACAGGGGTAAAAAGTTAGGCATTATTAGATGATATTCCATGTATTCTGATTCAAGAATCAGATCAATCTGCTTTGTCTACACTTACAGTGGGAGCTCAGCTCCAGTGTGGGTAACTTTGATGATCTGATGCTTCATTTTCCTTCAAATCTGAAAATTAAACTCAGCTGAAACTCTCCTGTAAAGGAAGGCTACCCTCTTATGCGTTATGTACCCTTGTAGGGGAAGAGAAAAGTGAATCAGGTGCAGTATGTGCTTGTCCTAAATTGTTAGTACATCTTTGCTTCGTGTTCGGGGTGTATGGTGATGTAAAAAGTATCTGCAACACCTCACTATCTAGGGATGAACAGCATGCTAAGACCCTACTCTTGGTTTTTGTTGAACTGAAAAATATGTTATTCACATGTTTACCAGACACCTGTTTACTGAATGATCTCTGTGGCTTTGTACTGCTGACCAGAAGTTACAATTCAGGCTCTCAGTCCTTAGCTATTAACTTAGCGTGCGTAATATATGAGATGAGCATTTGTGCTGTTAGGAGCTTTGGGTTATTTTTTACTGGCCATTGCCAGATTGGTGGAATGACTTTGACCCAGTCTGGCAATTCTATGTTTGTGTTTCACTGATAAAGGTGCTGAGCAGAGCTAAGGCTAATGCACATCTCTGCAAGATCCCTGTAAAAGCATCCCTGTTGTGAGCAGCAATTCCCTCTTTGCTGTATTGCTCTTTCCTTTGTATGCCTGCTTTCTAAACTTGTTCTCTCTTGTTCTAGGCTGCAAGCATGTGAAAGGCATTCTGTTATATGGACCTCCAGGCTGTGGTAAAACACTTATGGCAAGACAGATTGGCAAGATGCTGAATGCCAGAGAACCAAAGGTGGTCAATGGTCCAGAAATCCTCAATAAATATGTGGGCGAGTCTGAGGCCAACATCCGCAAGCTGTTTGCTGATGCAGAAGAAGAACAAAGAAGGGTAATGCAAACATAGATAAATAGCATGGTCAGGATGAATGTGCCTGAAGAATGACTGGAAAGGAAGTTTATAATCAGAAAATTGCTGCTTGCATTAAAAGACTGAGTCACTGCTTCACTTGTGATTATAGTTACTCCCTTCAAGTCACTGAATATTAGTATTCTACAGATTCACACAATTTCAGTTGGAAAAAACCAAAAACATTGTTAGAACCTGAAAAGGTAGCTGGTCTTCGAGGTAGCTATACTGAAGATGAACACTTTGTTTAACTTTCACGCAGAGTTATTTTAAGGTAGTACGGTAGGGCCCATCCTGCTATGTTTTGTATTACGCAATGTGTCGGCTGCTCAGGAAGTGCTTAAAAATAGGATCATAAACATTTTGCTCCATTTTTTACTTTTCTCCTGTTTATTTATTTATTTATTTGAACATAATCCTTTTGGAGTTTTGCTACTAGGTTCAGGTGGCACATAAAGTAGGATGAATTTCAAATAAGTTCTCGTGGCTTGAAGTTTTTGGGTTACAGGATTATAGTGTAAGTACGTTATAATAATATTGTGTTATAGTCAATACATCATCAATTTTTCTCAGAAGAAAACTAATGGACAAGAATATTGTCTCAAAACTAGAGAGTATGGATTTTTGAAAGTGGAACTGGAGACAAAAGATTCTGTTTTTTCCAAACTTGCTTTTTTATCTATTAGTTTAGCTGGCTATGAAAAGCCCAATCTTTAGTTTGAAGGTGTAAAAACTTTTTTCCTTTGTGCTGTGGTAATTTTTCCTGTTGCTTAATCTTGGTAAGATTTTCTGGTAAAGAAACTAGAATTTCAGATAAATTGCAGTTAAATCTAGTGAGATCTTTTCAGAAGACATTAGCAAAGGACACTGTATCCGTTAATTTTATTTATACCTGACAACACTGCAGATTTTGATAGTGGCTTGAAATTATTTAATTTTCTTCTGCAAAGGATTTATTAATCTAAGTCAGCTTTACGTGGAAGCCATGCAGATGTAAACAATCTCCTTCTCTCTGGTTGTTGCAATATAACTGGAAGCTGTGAGCTTCTTTTCCTTTGCAATAACACACCTGTTAAAATAGACTTTATATTGGCTGGAGGGGATGGTCTTGATGACAAGCTGCGAGATTAAAAAGGTCTCAAAAAGGTTGGTATTGTAATGACTTGCGTCTGGGGCAGATTGCCAGTGACAGTACATTTACCCAGTATTAACATGGTCTCCACTGTCCACAATAGACGTTTTAGAGGTAGAATTTGGAGGGGAACGACTTCATAATATGGTCACAAAAAGTTTCCTGTTCTTTTACCAGCTGCAACTGCTTCACCTTTGAGTGAACCTGGAAATAAGTAGTTCTGTTCATGATTGGCACTGAGCAAATGGACTCCTTGAAAATATTAAGAACAAAGTTACCATGGCAAGCTGTATATTTCCTAACTCTATTGCCACCTGGGCTATTTCCATCATTGGGTGCATCCCTCCACAGGTGTACTTTATTTTCCATCTCCCTTTCAGAGGGCTTTCCCAGATACCGAGTGCTGTGACCCTTTGAGCTTGTGTTCTAGTTTTGGGTTTGTGCTTTTCTTGTTCATTCTACTCCTTTCCCTTGAAACACTGCTTCTTTTAGTACTGTCAACTGTGAAATCCTGTGTTTGGACAAAGCCCACCAACCACCCCGTTGTGGAGGACAGCAAGATGATATTCTGGAAACGGGTCTGATGCATAATAGCACATGATACTAAAAACACTTGGATACGTCATTGTTTTGTATCTCCTTGGCTGATCTTGTTGAGAATTTACTGTTTTGTTTGGATTGCTTTCAATGATGACATGTGGCATTCCTGATGTGTTTTTCTCTCCAATAGCTTGGAGCAAACAGCGGCGTTCATATCATCATTTTTGATGAGATTGATGCAATCTGCAAGCAGAGAGGAAGCATGGCAGGTAGCACTGGAGTCCACGATACCGTTGTAAACCAGTTGCTGTCTAAAATTGATGGAGTAGAGCAACTCAATAACATCCTAGTGATTGGTATGATGGTTCTGTCTGTCTTATTATGGGGTCAGGTTGAAAACAGCTATTTTGCTCACTGCATGTCAGCTAAGTTATCATTACTGGTATTGGATGTGTTTGGACTCATGTGAATGACTGCTATTTGACAAGCAACAGTGGCAGATTTAAAGGGTGGTGCTGTAATCAGCTGATATTGTGTTTCATAGTTTAAGAAAACTTGCAAGGAGTAATATGCATTGGTATATTGACAAACGAAGGACTGAGGATTCTTTTGCTGTGCTGTCCAGTTCTCCTGGTGCCAAGAGCCATGCAGGTTTGATCCTTGTTGCCCTGACTCTACTTTAGGGCATGACTTTTTCCAGTATTTCTGAAAATGGGTATATTTAATCTGTTTTCTTGAGACTTTTTGAGGTCTCTTCTTAGCTCTATGGACTATATTCAGGAGTTGGAGGCCCACTTAGTAATCTCAGCTAATGCTTATTTTGGTTTTAATTTTGCACTTAGGAATGACCAACAGACCTGACCTGATTGATGAAGCTCTGCTGAGACCGGGGAGACTTGAGGTGAAAATGGAGATTGGTAAGCAAGCCAGTATTTCTCAATACACAAGCTCACATGTACTGACAGTAGTAAAACAAATATATATCATAGTGTGAACAACTAACCAGGATGGCAAAGGTGCTAAACTTTATGCAGCTCCCTATATTATATTGCATGTAAACTTTTTCAGCTAATTAAAATACCGTTTAACACTTACTGACTGATAAGCCATTGACCTGATCATAGAATCATAAAATCATTTAGGTTGGAAAAGACCTCTGAAATCATCAAGTCCAACCATTAACCTAGGACTACCAAGTCTACCAGTAAACCATGTCCCTAAACACCGTATCTACAGGTCTTTTGAAAACCTCCAGGGACGGTGACTCAACCACTTCCCTGGGCAGCCTGTTCCAATGTTTCACAACCCTTTCAGTGAAGAAGTTTTTCCTAATATCCAACCTAAACCTCCCCTGGTGCAACTTAAGGCCATTTCTTCTTGTCTTATTGCTTCTTGCATGGGAGAAGAGACCGACCTCCACCTCGCTACAACCTCCTTTGAGGTAGTTGTATAGAGTGATAAGGTCTACCCGAGCCTCCTTTTCTCTAGGCCAAACAACCCCAGTTCCCTCAGCTGCTCCTCATAAGACTTGTTCTCCAGACCCCTCACCAGCTTTGTTGCCGTTCTTTGGACACGCTCCAGCACTTTGATGCCTTTCTTGTAGTGAGGGGCCCAAAACTGAACACAATATTTGAGGTGCAACCTCACCAGAGCCCAGTACAAGGGGGCTATCACTTGTCCTGCTGGACACACTTTCTGATACAAGCCAGGATGCTGTTGGCCTTCTTGGCCACCTGAGCACACTGCTGGCTCATATTCAGCTGGCTGTTGACCAATATCAGGTTATGTCCAGCAGAAATGAGTAGGTGTGGGCGGGCAGGACCCTGAATCTCTTGCATGAATGAAAGGAACCAAGTAACAGCACCAGACCATGCCTAGGTGGAAACTGCAGAACTGTTGAACTTGTAGAGTGTTTGAGCAGTTCTTGATTCAGAGAAAGTGCACATCATTTTATTTGCATAAAGTGATAATGGTGACTTTCACTTTAGTAAATGCGAATGTTGAACAGCATTGGCTAAATGTTCCAGACTTGCTGATTTCGGAAGGTCTAGATTGCTTGCAACAGCAGAACTAAATGTATGCCAGAGAGCTCTCTAGTGAGCTAGTGAGCTGGAAAAGGTTAATACCTGTCAGTAATTTAAAAGAGACTTCTGTAAATGTACACGTCTACCTGATATCTACTCCAGATTAAGTAATAAATTATCTGATAATCTACAATTTTTTTTTAAGAAATTAAGTCCACATCAGTTGAGATTCAGGAAAACAGATCTTGACTTTGCATTTCAGATTGGAAGTTTCATTAATAAAGATTACTGTGGAGTCTAAAGAATGTTCAAAGGTTGAAACCACAGTTTCAGATTTGTAATTTGGAATAGCCCATAAAACATTTTCCCGTAAAATTCCACAGACACACCAATGTCATAAAATATTTCCTGTGCTCCAAGCTAGGCACTGAGTATTCTAAAGTTAAAAAATCTCAAACTGTAGTGAGCCATATGAAAAGGACAGGCAAGGCCATTCTTATTACTAAGGTCTGTTTCCTTTCAATTGCAGAAAATTAGACGAAAATGTTCATATAACCGTAAAAATCATATGATATAGTACTGCAGGGGAAGATAAAAGAGATTGTAATTGTCTACGCTGGTCTAAACTGTGGGGAAACTCTTGAAATCTGATCTATCAGTGTAATGTTAAAAGCTCGCTAGGGATTTTTTTTTTTATCCTTAAAGGGTAACATCACTCTTTCAAAGATCCAGAAACAGGAAAGAGATTTTGTGATAGCTGCAAAGGGAAGACTTTAGGCAAAAGAAGAAATGAGGAAGTGAAGCTGATGGCTACGGAGGCAGCCGCAGAGGTAGCCCAGGCAGTGAGCTGATGCTGATGCTCCAGAGTTAATGCTAATTACTCCGGAGTTGAGCACTGTAGGAAATGGTTTATATCAGGCAGTATTGTACATATAGCTCATGGAAGATGTGAGGACTAGAGATGCAACTGGAGCAGTAGCTGAGACTTAAAATCCTGTGGAGCACAGAGAGCAAATATAGTTTCTAAAATGCAGGAGACTTATGAGGCTAATATATGTGGTTGGGTGCAAGAAAAATTATTGAAAGAGACTTGTGCCTATTCATGGCATAATATGTAAAAAAGGAAAGTTGGATAAAGAAGTGTACAGCAGTACATAGAATTGTTAGTGGTCAGGCTGACAAATAATAATAAGAAATAATTAGCATTGGCAAAAACTGTCTGTAGTCAGATACAGTCTTTACAAGCTAACATAGCTACAAGGAATTGAAGGAAAGACTCAGTGAAGAAAGTGTGTTTTAGGGATGAAGAAGTGTAGATACAATAACAGTTGCCTTTGGGCAATCTCGTACTTGGAAACAAATGCCTAGTAGCAGCTGTTATTACTAAACCCTGGTGAGAGGTTTTTTTTGTACTGCAGGTACATTACCTGCATCTTTAACTGACAGAGTTAACTGAACAACTGAGTCTGAGCAAGACTTCCCTAGAACTAATCATCAGATCCTTGTAGTAAAGGCTGGGAAGGAAAATGAGCTAAAATACAGCATGGTTTTACCAAGAGAATGTTGTGCCAGATGGACTTATCTTTTAAGAAAAGGATTTTTTGTGTCTTACGTTATGTGCATTTCAGAAGGGACTTCCTAAGGTGCAAACTGGGAAACAATCACTTAAATCTGAGAGAATGAAGATTGTAAGAAAATTACAAGGTGGGAACTGGGTTTAAGGATACCAGATTGCTCTTACATAAGGTGAATTCCTGGTATGGAAGCCTGAGAGCAATGAACTTGGAGGAAATTAAACCCTGTGCTGTTTCTCTGGGTAGTTTGGGGTCATGCTAATCAATTTGCCAAGGGCCATTAGTTTAATTGCATGTTCTCAAACAAAAAGCATTTTTAAATATTCTACATACATGAATGAATTGCTTATAGTGAGAAAGAGCCTTTGGAAGTAGGACCATTGAGGAGAGGGTAAGGCTTTGCTGCAGCTGCAGTGCTGATGCATTGATTGACATGCGCTCTGTTTAAAATCTCAGGTTTGCCCGACGAGAAGGGTCGATTTCAAATTCTTCATATCCACACAGTACGGATGCGGGAACATCAGCTGCTGGCTGAAGATGTTGACATTGCAGAGCTGGCAGTTGAGACTAAAAACTTCAGTGGTGCTGAATTAGAAGGTTTAGTTCGAGCTGCTCAGTCTACTGCTATGAACAGACACATCAAGGTCAGTCCTATCATCTCTCATTGGGGCCAAAAAAAAAAAAAAATTATTTATGGAGTCTTTTCTTGTATGTTTACTTCCAAATTGATAATGTCATCTTAGCGTGCCTTAGGAGATAAATTTAATATGGACACCACCTTCTCGCTGTGCTTTCATGTGGTTCTAAATGAACTCTTTCATCTCCTGACTGCCAAGTGGTTTTTTCCTAGCTCAGTGGGAATGGAAGATGATTGTCAGTGTATTTTGATGAAAATTGAAAGGCTCAGTTTAATGGATTGGACCCAGGAAACATGAAGTGGAAGTGAGAACAGTAAGTGATATTGGAGGCATCCCTGCTGGAGCCTGTACAGCATATGTTCATGAATGAT
>VXAL01019418.1:5291-187906 GCA_013399475.1 Chauna torquata | reverse complement strand
AAAGCATTTTCCTTTAAATAATTAATTTCACTTTGAATTTTTCACTTTTTGAATTTTGGGTGAATTTGGGGGCTGTTAGTGTTTTGATATACTCCATGTTGTGCCAAAATTTTGCCATGAGAGAGGAGACAATGGCAATGCGTAAATATAAAAGAGCTGTCCAGTCCTTTAGGTGTGTACGTGATTGACATCTTAGTAATATCTGTATGTGTATTCCAAATGTCAAGCAACCACACTTTTTCTTGTCAAACACTTTGACACAGTATTTTTGGATAATCTATTTATTCTGAAGATGTCTTCAGCCAAATGATGTTCTAAGATGTTTTATTCTCTCCTACGAGTAGTGCAAAACTTAAAATATACATCATATGCCTGACCTAGATTTCAGAAGCACCTATGTGAAAGCCACAACACAAGTTCCATTTGAGAATCAAATGGAGTTATTCTTTTGAATCATTTAAGCTCTTCTGATAATCTCTGTGTTTCTATGTTAAAAATTAAAATGTACAATCCATTAAAGGATAGGAAAGAAAGGAAGCCTCCTATTTTTAAGTGTACAACTTTAAGAATATATTAATAGTGTTTTGAGTACCTTTGCTTCTCTCTGCAAAGCAGAAGGGTGTTTAACCTGTACTAAAGATGCACTAGTCTGATGTGCTTGGCATCCTGTATTTCTGCTTGGTGTTTCTATGAGAAAGGACTCTTATCATTTCAGCTATCCTCTGGTTACAGATATTTGTTTGGCATGGTGTTATTGGCCAATCTGGGTTCCTGAGGTTGCTGTTTAGAGGCTGCTTTTGCTACTCTACTAGATGATGATGATGATGATGATAATATTAATATCACAGTATTATTATTGTTGTTGTTGTTGTTACTTCTTTTCCTTCCCATGCTCAAGTGTAGCCCTTGTTCTTGTAGATCACGCTAGTCAGATGATGATGTCTTTGAGATGTGTTTGAGAGAGAATGTTATTTGACTTGTCCATCACCTTGGTCTTAGGAAAAAGTGATAGAGGTTGCTATGCCTTCCGAGAAATGCCTTGAAATCCCAAGTTTCTACCTCTTGGGCAATGAGATCATGTAGGGCCATCACACTCTCAGGTAAAAACCATGTGGTGTTGTAAGACACAAGTAAGTTTCAGTGAAAATTATGCTTGTTTTGGAATCTAGAGAAGTTTCTTATGGTACTGTTGGGAAGTACAGAAATTACCAAAAGCCTTTCAAGACTGCACTGTGTCAGGTGTAGAAGAATGAAGATCTTTTGCCTCATCTCCAAGTTAATTAAAAAAAAAAAGTTTCTGCCTTACCACTTTACAGTTAGCTGAATTGCTTTTCACAGATCAGCTTCTGCCCCCTTTTGTGACTAATCCTCTTTCTGATATCTGTAACTCCATTCAGGATTCTCAGCAGACTGCACAGATAGGATTGGTCTGTAATAGCCAGTGTTTGTATGACACTTAGTGGAAAAGTTGCTTCAAATCGATGTAATTCCTGATTGCTACCGAAGGCAATCAATATACTTGCAGGTCTAGAAATACTCCTAGTAAATGGAGCTGCTCCATATTGTAGAGCTGCAGCCATAGTTGATAATACATCTGAATGAAGTCTGCAGCTTTAAAGGATACTCTCAAGTTGTGTCCAAGAATTAAAAACCTCTTCTAGCTCCAGCGAGCAGCTTTGTGCCACCTCCTTTAGTTGTGATTGAGAACTGATTTACAAGAAAAGATTGCAGTAGTGCTTTGTCTGCTGAATGTTTGCTTCCAATCACTAGGTTTTAAATGTTGCTGGGCAGTTTGGGAACAGCAGGAGGGAAGAAGTTGATGTCTTTTGTGTAGAAAGGAGAGCAATGTGAGCTGAGCTACCTGTAGCTTCTTTATTGCAAGTAATGCTGATAGTGCTGCCTTGGGAATATTCATGGCTTTGGTTGGACTGAAGCAAATAAAGTAAGTAGAAAGAAATCCAATATTTACCGATCTCCTTAAAGACTTTCTTGTTTGGAGAGGAAAGTACATTGTTTGAGGTTGTCAAAGATGGAGTGGGGAAATTTAGAGTTGAGTTAAACCAAACTTTAATTTGTCTTTCTGAAAAAAGTCACAAAATGAAGGAGGTTTCATCCCCTTCCTGTCCAGCGCCCAGAATGTGCAATGAAGAAATATTTCTACAGCCTCTAGAGGGAGACAGTAGTTCCTTACTCTAAAGGGAACCTACATAACTCCAATAACTTCTAGAAATCTAAATTTAGGTGAGATTTGTCCCACATTGGGCAGTAGTGTTTGCTTCACTTACAGATGGTTTATGTAGGTAAGGTAGCACAGCAGCAACAAGGATGGTGCAGAGCTCCCATCCTGCTCGTAGCTGGTGTTGCTTCTCTATGCAGTGGGATCATGGCTGTGCTCTTTGCTTCAGCTTTTCACCCAGTGGAGTGGAACAATTGTTACTTAATGACTTTTGGGGGCCAGTGGATGGCTGTGGGTCTCTGAAGATGACAGTTGCTCCAGTGGTACCCAGCATGTGTTCAACAGCTGTCTTGTTAATGTTGTTAACAACACTTTTTGTTGCAGGCCAACTACAGGGTTGGATCCCTGGATGGAAGTTGCTAAGGGGTCATGTGCAGTAGTGCTGTACTTCATTGTGTTTTGTTGCCTTTTTCAGGCCAGCAACAAAGTGGAAGTGGATATGGAGAAGGCAGAAAGCTTGCGTGTGACAAGAGGAGACTTCTTTGCATCTTTGGAGAACGATATCAAACCAGTGAGTAGGCACTGTGTAACTTGGGTAATAGAGTCACCCAGTACAGTTAATGATGCAAGAAAGCAGCTTCCTTCTGGGATCAGACGTGCCATGATGCACCACGGTCTGAGGTATCGTATCCTGTGTTGTAGGAAGGAAAGCAGGGAGCATCTCTTTGCCTGCAACACTAAGGCTCTGTTTTGTAACTTTTGTTGCACACAAGAATTATAGAAAAGGAATAGAGCAAATAGAGAGCCACACAGTTTCTTCTCCTTGTTGTATGTACACTCTCACTTTTATGCTACTTCAGTTAATTGATGACAGCTTTTGTGTGGTTTAAGCCCCATTTTTGAGAATTGTCTTTAAATGACATGGATTCAAAACCCACTGGCAACTTGCACTGATTAGAATTTGTGCTGAGGGTATGTGTAAAATAAATGTTACCTCTCTTAATACAGGCATTTGGAACCAACCAGGAAGACTATGCAAGTTATATCATGAATGGTATTATTAAGTGGGGTGATCCAGTAACAAGGGTATTGGATGATGGGGAGCTGCTTGTTCAACAAACCAAGAACAGTGACCGTACTCCACTGGTTAGCGTTCTTCTAGAAGGTAAATTTAAGAAAAATAAGTGTTTAAAAACCAAAACCGCCACCAACAAAAAAAGAAAACAACAAAAAAGAAACCTTCTGTAAACTATTCCTATCACTTGCCCAAGTGGTGGTCTGTTACATCCTGCAACTGCATGTAGAAGTAACGTATGGGAGGAAAAATAGAATTAGTTTCCCTCAGTATACTTGGGTGAAATTGGTTTAGAAATTAAAGCTGGCTTCTCAGCATGAAATTTGAAGGGATGATCTAAATCCTGTTCTTGGAACACCAGAGAAGTGAATGTATGCATTTAATCTAAATGTGGATGTTTTACAGTGCAGACATCTTTAGCTGAGTTAGTTGTCATGATTCTCTTTGAAGTCACTGGAGATCTCATTAGCGTTATTAACTGAGTTCAAACAACAGTTCATCTAGCCACATTTGGGTGTGTACTGTTAGGTAGAGGTGGGTTGCCCTCCATGAAGACTGTTGTTGACTATGAAGAGTCTAGGAAAGTAGTTCAGTTTCTACGTTGCAGATACTGGATTGTAAGTTGTTATTTACCACTTCCCTCTTTCTTTTCCTGAAGTCCCAAAGTGTGGATTGCCACTATCGCTTAGTGGTTTGTTGCTTTGAAATTAAACCCCGAATAGCTCCCCTGAATAATTGTGTTTGTGGTCAATATATTGCTTGTATGCAATACCTTATTGTACTCCAGATTAATTTGTATTGGATGTATAGAGTAAGATATGTTCTTGGTCTCTGAATTGTTCCGGTGTGAATTCAAGTAAATTATAAATTGTCTTTGTCAATATTTACTTGGCAATCATGCTGTTCGCTTGTTTACCGTGGTACCTGCAGAAATCATATCTTTAAGGGACATAAACGTGATTCAAAAAGATTGTGCAAAATACAAACACATAATAATTTTGCTGCAGTGGCCCATCCTACAAAACGTGCATCATCCTCTTTTGTGTTGGTTTCATGGCAAATCAGTCTGCGTGTGCTCAAATAGTTGTATTAATTTCCTTCATCTAAAGGACTCGATTGTGCTAGGAGTTAGTGTGTTCCTTCTGCAAGTAGGAGAAAAGGTCATTTCATGTTACAGATACCTGTGAAAGAAATTATAAGCATGTTTAAAATATCATCCATGCTGAGCCAGACCTGTTTTCTCCCTTGATTTTTTTTACTGTGTTTCTCCTTTGGTTCAGGTCCCCCCCACAGTGGGAAGACTGCTTTAGCAGCGAAAATAGCTGAGGAATCCAACTTTCCCTTTATCAAGATCTGTTCTCCTGATAAGATGATTGGGTTTTCTGAAACAGCCAAGTGCCAGGCAATGAAGAAGGTACTTCTGCGCCCTACTGTTTTTGTTTGATGACAATCCAATTCTGTGTCCTGTAGTGGATAGAAAACTGAATATCCCTTGTGATTGTGCTCTCTGTTCTCTATAGATCCTAAATTCCTATGCACATACTGGTTTATAAAGCTGAATGAATGTTTTTGTGGCACTGGCACTCAGTGACTCATCCTGTGACACTTAGTTTCTTTAGGAACCCTTTTGGAAAATCCAGTAAATGCTGATCAGTGAATGTTAAATGAAATTGTGGCAGTTCAATAAGAAACACCTCTCTGTGTATCACTGAACAGATCTCGTGAAAAAATGTAAATGGATATATTGGTTTGTGTAAAAACAATGTCATGTTAAAGCACTGCTGTTCCCTGTCTTCTGAGAGCTTTGTGTAGTAACGCGCTAGTCCACCCAAATACTCATCGAGTGCACTGTGTAATTCTGGAGGAGTAAAGTCAGTTGAATGTGATGTCCAAACATTTCAGATTCTGCACCGGGCTTCTCTTTATATTTAATCCAACAAAAATATCTTCAGGTGAAGCTCCATGGCAGAATCGCTAATATCATAGATTCTTCTAGCTGCAGGAAAGCTANGATAAATGGAAATGTTCATTGTGTGTGTTTGGAAATTGTTTTCCTAATTAATGACCTGCTAATAAATGAATGCAGAGGGTTCTGGTTAAACATCTGCTGCTAAACAGAAAGCAAAGAAGTGGCATCTGTTTGTTTGTATGGGAAGGTGCTACCTTTGCAGATTCCAGCTGAGTTAAGTAGCTGCTTTGATAATTGTGTTCTAGGCACTGAAAGATCAAAGGGAGCTCTTCAGATAGAAAGGACCATATTTGTTCTGGATATTTTCAGGTTGCCTGACAGGGTAGACCTGCAGGAAGGCAAGGATCTTGCTGAAGGTAGCATGTATACATTTACAGCTCACAGGCTTTTCACTCAGCTGTCTTCAAAAAATGTTCTTTTGCTTTGTCCCGGCTGAGATTTCGTATGATCTCTTTGAATGAAGATTCAGGGTGGTCTGTGCACATATTAATTGGTTCTGAAAGGGAAGATGTCAAGGTTGTGGCCCAGTTGGATCTGATGTATAATCATGGCTGAAAATGGAACGAAACACCTAAGCAGTGATGAGCAAGTCTGGAGCTCTGTCTCCAAAGATGAAAGCAGGAAGGGCTTAGGGTTGTACTTGGAAAGAACAGATCCTGCCTGAATGAAACTAGGAACAATTTTGAGGTGGTAATGTTTGGTTAAACAAGAGTTTTAACAACCTGGGGGGCAAGTAGCCAGGTTGAAAGAAGGAGATTTCATTTACAGAAGCAAGCCAGCACTACTGCTTCTTCTAGATGATTTATACTGGATTAGGCATGTAAATGAGGTATGTTATTCTAAGAACAGAGGAATAGTTCATTGCAACATTGCACAGTTTCTAAGAGAAGCAATATGCTTATATCTGGAAGCCTAGTTTGTAATGTAGATTCCAAAAAGAAGCATTTTGGACTTGAATCCAGGGTACACTGGAAGTAAGCCTGCAATACCACTGAAGTCCTTCATGCTCCTCATTGCTTAAATCCAAAGCAGTTGCTGCTCTGTAAAGGGTGGTGTGGAGATGTGGAGGCTTGATTGGTACCTGAGTAGGTCTTGTTATAACCAATATCCAGCCTGGATAGAAAAACTTTGTAATTGCATTATAATTTTGTGTGTGTGTGTGTGTGTGTGTGGTTTTTTTTTTTTTTGGATTCTTGTATTCTCAGTATTGCCCCAGCTCCAAAGAACAGAGAAATGGTGCTCTGTTCTGTCCATTCCTTACAATTAAGCACAGCAGCGGCTGTTTTTTTGCTACATGTATGGGGTAAATGAAAAAAACTCAGCTCTGAGTTTGTTGAGATAGCAGTGCTTTATGAAATGCAGGTAGAGTCTAGTCTCTTGGTACTTATCTTCATTCTCTGTTTATTCTTCTAAGTACTGCTGTGCTTAGTTAAAAACAAATCAACAGTTCCTGTCATGACTATTGTAGTTTTGCTGCTGGGTTTTAACAATGAGTCATTTTGCTGTTTTTTAGATCTTCGATGATGCGTACAAGTCCCAACTCAGCTGTGTCGTCGTGGATGACATTGAGAGACTCCTAGGTGAGTTAGGACGGTGGGGAGTGTGTTGTCTGCTGTACAGAAATATTGAAATGTTTGCAGTATTGAAATATTGCAAACCAGAAATGGTCTGGAACCATTTACTTTAGGAGGCTTGAACTGCTTTTTAATACAGTGAAGTGGCTTATATGTGCAACTGCTTAATGAGCATTAAAATGCATTTTTCATTTCAGATTATGTTCCGATTGGACCACGGTTCTCTAATCTGGTGTTGCAAGCCCTTCTCGTACTGCTAAAAAAGGCCCCCCCTCAGGTAAGAAAGTAACCGAGGAGTGAGATGCCGTATTCTTATAATAATTTTGACAGTGGCGGGCTTTGTGTCTTGCTGATAGCTGCTGTGCTGCCAGTGGTATTAGTGCTATTGTCTCTGATTCAGTCAAGTTAATCCTAGCCTGCTGCTGTTCATTCAGTTAGACATTTCTAGGATAACCACAAAGGATTCAACTTAGTTATCTAATCTTAGTTATCTAATTATTTAAGGCTGAATCTTATGGTGTTAGCCCTAGAAAAAGTAACAGAGGAAACAGGTTTAACCTTCACCATGTAAACTTTAAACATGCAAGCAGTCTGCTTTCTGATTTAACTAAGGAACAGTTCAGTCCAAATTGATCCCTGGCTCAAGCATATGCTCCCTCCTTGTTTAGAAATTGATTTCTGAGTAATGTATGATTGTGGATGTTAGGGTTTTAATTTGTTCTTAACTTGAAATTATGAGATGTTAATTAAAACAGGTGAGTAAAGCTTAAGATTTTACATCTCTTTCGGGCCCTGTCAATTTGCACTTTCTGACTTGATGAGATTTAAAAACATCGCAAGTGATAATGTTTGTGGAGCTTGCACTGAATGAGACAAACAGGGAGGGACTCTTCTTTTTTGTTTGCCGTTTTTCCTGTCATTCACTAGAATTCTGCTGTGCGTGTGAAAGCATCTGCATGAATAAGTAACATACTAACAGGAAAACCTTGAAAGTTGGTGTCAGGTAAGAGCAGAGAAACACAGCTTGGAAGAACTCTTTTTTTTTTTTTGTCGTCATTTTTTGTATCCTGGAAACAGTCACATGTGCATGAGTATTGTTTTCATTAGATAGTTTGGTGAAAAGACCTTTCAAATCTAGAACTTTGAACTAAATTGTAATGCCACAGGCCCTGAAGTTCCCCTTGTGACTGTCAACCTGGGAGAACAAAGATTCCTCCCAGTGAGCTGTCTATGCCATGTGAAACCTCTAATATAAAACTGAAATTCTGTTATCATGTAAGTTGGAACAGAAAGGCTGGCTATATGCAGCTGCACAGCCATTTTTGATTCTTGTAAACTCATGTAATCATTGACCTATTGCTAGGTATTTCCACAGTACCGTGAAAGGGCTGTTCCCATAGATCAGGAGGAGAAAAAAAGAGCTTGATTTGGCTTGGTAGTCCAAGGAATTTAAAATATTGTTTTCCATTTTATCACTGTGTCCTCTGAGTGTATTTTGCTGCTTAGATGCACTTTTGTTGGCACCCGAGTCTCCTTGAAAGCAGGATGCAGGGCTTGAAGCTCTCAGATATTTGCCAAGTTTATGCATGTTGCTAGAGATTTGTACTTTGCAATGTTTGAAATGCCCTTGAGGCTGGAAGACTTTGGGTTGACAGCCAATATTATGGTGACTTAAGCCATAAATTGTTGGAGGGTAGAGAGTTTTCTGAGGAAATGTCAGTGTTTGATTGATGCTTTTTTCTTTATTTATTCTTTTTAAGTGTCCACTATTGGCTACTGTGGAAACTAGGACATTGGGTTAGATAGACCTTTAGGGCTGACCTAGTTTGGCAGTTCTGATCACAGGGTTCTTTCCAGCATGTTTGTTTCTTCTGAGCTCCCTGTGATAATCATGGCATGTGGGGATTTTTTTTTTTTCATTAAAAATCCCTGTGTATAAGAAATGGATTCATGCAGGAAAGGCCAAGAGTTTTCTGCTGTGAACCTTTACTGAGAAAAGGATTAAATCTGGGCGTGGAGACTCTTAAGGCTTTCAAGTGAGAAACCCACAAGGGAGATAATACTGCTGGTTAATCATTGCCCTTCCAAGTTCCCTCTGAGATCACAAGCTCCCTTGGGGAGCAATTTATTTGGAAGTAATGGCTGGTTTCAAGGGTTTTGGTTGTAATTTGAGATGCAGATACATGCTTTAAATGTACATGAGTAGCATCAGTGGTACTAACCTGCTCCATGAGGTCAAACCAGCATGAATCTCTGTGGGACTGGGGTCATGGTTTAGGTTCATTCCTCATTCCCCGTAAAAACGGAGTGTCCTGGCTCGTACCATACATGTCCTAGTGCTGAGATAAATTGTCGGCAAGGTGCTGGGGGAGACAATACTTGTTCTCCTTTGCTATCAAGCCCTTTACTGTTGCACTAGTCAGAGGGGCCCAAAATATCAACATAGATGATTTGAAAAGCTTAGAAACAGGAACGACAAAGCAGTTGAAAGTACAAGCAAGGAATGAGTGGGAAGCAGAGAGTGTTTCGGCAGCGCAGCTATGCTGCTCCCATCTTTGTGGCCCAGATTATGTATTCACACAGTGTTGTCACATCACTTGCAGAGAGTATACTTAATGTGCAAGCAGCTTCCTACAATTACTGTAGGCTATGTGCGTTTCTGGGATGATATCTTATTAATTATGCATTGAGGTATATGTCTCTGTTAAATTGGTTTATGAAAGCTGCTTCCCAGACTCCCCTCTTCTTATTGCGACTGTATTATTTTAACACGGTTTGTGAAGGGCAGATACTCAAACCTTCTGGTTTTCTGGCTTGTTTGTACTTTGCAGAAGTTTTGGGAGTAAACACATTAGACTTTAAAGAAACTAGAAACATTCGTGGTTTTGCTTTAAATTCCCAGTCACTGCTCATGACTGCTAGTTCCTCTGAGCAATGCTTAAATAGTGGTATCTATTACTCGTTCAAGAAGACTGAAAAACATTGCATTTTGTTTAGCATCTTTTTTTAAACCAATTAAAAAGCTTTTCTAAAATGGACTGAAGAGAAGAAAATAAACCATGTTCTCTTGGGTCTTTATTTCAATCAAGTTTCCCTGTGTTGTGCAGGAGAAGAGACTGGGGGGGGGATAGAAAGACTGAAAAGGACTGTCGCAGCGGGGAGCCAAGCGGGAGAAAAGGACTTCTCTGAGAACTAAGCAGCAGCAGCTCCGAAAGCCGAAGCTGCTTCATCTACATGCAGAGTCACACAAGGCATGGAGACGCTCACCAGCCCCACAGAGGTTTCACATGTGCTTCCCTGCTGGTTCCTGTGAAAAGCTAACAATTGGCTCAAAGGGTGAAAGACCATTGCAGCATCCCTGCGCTAAGCTGGACGTACAATTTGTGCAGTGTTATGAAATGTCTGGCTTAGCGAGATGCTCTCGAACACTCTTGTGGATGCCCTTCCAGTGCTCCCAGAGGCCACCAGCCCTTTTCTTCTCTGGGACACTGGAGGCTTTTGCAGGTTTATGAAAGTTGACAGGGGAAAGAGGAGAATGATCTCCTTGTTTGATATAATCCCACATGCATTCCTGATTCCACATCACTTGGTGTGAATTGGAAGCAACGCCAGTCAATAGTGATGTTGCATTTACACCTGTAAACCTGGAGAACTGCATTTTCTCCCATTACGTGTGAAGAATCTCAAAACGTATGCCTAAAAATATAGAAGGGGCCAAAGCTGAGCGAACAGACGATGAGTATCCAACAGAGGCACTTCAGTATCTACCAGCACTTGGCTATAGAATATTTTAAGCTCCCCTTGCCTGGGGCTGATAAGATATGCTGAAATTACGTAATTTGAGACTCCGCTGACCTGTTAAGACTTCATTTGCTTGTAACAGTCTATTAAATTCATTTATTATCTAGTTTGTCTTTGGTAGTCAATGCAGTAATCTGGTGTCCGTTAGGAAGTGAATACTGTGTTAGAAGAATCAGTCTCATAATGCTTGAAAATGTGGTCATTTAAAACTACTTCCTTTTTCAAACTTTGAATCCCATCGTTCCCTGATTATATATCCTTTATTCAAATAAAATCTGTGTAGTACAGAGAGGTGAAATCTGGGGTTATCCCACTTCTAGAAGGCAATGGGGCAAGTCACACACCTCACTGCTGGAGATCTCCTTACCAATATAGAGGGATCTTGGGCTCCCAGTTGGGACACTTCTATCACCTAAAAATGGGCAGGAGGAATCCAGATTTAGGTGGTGTGCTTGTATCTAATCTCTGTTGATGGAGGAACTAGTCCTAAAACTGCCCTGATAATGAGTCTGAAATTGAATGATCTTAAGCTGTTGAAAAGTGAAGTTCCTTCTTACTTGGTAGTTACTCTGGTTATGTCTAATTTTTGGAAGATCACTTCTAATCCTGATCTTCTACAGTCTGAACACACGGCACATGGCCTTTGCAATGTCTGCTGTAGAAATTAAGGATCAAAAAAGTTAAAATTTCTGAAAATGGGCACTTTAGCAGTACATCTTAATAGCAAGAATAATTCCACTGGTATCTTGTGATGTGTTGTCACTGCAGAGTAATTGGATGAGGTCAGCTTTTTCAGTTCAGCTTTACAGCTTTTTATGCTTTTGTGGTAATGCCTAGAGCAAAACATTTCTGACCTGTAGGTTTTCCAGTTGTTTGCTGAGCAAGTTGCCTGAAACTTTGCAGAAGTACAAGGGACTCCTGACACTTAATTTTCTGTTAGTAATTGCTACAGCAGAGATTATGCTTGTTTTACGGTAACTGGTTTTCCAGTGGTTGAAGTTCAGAGGCAGCAAGCTGAAGTGCGTATCTTTTGAAGAAAGCAGGGAAAATGAATGTTTTGGGTGGAGCAGTTAAAGACTTCAAGCACTGTTTTGCAGAGTAGCCATCTGTTCTGATGCGTTTTCTACTGTTCTGTCATCAGTGGTTCAGGGTCTTGAGTGTGGATACTAACAGTCATGTAAAAACTGCTGACAGATCTGCCGTCTCTTAACTTGTCCTATTACCTTTGAACCTTGTTAAGCTTTTGCATTCTTAGTGTTTTTATTGCTTGAGTTCAACTGAACTGTATGGTGAAAGTGAGCATCCTTTTGTTCGGTTTAAAACTGATGCATGATGATGTCATGTAGTGCTCTGTAGTTTTTATTACGAGAAAGACCAGTTTACCCCCTCATCTCCTCCTCTGCAGCATCTATGATTTTATAGACCTCTCTGTTTACCCTCTTCCCCCTGTCAATTTACCGAGAGTCTGTTTAGGGAAGTTATTCCATATTTCTGCACACCCTCATTGCTTTCCTCTGATTTGTCCAGCTCAGTGCTATATTTGAAATGACAAGGATTGCATAGTGTCTCTAAAGTAAGAGCACCGTGGATTCATACAGTAGAATAATGATTTCTGTTTTACTCTTTTCCCATTCTAACAATGTTTTGTTTGCATTTTGAGTAATGCTTAGCATTGAGCTGATGTTTCCAGAGAACTTGCCATAATGACTGACTCCAGTGGCTTTCCTAAATGTTAATAAGTCATTCAGAGTCATTTTTGTGTGTGTAGTAATTGTGTGCTGGCCTGATTTACAGCAAGTTTGGGATCCATCTGAATAAATGTGGGTGTAACCAGTTTGATTTTCTACAGCTGAACTAGTTGTTTAGAAAATAGATTGCTGTGTGAGTCCAGAGTATAGGCAGCTGCTTTGGGAGGAGGTGTCATCTGGGCTTCCTTAACAAAGAAGGAATCATAGAGAATGAGATCATATGTGGACACCTGAAGTTAGAGTAGGTAAAACTTACCTCACTAGTTACATTTCTGTACTGTTTACATCTTCTCATGGTGAGATCTTTCAGTCTCTAATGACACCTCAAAGTATACTTCAATTTTATTATAGTCAAGCATGCACTTCATCAGTGTAGAAGTTGCTCAGGTAGCATCCTTCAAGCAGTTAATCTGCAAGTTGTTATTCCCTTGATTGATGTCTTATGTGCTGTGCCACGAACAGTGCACGTGCTGTTAGCTGTGCTTTGGGAACAGAAACTGCCTTGCTGGCTGCAGCTGAGCATTTGCTGTGTGTTTTTGTTTGTTTGTTTGTTTGTTTTTTTTAAAATACAATGCTCATAGTCCATGTGAAACTGTTATTAACACACAGTCCCTTACCCAAGCTGTTCTGGATTTCAAGAGTTGTGTAGGTTTCACATACAGTAATAAACTTTTTTTTTTTTTTTGAACAACTGCTGTAGTTTGTAAAGCTGGTCAGTCTTGGTGGTATAGCTTTGCACAGACTTGTGCTTGCAAAAGGGGGCTGGTGCATCTTTTGGACGTCCTGGTTCTGTTCCAGAGTCTCTTTTTAGGTTCCTTTGTATCTTAGTATCTTATCTGTATAACGAGAACTGTTTGAAGGTGCCTAACAGCATGTATGTGACTTGTAACAATTTTTTGAATAAGATAGCAGGATTTAGGAAGAAATTGTTTACTCAGAGGGTGGTGAGGCGCTGGCACAGGCTGCCCAGAGAAACTGCGGATGCCCCATCCATGGCAGTGCTCAAGGCCAGGCTGGATGGGGCTTTGGGCACCTGGGCTGCTGGGTGGTGTCATGCCTGTGGCAGGGGGCTGGAACGAGATGAGCTTTGAGGTCCCTTCCAACCCAAATTGTTCTAGGATTCAGTTATTTCTCCTTAAGGGGCTTATAATTTTTACTTATACAATTTTTACTTTTATATATATATATAATATATATATATCAGGTATGTCAGTATTATTTATAAATGGAACAAAAACTCACAAAGGGCAGTGTGTTATAGAACAGCGATGAAGGCAAAGTAAATCAGGATTGAGATGAAACTGTCTCCCTCAAATCTGCTGACAATCTCTGTCTTTGCATTCCTCCCATGGAAGATTTTAAACACGCATCAGTTCTGCTGTCACATGTGCTGTTATCCCAAGTATATCTTAGCAAGTGGAAGGCACCTTTTAACCTTTTCCTTGGGTGGTAACTTCAGAGCAAATGTCAGAGGCACTCTGTAGCGTTTATCACACTTCTATGGTTCACGATCAGATGAGGGTTTTAGTTTCCTTGGAGAACTCATTTCACACAGCTTCCAAGCCTGTGTTTAAAGTCTGTTTTACCAACCCCTTCCAAAGATGAAGACTGCTGAAGTATTGTGTGTGTGTAGGTGAAAAGCTTGTCTGTTGCTGAGCATCGTTTCAGCAAAAGAACTTAGACTGAGAAGAATAAAATAAGCACCTGATGGGGGTTTTGTAATTCCTCAGCTTATGCTCCATGTAGGAGCAAGGATCAAATCCCACTTGCTTACTCTCCACTGTGTGCACAGTTTTTTCATCTTTGCATGCATGATCTTACTGAATTGCTCAGATCTGGCTCCAATTTGTAAAGTGATAAAATATTTGTCTTTAAAAATATTTTCCTCGCTGTAGAATGACCATAAAAAAATGAAACAAATAACATGCAATTTTAGCGCTGTGGACATGCAGAACAGAGCAGAAGCAGCAGCCTGCAGAATAGTTGTACTTGCCGTTTTTTCTGTGTGCTCTTCTCAGGGCAACGTACAAGTATTTTTGAACACTCAGATCTTACTCTGCTTGCCCTGCTCCGCAGTTTTAAACCTGGCATTTCTGTCGTTAGCTCACGGATTGGCTGCTTTAACCCATTAAACTGCCCAGTATGTTTCTTAGGTTTTTCCCCTGTAAAGAGGTGACTGAACTCACGAGTGTGGTGCCTCCCGAGATGCAGACAGTGATTAATACACAGAAGTGTTAGCACAGGGTTTCCCTGACGGTGCCTTTGTGTGAAGCCTGTGACCTGGGGCATGCTCTGGTTTCAACCTGCCAGACATTACTTCCTTGTGCTTCCTTGGGCTAAAAACAAACTTGAAGGAAGCACTTGAGTTAGTTACCAGTTCTGGGGCTTTCTTATTGTCTGTCACCCAAAGCAGGAGTGTAATCTGCCCAAACAAAAAAAGGTCAGTGAAATACAACGGCAGTCAGGGAAAAAGAAATTGTGTGGCTATGAAGATGCATCGTCTTCATCAAGGATGTATTAAGTTTAAATAGGTTTTTATCTTTTATCAAAGGAATGCAAAGCACTCAAAAATAAATTTTGGCTCCTCTGTGGGGATAGCTTTTGTTGGTGTTATTTTTTGTTTGCCTTTTTTTTTTTTTTTTTTTTTTACAATGAGCAGATTTTTTGTGTGACAAAGTCAAAATCTAGAACTTTGCTTTTTGGGTCTGAGCATCAGCAAACTTTTGTACAGCAAATGAGAAGGATACTTGGCCAGCCAGGCATCTTCTTAGCCCGTGGGCTTTTTCTGTGCTGAATTGGACTGATCACGTCTGATAAACCCAACAGATCCTTCCGTCAGCCAACACTAGTCAGTGTCTGAACACTGCATGGTAACATTCAAATGGCATGTGCAAGATAGGCCAGCAGAAGTTGATGTTTATTGGCAGTTGATGTTTTCCATTTGTTTCTCCTTAACTCTATTATTTATAAACCCTGTTATTGCACAGGCCAGCTTGGAATTGGTGTGTGCTTTGTTGGTTTGAACTCAAAGGCTGCCAGATGTGGTACTACCCTTTTATACAACCACACTGGCAATAGGAATTCTTATGAACTTACAGCAACCTTTGCTCTTAAAGCGTGAATTGTAAAACCATTGGAACTGTCAGTGCAGTGGCAGAGAATGTCNGGGGCAGAGAAAAAAGGAGAGGATGATCCTCTGAGAAGTCATCTGTAATTCAGCTTTTGGCAGTGGGGCCTTGTTCGTGCGTTATAAATAGCTGAATCCTCATTAAATTTAAATGACAAATTTAGAAGAAAAGGGAAGGTAGGAAAGCTGTGAGTATGTGTGGGTTCTGTGTACCTTAATTTTTGGACTCCGTTGTTGCAATTACCTTGGACTTCTGGAGTCTGATCCTAGTCTTGCATGATTGATGTTAACAACTTCGCTTACTGAGAGGTGTAATGCTATTAATTTTAAATGATATTTTTAAATGGCTGTTTTCTATTTTTCGTTTGTAGTTAGCCGATGCTTTCCAAGGCTGGTTCCTCTCTTCTTTCTCCTTTCTTGACACTTACTCTGTTGTGTGCACAGGGTCGCAAGCTTCTAATCATTGGAACCACCAGTCGCAAAGATGTCCTGCAGGAAATGGAAATGTTGAATGCTTTCAGCACCACTATTCATGTGCCCAACATTGCAACAGGGGAACAGCTGATGGAGGCTTTGGAGGTGAGAAAAAGTTAATGGATGGCAAACCAGCAAATTTTGAGCTTGAAATGAATGATTTTGCAGTAGATCTGTGTTTTGGAACACTGTCCCACTTAACTGTGACACAACAAACAAGTGTAAGGCTTCTCTGAATTACTTTTTCATATGATAAATTAAGGCAAAATGAGGGAACAGTAGGTCTAAGGAAAAAGTTTGTGGTGTGGATCGGAAGATTCAAAGGGCATTTAAGTGGGTAGTGAATGTAGTTGGGGTACTTAAAGTGGAGGGTGCCAAGCTTTCATTAACTGGAACAACGTCAAACGAAGGTGTTTGGTGCTGAAGATATTATAGGTTCTTTATAAATTTGTGCTCTAAATGGCTTCTTATTCTATGCTGTAGTGGAAATTGTAGTGAATATTGAAGGCTGTTAAAATAAACTTAACAGGCAAATCTTTTGTGCAACCTTTCAGAATTGTCACAATGATAATATCACCAAAGCCTGGAAGATATAGCCACTCTTGCAACAAGTTTGAAAACTTACTGTGACTTGAGTCGCTCTGTTCTTTCTAGACTCTAATCTGGAGAAATCCTGGAATGGGTGATAAAAGTGAATAAGTAATTGGCTGATTAGAGATGCTGTGAAAAGAACCATTATGGAATAAAAGAGTTTAAGTGTTTTGCCTTGTCTGGATACGTTGCAACGAACTGTCCTTCTAAGCTAGAAAATGCATTCTAGCTTCCTATTCACTTTGCCCTGAGTTAGGTAGCATTATTCCTACTGATGGTGTCCGGATTTATTTTTTTTTCCAGCTCCTGGGTAACTTCAAGGACAAGGAACGCAGCACCATTGCACAGAATGTCAAAGGGAAGTCTGTTTGGATTGGTATCAAGAAGCTGCTGATGCTGATAGAAATGTCATTACAAGTAAGAATTTTTCTGGTCCAGGAAGGAGTGGGATAAACATAGCAGTCTCAGAGGTTCCCGCTTGTCTGCAGACTCCTACTTTAGCTGTGTGGCGGGAGCCTTTGAATAGGCTGAGAAAAGAGCTTCAGTGAGAAGAAATTTTCGGAACAAAGAAATCGCCAGGTCTTGGTCCATGGAGAGATCTTTAAAAACCACAGCGCCTATAGGCTCTTTAGAGCCGCACTTCAGAGAAGAGCATCTGGCAACTAGAGAGATTGGATTAACTTACCTTTCATGAAATTTCTTCTCTACACCCAGCATGCTAAGATTGCAGATAGCAATCACTTAGGATTTTTATTTTTTATTTTAAAGAAAAAGGTGCCTGTGCAGGTGTATGTGCTCTTTCCCTGAAGAAGATAAATCTGTCAGGCTGTTCAGCTGCTCTTCTCTTTATTTTCCACTTTCAGCACTTTAAAGAAAATAATTGCAGAGGGTAGAAATATGTAGCTCTTAACCCTCCCCCGCACCCATCATCTATGCCTGCAAGCCAGCCATCAAGCTTGTGCTCGACAGTATATGCATGCTAAAAATGAGAGGGTGTAGCATGCAGCCCTAATCCTCTGTGGCTGACATTTCAGCGCCCTTCTGAGTCCTCCCCCCCCTCACACGCTCTCTTTTCACATCAAATGGATTTAGTGCAGCTGAGTGAACTGTCCTTAGATCTTCCTAGGAGAGGCTGAGCATAAGCTAAGAGGCATGTAGTTTAGCAGCATATAAGTCATGTATCCCTCTGTTCACTATTCACA
Organism: Chauna torquata; assembly: GCA_013399475.1. Classification (NCBI taxonomy): domain Eukaryota; kingdom Metazoa; phylum Chordata; class Aves; order Anseriformes; family Anhimidae; genus Chauna; species Chauna torquata. The sequence continues at coordinate 170,169 of VXAL01019418.1, read as the reverse complement.
ATTCTGTTAAAACTTGCACAGCACTAAGGATATGCTCTGACTGGATGTCACCTCAGGGAATAAAGTCATTTATCTAGATTACTTTTTCCTCTTCTTCCTTGGCTTTTAATTCCATACCTACAGGCAAGTCAGTAAGTCATTGCTCACATGTATTAAATGTATTTAAGGGGTGCAGGCCTTCAGGGACTGCCTGGCTCTGTTGCAGTCCATTTCACTTAGCCTTGACAATGGATTCCTTCTTCTGATGCAGGACATTTTCTTTTGCTATTCTGACCGTAAGTGTTGGTTCTTGTCAAAACTGAAGGTGAAGGTTATGTAAATTATGGACAGTTCTGTATCTGGTGTGTGGGTGGAAGTGCCTACCCCAGACTTGTTCACAGCGTTGCCCTATGGCTGTACACCTATGACACTGTAGATAGGGAGTCTTCATGCTGCCCTAGACTGTGCAGACAGCTAAACTGGTGTGCATTTTTTTTAACCAGACAGCCATTTTGTAGATGAGTCCATGACTCATCGGGCTGGGAGGAGATGGGCAGAACTGAGGCTCTTTCTGTGCCATTCCTGAAACATGCAAGAAGTGCGAAAGGAAGGGCTGTTACTGCCAACATAGATGGCTGATAACCTGCCTGTGTTACTATATGTGTGTGGTTGGTAGTGATGTGACTTATGTTACTACATTCAACTTGGGTGAATAAGACTTACCTGGGAAGGGAGACACTCTGGTCAGGCAGGTGGTTTTCCCAGGGTTAGACTCATCCCGTGCGCTCTGCGTGTGCTGACCCCTGTGATATCCCCAACTGTGGAAAACTCGACTGCATAATTTGTGGTAGTGGGGGACTGCATTCATGCTTTCTCCTGATTTTATGACCCAGGAAACCACAGGCCAGTTAGTTTGTTAGGCCATCTATCCCTGGAAAGTTGATGGAGCAGTTCACCCTGGAGGCCATCTCTAAGCATGTGGAGGAAAAGAAGGTGATCAGAAATAGTCAGCATGGACTCACCAAGGGGAAGTCATGTTTAACCAACCTGATAGCCTTCTATGAAGAGATGACTGGCTGGATGGACGAGGGGAGAGCAGTGGATGCTGTCTACCTTGACTTCAGCAAGGCTTTCAACACTGTCTCCCATAACATCCTCCTAGGCAAGCTCTGGAAATGCGGGTTACATGAGTGGACAGTGAGGTGGATTGAGAACTGGCTAGATGGCAGAGCTCAGAGGGTTGTGGTTAACGGTGCTGAGTCCACTTGGAGACCCGTGGCTAGTGGTGTTCCCCAGGGGTCAGTACTGGGTCCACCGCTATTTAACTTGTTCCTCAATGACCTGGGTGAAGAGACTGCCTCAGCAAGTTTGCGGACGATACAAAACTTGGCGGAGTGGCCGACACACCAGAAGGCTGTGCTGCCATTCAGAGGGACCTAGACAGGCTGGAGAGTTGGGTGGAGAGGAACCTCACGAAGTTCAACAAAGGCAAGTGCAGGGTCCTGCACCTGGGGAGGAATAACCCCATGCAGCAGTACAAGTTGGGGGCTGACCTGCTGGAGTGCAGCTCTGCAGAGAAGGACCTGGGAGTCCTGGTGGACAACAAGTTGACCATGAGGCAGCAATGTGCCCTTGTGGCCAAGAAGGCCAGTGGGATCCTGGCTTGCATTAGGAGGAGTGTGGAAAGCAGGTCGAGAGAGGTGATCCTCCCCCTCTACTCAGCTCTGGTGAGGCCTCACCTGGAATATTGTGTGCAGTTCTGGGCTCCCCAGCACAAGAGGGACATGGAGCTACTGGAGCGAGTCCAGCGTAGAGCTGCAAAAATGATTAAGTGATTGGAGCATCTGTCTTACAAGGAAAGACTAAGCGAGCTGGGCCTGTTTAGCCTAGAGAAGAGAAGATTGAGAGGGGATCTTATCAACTTGTACAAATACCTGAGGGGACAATGTAAAGAGGATGGGGCCAGACTCTTCACAGTGGTGGCCAGCGACAGGACAAGGGTAATGAGTACAAATTGAAACACAGGAAGTTTCATCTCCATATGAGGAAGAACTTCTTTACTATTAGGGTGACAGAGCTCTGGAACAGGCTGCCCAGAGAGGTCGTGGAGTCTCCTTCTTTGGAGGTATTCAAAACCCACCTGGATGTGATCCTGTGCAGTGTGCGCCAGGTGACCCTGCTTGAGCAGGGGGGTTGGACTAGATGATCTCTGGAGGTCCCTTCCAACCTCGACCATTCTGTGATTGAATAGCATATGGAAGCTAAATACAAAGATGTTCTATTGCAAAAGATCTGAGATGCTTACATGTCTCCATCTTCAGAATTGCTATGAATACAAGAAAACAATAGACGCTGTCACTAAACAGGAGAGTATTACCATAATAATACTCAATTTGGCTTGCTTTTACAGGACAGCAGAATTTTATTAAATGAAATATTTAATTTTTCATCTAGCTAGAACACAGCTTTTCAGAAAGAGATTTGATCAGAAATCTGAAATCCTTAAAAATTCCAAGTGATGGACAATGATTCTCAAAATGCAGATGATTAGATCCCATAGTGAATGAAGTCTTTGCAAAAAATATGCAACTAGCATCCGTCTCTGTGGTCACTGAATCTAACTGTGTTTTCATTTTATTAGATTAGTAAACCCAATGTATTCTGTATGTAAATGTTCACTGTTTAAATGACTTTGCTTGTTTTAAACTAAATTCTTGCTCAACTTCTCTCAATATCAAAATCCTTTCTTGGAGTATCATGAACCACTGCATTGCTTTGATGCCTTGGGTTGCTTTGTTACCTTGTTTACACACCTTGTAAACCCACACTTTTTGGCAGCTTAATTTCCCTCTAACTGTGTTTATTGCTATTCCTGGCCTTTAATGTTGAACTGTTCACATTTAGTGTCATATACTTTGGTCATCTTGTTTACACTGTGTGTCCTGGAATGATGTTAAGTTCTTGCTCAAAAGAAGTGTTTGATGAATGGGTACACTCATGATCTGCCATGTGAATCCAGAAAAGTTTAGTTTAGAAGTGTCCTTGGCTGCAGTACATGGACCACCTCATAGTGCTATCGGGTGCCACTCTAGCTTCACCTTGGCCTAACACTGCAACCCTGCCCTGGGGTGCTGCTGGATACGTGAGCCTTCTTTTTCCATAGCTAGGGGACTGGTTCATTCTGCTTATTTTGCCTGCCTATCTTGTTGCTCTTGGATTTAATTGTTAGGTCTCGCTTCTTCTCGGAGTAGGAACCTGACTGAGCCAGGCAGTTTTCCAGAAAGCTCCTTTTTGAACCTCCAGTATTTCCTGATTTGGTAACTTCTGTTTAGAATAAATAAAAATTACTTTACAGACAAGAAGATTAGATTATTTTAACATACATGGGAATTTATTTTGAAAGTCATCATAAAATACTGTGTATATTATCTTATACTAAGCAACATACCTAGACTTACTAAGTGTTTGGATTTTATGATAGGGTTACAGGAGTACTGTACTACCCAAGGGCATGCACGTCTTGCTGGAGTATCTTTTCTTCTCTGGACTGAAGATTTATGAAGTCTCTCCAGTTTCATTTTTTTTTTTTTTCCTAAGGACTCCCAGGCATATCCTGAGGATACTGCCTTGCCTAGAAAGGAGCAGCCATTTTCTTGCCACCTGTATGAGTTGTGTCGATCTCCACTCTGTTCTTTAAGGAAATCTTTCACCCTGTTTGATGGGAGCATTTCTCCTTTCACAGGTCACTAGAGGTTCTGCTCAAGAGTCTTGAACCTGCTTCCCCTTTACACTCTATTGACACCATCTTCTGCTCCTTTCAGGACGGATCAGCCTTTTGGTTTCATGTCTACGTTTTTTGAATAAGCTATTCGATCAAGTTTTTCTCTGTTGCCTTTCAGTTCCCTGATTAGTCTTTTGGACAAGATATTGTGTAAGCTGATAGATGGTGTTCTTCCTAAAAGACTCTGTAGAAGCTGTGTCAGTACAGATTGTGGACAAAGTGTTATACCATAGCCGCTTCTGTGTGTCCAAGTGAAAAGAGTTGAGGCGGCAGCATCTTTGACTAGAAAGATTTGAAAATGGAACACTTGCACAGGCAAATGTGAATTTCAGCTGGTGGCCTTAGTACACATTTTCTAGTAGTGAAAAGATAGATTTGCATAGACCCATCTATGGATCATGGTGTGATTTTTTTTTTTTTTTTAAACAGAACTATCTGATTGGTCCTTTTGTTGTCATTTCCAGATTGTGATGAGTTTTGAGTGTTCACCTGACTTTTCCATGGTTTCCTAAGGTTGCACCAAGGTCCTGGCACCAGGACCATCTTCTTTGCAGGTAGATAATACTCTTGATCCCTGTGTCAGCCATTGAGATAAGTAATCTTGAGCTGAGCCAGGCCCTTTGACTGTTCTGTGTGAGATTGTCTTTCTGTCAGCTTTGGGCTTTTTGTTGATGGCCAGAAGTTATGCCTTGCTCCATCTCAGTGTTCACGGTCCTTGGGTCAATTGGAGATGAAAGATTCTCTCTTTACTCAGTAAACTGGCTGTTTTTGTGGCCCCTGCAGAAAGTGTCTTGACTCTTTACCCGCCGTTTTATGCACTAGACTGTTGGCATTGGCATGCCTGGCAGCATAAACATTTGTGATGCTTGTATTGATTTTGTCTTTGGCCCTTAGCAATGGTTCTGTGTGGAGTACGGGTATCTAAGTAGAGCGTTAACTGTTCTTCCAGCTATCAAAGCTGCCTTTCTCTGGTTTGCCTTATTTGCAGAATACTTAAAATCTTACAATCACAGAATCATTCTGGTTGGAAAGGACCTCAAGGCATCATCTAGAACAATCATCTAGATCAAAGCAGGGTCAACACTGAATTCAGAGCTTCAGAGATTGTATGTGTTGAGGATAACAGACATCTCAAGCCTGTACGACATCAACATTTTATGCGAATCAGGCCCTTCTGGTTCTGATGTGAAAGGGTAAATTTTTTTTTTGTAGTTTTTGTTTTTTTTGTTTGTTTGTTTCTGGAGTATCGTCAGCAAGGTCTACTTCTTGACAGTTCATTTGCTGAACTATTAGTTTTCTCATGGATAATCTGTCTGTGAGTTTAGATCATATGTGAGAAGCCAAGTCTGAGGACTTGGTGGGCTGCCACTTGAGTTAATCCTCTGAAGAAGTCCTTTCAGAAGTAGACGTCTTTACTGCCAGTATCTACAAAAATATATAGGTCTTAACTGAGAAGGTCAGGGATCCTTCTCAGAGGTACCTCTCTACTCATGGTCAAAGGCCAGGTGTACTTCATCTTTCTCCTCAAATAGTTTCCTTTTGTGGGCTGTCTTAAATCTGTTGAGAGAGAGCACACTGGTAATTCTTTTCGCCTAAGCTTGGTCTTGGCAGCTCTGGCTCCCAGGCTTGCTTTGGCTATCTGTGTAACTTGAGGTTTCAGCCAGTTCTGAACCTCCTGTCCAGGACTTGCATTGAGTTCTTCATCAAGCTCCTAACTCTGTATCACTGTGCTGGTGCTATCAGGTTCTCTAGGATAGACTCTTTGTCGCCTTCTGCCCTTTGAGTGAATGCCACCGAGAGAAGGAAGGTACTAAACATATGTGCTCAGCTAATTGAACCTGATTCGCACCATAGCATTTTTTTTTCCATCTTTGTCTAGTCCAATGCCCTGCTATAAGCATAATCAACTGGAACAGGGTGCTCAGGGCCATGTCCAGTTGGGTCTTGAATGTCTCCAGGGATGGGCACTACATAACCTCTGTGGGCATTCCCTGTCAGTGTTGGATCACCCTCAGTAAAAAGCTTTCTCTTATGTTTACATGGAATTTCCTGTATTTCAGTTTGTACCTGTGACCTCTTGTCTTGTCAATGGGCACCGCTCAGAACAGTCTCTCTCTTTTCTTCTTTACTCCCTCCTGTCTTGTGTTTCTGCATGTTGATAAGATTCACCCTCAGGATCCCAGTCCTGAGTCTAATTTTCTCCAGGCTAAGCAATCCTAGCTCTCGCAGTCTCTCCTTGTATGACAGATGCTCAAGTCATCCTTGTGGCCTTTTGCTAAACTCTCTCCAGTATGTCCCTATCTCTCTTGTGCTGGGGAGCTCTGGACTGGACACTGTGCTCCAGGTGTGATCTCACCAGTGCTGAGTAAGGGGGAAGAATCATCTCCCTTGATCAGGTAGCAAGGTGTGGGGTTATCCTGCCCAGGTGTAGGACTTTGCATTTCTCTCTGTTGAACTGTGTGGCATTTGTGGCACTCTGCATCTCCATGCTGTTGAGGTCTCTCTGAATGAAAGCACCGTCATCAGGTGCGTCAGTCACACCTCCCAGTTTTGTCATCTGCAAACTTGCTGAGGGTGCACTCTGTCCCCAGATCCCTTTCACTAATAAAGAGGTTAAAGAAACAGTATTGGATCCCATGTGGGATGTACCCCTAGTGACTGGCCTCCGACTGGACTTCATGCCACTGATGACAACCCTTTGAGCCCAGCAATTTAGCCAGTTATCATCCCATCGCACTGTCCCAGTTAGTCTGTACTTCATCAGTAAATGGCACTTTGTGCAGCCACCTGGAGTTGTGGTCACACCTCTCTCAAGTACTAACCATTCTGGAAACACCCAGAACTAAAGGAAGAGAGGTGATTCAGTTGTCACAGGATAATTGAGGTTGGAAGGGACCTCAGGATATTACGTAGTTCAGCCTCCTGCTTAAGCAGGGTCAGCTACATGGTCAGACCAGTCATTTGGATGGAGAAAATCTTAGACCATTTGCCAGGTGAGAGTCACAGGCTTGGTCCTATAGTCTGGGATTATACATGCGGATTCCTCCAGAGAAAGGGGACTTTGAAAGTAACCGGTGTTCAGGATGTGTGGCTCATGCCCAGGTGCTCACCCTAGTTGTCCTCAGCCTTTCCGATAGAAACAAGAGAACTGAAATAGCAACAGATGTGCTTTTCCCTCCCAGCCAAGTGTCAGCTGGGAGAGATGGCAGAGAAGCGTTCGGCTAGAAGGGACGCTGCAGACACCATCTTTCTGGTCACTGGTTACGTGGCACAACAGTACCTCTCTTAATATCTGTGTGTTATGCTTGTAAAACACTGCTTTAGGTAGTAGGGTAGCCTTTCATTTCTTCTAGAATCCTGAACATTACCAGTATCCCATTGCATGTTAAAAAACCAACTTAATAGCTCAGTGATCCTCAGTAAGCTCCTTTAAATCATCTTGTTTCAGTGAATTTATTTTTCTTATCTAAAAATAATTCTGTAGTTGGTATTGAGGTAGTGACCTTGCTGAGATATTTCAAAGTGATAGGAAGTTACAAATTTTTAGCTTTTCTTAGCACAAGGCAGAAATTCTTATTAGCTGTTTCTTTCCTGCCTACATCACTGGTAATACTGCTGTTTTAGGATTTATTTTTTTCCAAGTTGTTTTAAAAAAATATTTGTGTTGCCCTCAATTGCAGTGGCTGTGGCTTTAAATAGATGGCTTCTGCACATCTGGAATTGATGGAAATTTTCCTTTAGGAATATAAAATGTGATAGAGGAGTTAAGTTCCCCTCCTCAGCCTCTTTTGTGGGATGCCAGGGCACATGCTGAAAGTAGTTTTGTGTTTGTTTGTTTGTTTTATTTATTTTTTGCCCAGGTGTGGTGGTTTTACCCAGCTGAGCAGCTGAACTCTACCACAACCCTCTCACTCCCCCCTCCTTAAAGGAAGAGGGGGAGAAAACACGATGGAAAAGGGCTCACGAGTTCAGATAAGGACAAGAAGGTTGCTCACCAATTACTGTCACGGACAAAACAGACTCAACATAGGGAGATTAATATAATTTATTACTATCGATAAACTAAAAACACCTTCCCCCCCCACCCCCCATCTCCCCTCTTCTACCTCCTCCCCCTGAGCAGTGCAGGGGCATGGGGGTTGTTCTCAGCCCATATCGCTGCGTCTCTGCTGCTCCTTCATGGTCACTTTCTGCTCCTGCTCCAGCGTGGGGTCCCTCCCACGGGATGCCGTCCTTCCCGAACAGGTCCTGCGTAGGCTTCCCACAGGCTGCAGCTCTTCACGAACTGCTCCAATGTGGGTCCGTACCCCAGGGTCCATCCTTCAGGAGCAAACTGCTCCAGCACAGGTCCCCCATGGGTGGCAGCTCCCACCGGATCACCTGCTCCTGCGTGGGCTCCTCTCCACAGTGCACATGGAGATCTGCTCCACCGTGGTACCCCACGGGCTGCAGGGGGACAGCCTGCTCCACCGTGGGCCTCTCTACGGGCTGCAGGGGAACTTCTGCTCCGTGCCTGGAGCACCTCCTGCCCTCCTCCTGCAGTGACCTTGGTGGCTGTGGGATTGTTTCTCTCTACCTTTCCTCACTCCTCTCTCTCCCAGCTGCTGTTACACAGCAGTTTTTTTTTCCTTTCTTAAATCTGCTCTCACAGAGGCGCAAACAACATCGCTCATTGGTTCAGGTCTGGCCAGCAGCAGGTCCCTTTTGGAGCCGACTGAAGCTCGCTCTTATCTAACATGGGGCAGCTTCTGGAATCTTCTCACAGAAGCCACCCCTGTGGCCCCCCTGCTACCAAACCTTTACCAGGTAAACCCAGTACACCAGTATAAGTCTGTTTTACTTTCTAGTAGAGCACTTGCTTGTTTATTACCAAGTGGGTGGTAGAGCTGGAAAGCTTATAACCAGTCAACTTCATAGTACCATTTACTGACTGTTTTCAGAATGAACCCACTGTATTTTTGGCAGTTTATTAAAGGTACAAGATATCAAGCTGAAGATATAAGCAGAATATACAAACATAAATAGAACTTGGAGCTTCTAGGCCAAGAGAATTGTTGCAATGCAAGGCACAGATACTCTGAAAATCAAGTTTCCAGCTTCCAAATGTTTGTAGTCCGAACTCATGGCAACTTGACCTCCATGAAGGAGGGATTTTGGAGAGAAGTCTTCAGTACAATTTCTGTAATCTTCAAAAACAAAACTGAAAAGAACGTTCTGTGATTCCTCAGGTCTGTCCCGTGCTTTTAATTTTTGTATCTTGGTGTAGTGATGACAATTTGCCTAGAGTTTTTCACATTTAGAGGGGATCAACAAGTTCATGCATCAGCACAAAGGACTGATGCAGTTGTAACGCTTCTGATGGCAGCCTGGGTCTCTGCCTCCTTTGTAGCCCTTTCTCCCTCTTCCCTGTTGTTTCTATCTCAATGCTGGGGGAAAGGCAGGATTAATACTTAAGGGGTGTTCCTGGTTGATGGAGCACAAGTTGGTGCTGCAGGTTCTGATAGCCTCATGCTGTGATTAGGCTTTCCCTAATATGCTAACCCACCCTGTACAGCTGCTCTTTGCTGGTGCTTTGCTGCTGGAGCTCTAAGGGGGAAGGAAGACAGAGGAAAAGTGGGTGCCTCTTCAGTCCCTTCTGCTTCTGACTTTAATTTATGCTGCCCCATCTCTGGAAGGGGGCAGACAGAAGCAGACTTAGTGTGCCTGGCTTGTGCTGAGCCGGGCTAGAACCCTCAGTGAGGGATGAAACTAGTGTGAAGATTGCCGTCAAGACCGAAATACCTGATAGAAATGCTTGTGTATGTTTCCACTGTGAGCGCACTATGCTTGTGCTGATCAGCTTTGTCTCTTGATGCAGTGCTGTGTCATCAACACTTAGCTGCTTCTAGACAAGCAGGCGTATCTGTGGCCAGGCCAAAGCACGGGCAAAGTAAACTCACGCAAATTTCCAGTTGTATTTGTGGCATCGTTTTCATATTGTGCTACTTAGGGTAGCTTGCATCATACACTAATGAAGATCTGTTTTGTTTGGTATGTAGATGGATCCTGAGTACCGGGTGAAAAAATTCTTGGCTCTTCTGAGAGAAGAAGGAACGTAAGTACTTTTATTTTAAGGTGTTGATTAAAAATCTATTCTCAGAAACAAGGCTGCTGCTTCCTGTTAAGGGTAAACTGCACAAGGGTATATCTAATATCAGTGTTGGCCCCTCCTGTATTTACAGAACTGTATCAGTTCTTACAGCTATATGCCAGTTTTTATGGGAGGGAGAGGCTCTGAAGACTTTTTGAGAACCTGCATGCCTGAATTCTCTGCTTTTCTTAATTTACCTGTGACTTCTAAAGTTAAAATGAGATATTGGACCACAATTTAAGTTAAATCAAAAGAGATTCTGCTAGAGATGAAATCCATCTGTTTATCTCAAATCTGGAACTTTGTTTTCTTGTATTTCTCCTGTGTGAGAGAAGGATGTCCTACTCTTCCCCTGTAGGTACCATGGGGAATAGTTGAGCGTAGTCTTGACAGTGGCATCTGCTAGAAAATAGCTTTCTAATACACGTAGGGCAGTATCTGGAGAAACTCACAACAGTATCTACCTTGGCTACATGTGAGTGAGTTCCAGTGTGTGCTTGATGGTTTTATACATGTGCACGCTTTCTTGATGGATTTGGTTTCTTTTGCAAGGGTTCCCTAGGCTGAAGATGGACCAAGTGCAGGATCAACAGCTGGAAAAGTGACCAACCTGGAGAATATACACTGGGATCTTTACTCTTCTGTGTTCAACACACTGGACAAAGTGAAATGCTCCCCTGTTTACAAGAATCCAATGTGGAATTTGCATGTTTAGTGCAATACAGTATCTTTATTCTTTGTCTTTAATATACAGGTGTCATGTGAAAGTGTCTTCTAGAACACTGTGCTTCTGTCTCTGTGCAGGCAAGGCTGCATTCTCATTTGATTTTAGCATGGGGGAAATGTTCTGTAAGTTTTGAAGCTAATGCTCACTTGTGTCCAGCATCCAGTTACTAAGATAGGAAAGAAAATGTGACTTCTAGTAAAACCTGATAGTCTGTGGTGAAGGCTTATTAAAGTACCACTCTGTGTTGTTCTGATTTGATGAACGCTTTCTTGTTCAGTTATGTCATCATATGCCTCATTGAACATTGAGCGAGGCTACTGATCCAAAGTCAATGACCACAATAATTCAGCTGTAGAATTTCCTAAATGCTAATATCCATTTTCTTTCATGCCCAGGTATTTTGTGGCCTGATGAGAGAGAGACTGGCTACTGACAGTAGGGACTGGAAGAAGGCAGGGAAGTATGTTGATCAGAGTAGAGAAAACTTGCAAATCCAGTATTTTAAGGCATTAAAACTTCTTGTTAATTCAAGAACAGTTTTAGAGGTGCTGATTCCAACGTGAAAGCTCTTCATTAGAGCAGTTTTGGCATTAGCTGGCCTCATTATATCCCATTTTTCTACCATGTTACCAAAGGATGAAATTCCTCCTTAGAGATGGAGAGGAAGCCAAGCTCTGTGGATGCACGAGTTGTGTATTGCCATGTTTTTTGCACTGAAACAAAGGAATGTATCAAACTTTGCTATGTGGTCTTTCCCCAGTAGTCATCTTGCACCAATGAGGTGCTGTCGATGATGGCTGCATGAGGATACTCCCCTCTGGTTCTTTGGCTCCACACGTTTAATAAGGTTCATGGAACATACCTCAATTTGGTGGGGCATGAAATCAAAGCCATTTATGAGATCTTAGTCAGTGTAGCTTCCTTAACTTGACCTGACATGCTGCTAAGGGCTAGCAGCTTGTACCCGAAGAGGTGTTCCCAGGGAAGGAGGGTGCTTTCCGTTCTTTCAGGCCCAAAGGTGAAGGTACTGTAGTCCTTATTGCATACTTAAGGCAGTTGGAGTATTTTAGTCACTCCACTCTAGTTTCTTTTCCTTTGGCAGTGCTGTTGTATTGTGATGACATTGTGAGTCCCAGTGATTATTTCCTCTCATTTTGTGTACGATCTTGTGACTTTATTTGTTCCTTTTTTTCTTCTGCTAGTCCTAGTGACAGCAGCACACATTAACTTATATTTCAGAGTAAATGATGTAAACCTTATTGTATCTATGTCCAGAATTATATTGATGAATAAATATCTTGTTCAATTGCACATTAATGGGTTCAATAAAAAAAGCACAACTACTTGTGATGGTCTGGGAGACATCTGTGTCTTTGGTGTTAGTCAAAGAGAGGTGTATATGCAGAGTGCTGATGTATGGCATGAAGATAGGGAAGTGATTCCTGGGCTGCTGGTAGCCAGAGGGATGTTACACAGTTTGTACCTGAACGTGGATGGACTGAATAGGTCCCAAAGTCTGGATAGCTTGACCCCAGGTAGTCCTGAAGGAGTTGGCCAAGAAGACCATTTTAGACCATCCAGTCCATTCTAGTTTTCTGGACCTCATACTGCTGAGGAAGCCCTAAAGATACATGTGTGTGTGTGCATGCACATGATGTATCACTCTTCAAGAAGACCACGTTGGAAAACCAGAGCAAACTGATGGGCATGACCTATTCTGTGAATCTCCATCCAAGGAGTTTCCTGCAGGTGGTGAAAGAGCATGACTCCTATCACACTTCATATGATGCTGTGCCTTGGCAAGAGCGGCTTTATAGTGAGAACTACATTGCTTTGAACAGTAATGGCCAAATTCTTCATCCCCTTCCTTATCCTGTTGCTATGTTGTTGTGTTTTTTTTTCCTGAACCTTGCAGAAATATAACTGTTGCACAAATTGAGTTGTTAGGCAAAGATAAAGATGTTTGAAAGTGTTGGGGTAGTTTTTTTGGGAAGGGGAGTGGTGTGGGGAAAGGGGTGGGATGATGGACAGACATACAGAGAGCTTCCACTCGTAAAGCTGTTAAGCACAAAAAGCCCCATGAGGGCAGACTTCTCACTTGTCTGGATTGTTAACGCATCGCTGGTGCTTGTGTAGCTTTGAAGGCATTGCTGGTGCCGTGCGGTAGGAGATGGCCCTAGCAGAAATGTACTGTGTCCAGCATGATGCAATGAAATGGAGCTAGGAATTATTAATGCACAAGTGACTTGATGCAAGAAGGCAAATGCAATTGTTTTGTTTATAAATTGAGGATCAGTATAGAAATAGAATTATTATTTTTTTACCTTTCAAATAGGCTTAGTTTAGGCCACTGCTGCGGAAAATTGTGTGTACTTAAAAGCATCATTACTGTGTGGGAGATGTTGCAGTAAAACCGACAAAATAATTCCTGTACAGGAAAGGATGTTTTAAGTGACAAAATTTGGATCTCAGTCTGTCCAAACCATCAAAAGGTGATTCAGAGACAGCCTGCAAATGCTTTAGTGGGGGGAGAATTTGAAGGCTGAAGGCTATTTTAATCTAGTAATCTAGTGGTGTATGCACAGTATGAGATGACACTATAAATAAAAATCTTAGCAGTCAGCTGTAAAATCTCATGCATTGGCTACATTTTACCATCATTGTCTTGCATTCATGTGACTGTCACTGTGTGTAAGTAACTGGATGAAGAACCACTGCTTCCAGATGTCATTCAGCAGAACTTAAAAGACCTTAAGAGGCAAACCACACAAGCCAGCAAGTGCATTTTTTTTAACCTTCTCTTTAATGATGTACCACAAAAAAATGCAAGTTGAAATATATTTTTCTCCAAATATATATATTTATATAATATATAATCTTAGTTAACTCAAGTATATACATTGTATAATAAATAATGCTTATAAAAAGAGAGATTTTCTGAATAAAAAAAAAAAAAAAATCAACCTCTACAACTTTATACAAAACTTTGGATACAGCAGATTGATGGAAAAAGATCTTCCATTCAGTGCTAGAATACCTGGCTACAGTAAAATAATTACAAGGCGATAAATGTTCTATTTATTATTAAATACCTTTTCTTGATTAAAAAAAAACAACAACAAAAAAAGGGATTTTGTTTAAAGTCAGGTACTTGGAGTCTTTCCAGACACAGAATTTAATATATACGTTAAATAGAATGCATATCAGAAGATGGCTGATTTCTGGAATGTGGAGGTTTCTTAGAGCTCTGCTGTCATCTTTAATTTTAGAAAACTAATGCTTATCAGGGTGTTCAAATCCAGTAGCTTTTCATCATGCTCTACAGAGGAGAGGCTGAGAATTTTGGTCTGATGCAGAGACAGGTTTGAGGGACTGGGCCACGTTCTGTGCTCTCTACATGAGGGGTCTTTCATCATTTTATTGCTCTTTGCAGGACAATCTACTACTCTTTCCCGTGGACAAAGAAATGAGTGGAGTAGAAGACACAGCTTTGACGGTTTAGACATTTTTTGCAACTTCTATGTTAAACCACTGACACATGAGAATTGGTGTTGGAACGTGGTTATGTTGGTCCCCTTGTGTTGGAGGAGCCTGCCAGGAAAGAGAATGTGTTTTTTTAATTTCAAGTGTCAATACACCATGAAAATATGAGCCCAAAATGAGGGGCGATGTGGCCAAGGAGTGCTGGCGAGTGGGCAGAGGGACAAAAGCTGATTCTTCTGTGCTGAGATGGGTCATGGGATGCATGCAGCCACACCTGGGGCCCAAATCCCTGCTAATGATACAGAGCCTCCTTGCTTGACGTGATCCCCTCGTGAATGAATTGCTGATAACTTAAATCCTGTGGGAAGGAAAGGGTCTGCCTGGGATTGTGCGACTATACCACCCAGATGGATAAAGGTCTCCAGCTGGGTAAAGTGGCTTGAGCAAGTCTGTCAGATGGGAGAAGGCTGACAAGAAGGCTTGGACAGGAATTTCTTCTTGCCATAGCTTCTGTCTCCTCATCCGTTACTGATGCTAAGAGCTGGTGTAGCAGCTAGCCTGGCGGATGCCCTGTTACCAGCGAGATGCTCTGGGCTCACCCTGGAATATAAAGTCATACTAGGGAACACTTAGTAAATAGGTGCAGCAACAGGGTGGATCTGCCCAGATCTCATCTGGGACTGCCTGGAATGATGGCAGCAAAACCTTAAAAATCTCTTTAGCAGCTGCATGGCAAGGAGACCTCTGGCACAGTGGTGCATCTGCCCCGTGTAAGGGATTGCAGCTTCACCACGTGTGCTCTGCTCTTACCCAGGGCTTGGGCCAAATGCAGAAGGATCAGCTCTGTATTCTTGTTTCCTGCTGTCCTCAGGGATTATACGAGGTGACTTTGGGGTGTGGGGAGCAGAGCGAGCAAAAGGGAGGTGGATGGAGAGACTGGCTGTAAGGCTCTATGTGTACTCAACTGGTTTGTTTCTCCAACATCATTTACTTGGAGCTGGAAAGAAGGGGCCTGGCTGGTGTGGGGGGTTGGCTACTTTCTTCTTCCTCAGCACATCTGCTGAGACCAGGACAGCCCGTGCCAGCAGGCGGGGGAACCTGCGGTTGTTCAGCTCTCACCGTGTTAAATTCATTTCCACTTGAAACCCCGTGTTAGCATCTACGTGGGCCAGACCTCCAGAGGAGGTCAGAGCTGAAAGCTCCATGCATGCTGTGTTAGCAGCACACTGACGGCCGTGGCCATGCCTCACTTGGACCTGTGCTGTTTCTGCGCTGTCCCTGCTTCTCACCAGACAGTCTGTCATCCCACGCAGCACGAGAAAGGTCAGCAGATAATGATCTGATGTGTCTGCGGTGTCAGGTCTAGCCTCGGACTGTCTCGTGGGGGTGAGGCTTGGTGATGCTGCGAGCATTCTCTGCAGCGCTGCTGCTGGCTGTAGGAGGGTGTCTGCTCCGACCCAATCGGCCAAAAGCTCTATGATTTTTTATGCCATCCTCTGAAGTGTGAGGCCACCATGTAGGGGCTGATCACAGGGCTGATGACGCCCTGGCCCTGCTCTGTAGCAACCTCCCATCAGTTGGAGACCTGCCTACGTCTACTTGCAGGTGTGGACGTCATAGACACGTATGCACTCCTGGCAACTCACGTAGCAGCACCAGTGGAAGATGCAGTGACACTTCTCCTTCCGTTTCTCAGTCCTGGTGTTGTGGCCACGACCGCAGCACAGCAGGTCACAGCCATCAATCCCATGGGAGGTGACGTTGCATGTTCTGTCCCTTGTCCCAAAGGATCCTGTCTCTGGGTTGGGCTCACAAAAATTGGGGGAGTTCTCATAATAGACCAGATCCCGCTCTGTGGGTGGCTTGAAAAGAGCATACTTGGCCCTGAGAGTTTCTACCCATCCCCGAGATTCCCGGTGCTTTTCAACCACCATCTCAGAAGCGCTGTCATATTTATCCTTCAGGTAGTCACCAATAGCCCGAAAGTCAGGCTGGGCCCACCAGCAGGTCTTGACCTCGCAGCTTCCCGAGAGGCCGTGGCACTTGCACTTCAGGTGCATGTGGTCCAGAATGGTCTGTCCAGGGGAGAAAAAACAGGCAGTCAGCAGTGGATTGCAGTCCCATGGTTTTGCTTTGAATCACCCCCCTCTGCTACCTGGATTTAAACATCTGATCTGAGCTTGGTCTGGAAGGCATAGGCAAGTTGTGAATGCATGGGAGCTTTGGTGTGTGGCAGGAACATCTCTAGCTGGATACATTGCGCTAGAAGAGCACCATTGAGATGGGCAGCTGCTCTAATCATCTGTCTAATCCAGGCTAATCCAAAGGTCTGATCCTTTCAAGGGAGGTGTTGGGATCCTCCCTGTCCTGTGTGTATGGACAATCAGAGCCCAGAGTAGTTGAGGGCTGGAGGATCTCTGACACCTGGATGTGGGCTGACCCTCTCGTCATGGCTTTGCTAAAAACCCTTCCTTTTATGCCCCGAGTCTGCTGGTTTGCACTAGAAAGGGAAATTTTGAATCTAGGGACATTATACTCTCTCTTCCCCAGAAATCTCATCTATGTGGCGCAAAATAATCACTGATTTTTGTTAAAATTATTAGACTTTTTTTTTTTTACAGGAAACTAGAGTCATTAACACAAATTAGAAATTCAAGCTTCTGCCCTTCTACCTCTGTCTACTGTATTACGGAAAAGTGACATATAGAGTTTGCTTTAAGCACTGTGTGGAAGTTCTCGCTGTAATGTGGTTAAAGCACTCTTAGTTTGCAAGTGGCCTCGAGCTGATGGCAGTGCAGGTGCCTGCTCACGGCCAGAATCGCTAGGCAGGAGTTGTTTGGTTGGTTGCGCTGGAAGCAAGGCATGCTTTAGCTCTTCTTAACCTGCACCCATCTGTTTGCAGAGTGAAAATGCTGTGCCCTGGAAAACATCCCCAGAAAGCTCCTGCTTGGGTGTTATTGCCATCGTGTCCTGGAGCCAGGCTGGGCCATCCATGCGGGCACAGATGACCATCTCTGGACCTGCTGAGCACTCACCGTCCTGCCGGCCTCGTTATTGTGTCTGTTCATGGCTGAGCGGGCGTCCGGCCGGTTCTCTCGAGCATCTGCAAATTCCCGGGACACCAGCACACCAAAGTCGGCGTCCTCGCTGCATCCCCCCCATTTCCAGCCATCTCCTGGAGGCCCTTTGTGGTGGGAATCACAGCCACAGATCGTGGACGTGCCCTCGGCACAGGAGCGGGTTACAGCGAAGGCCACGCCAGCTGATGCGATGGCATGGACAAAGGCAGACTCTCGCGTGGCTGGGAATAAACAGAGCCCATGGGATTATCTGTCAAGGTAACACTTTCCCACCTCCTTCAGCATCTTCTGAATCTCATTAAGATACAAAACATTATTTTACTCATTTTTCAATGAACATTTTCTGAACCAGGTGCTGCTGGCCAGCATTGCCCTTTGAAATAGGCAGGCAGGAGCAGCAGGGAGGAGAGAAGTGTGACTCCAGCTCTGTGTAACACAAGTGCAGTATTTGATCCAGCACAGGTGCCCACGCTTAAACAAAATGGCAGTGGGAGCTTAAGGGGCCTCAGGAAAGTGTTACTGGGGTGATTAATAAATAACCTGATCTAGGGTTAGGTGTCCCTGCCCATGGAGGGGGTTGGAACTATATGGTCTTTAAGGTCCCTTCCAACCCAAACCATTCTGTGATTCTGTTCTATGGTCATTTCTGGTCTGGAAACCCAAACAGGTCTAAGGGACTCAGCTCCTGAAATTAGACTGAGGAGAGATGAGGTGACTTCTGTACATGCTTAAATGGGGAAAAGGCTTCAGATGACACAGTAGACAATGGCAGAACAAAGCCTAAGAGCTAGTAATTACAATTAAATGTATCTAGACTAAACTAAATGACTTTACAGCAGTGGATGATATTAGCCATCAAAAACCCTTCCTGTGACACCCATCGAACTCTGTATACGATGGCACCAAGGTTATCCCAGCAATGCCACGTGCATGCCCGAGCAGTTGTGAGCAAAGTCAGAGCATGTGGCTGCAGAGCTGGGGCCCTCCCTACACACTGTGGCTTGGATGCGCTTTCTCCCTTTGAAATAATGTTAAATTGGAAATATTTAAGTTGAAATAAACTTAAGCTTGGACTTTCTCACCCAGAAAATGAGTTCCTGAAACAAAGGTGGTAGATGATATCCCTTTGGACCTTTGGCAGGCAGGAAGAGACCATCACAGGTCTCCAGGCTGCTGCGACAATGACACCTTTTTCGCTTCCCGATGGGGGACAGACACTGGTGTGTGGACCGATCAGACTGGCTGAGAGCTCAAGATAGGACTCTGGGCCTGGTTGAGTCTCTTCTGCTTCATCTTCACGTGTTGGAGTGTCTTTCCAGGCTGAAATGCCCTTGCAGACTGGCTGAGCTGTTCACCTATGTTCATTTAACCCACCTGGCTCTGCAGAGGACTAAAACCTGCTGAGGGTGTGAAGATAACCTTGCAGTTGCTCATTAATTACTGAACAGTCCTGGAGGAAATCAAAGCAGATGGAACTCAAGTGTGATGAAGCAGATGAAATTCTGAGTCTGTCACTATTGGCATGCTCCAGGTACGCAGTTGCAGTGAATGAATTTTGATAGGCCCAATGGAACAAAGCTAGAGAAAATCCCGAAAGCATTGAATGCTGAAGAAAGGGTTAAATAAATCACCCAGGAAGCCTGGGTGGACTGGGAGCTAGGAATGGGAGCATGTGTGGATTCTCCATGCTAAGAGAGAGGCAATGTTTCAGAAGAACAAAGACACCTGGGCAGGAGGTGGGGACAAAACCAAAAATCCACGTGAAGATGAAGGTGCAGTGAGCTTGCTGAACTGGAGCACCTCTGTCCATCACCTCTTCCAACCATGACCATGGCAGGGGGACTTTCAAGACCTCCTCTTCTCTGGTCACTTTGTGGAGCCTTGACCCAGAAAGGATGTGGACTTTGGATGACAGCAGCCAAAATGCACATGGACATGGGGAAGGCACCAGAAGCCATAAAAATATTTACATTGACTAGATGTTACAGCTCGTTGGCTCAGAACATGACAGCAAGGACAAGCAGGATGGGTATAAAACCAGACCAGAAGTGCCGGCTCTGTGCCTGGAGCCTGTGAGCTCACATCAAGCGCCTGAAGCCAAGGAGTTCTGCTTTTCCCTGCACCCTGCAACCCCTCCAACAGCCCTGCATGCTGTGCTGCCCACTGCCTGAGCCCCGTGGCCGTTCCTTGCCCAGGGACAGTTGCCATAAACACCAGGAACATCTTACTTAGGGTGACTTGTTCTGGGTAGAAATGACCAAAGCCCAGCATTGAAGTGCACCCCTGAGATGGCAGTGTGGGTGGCTCTTCTGAATAGTGCATCCAAAGCAGTAGCTGGCATGAAGCCATCAACACAGATTTTTTTTTGCCTCCTGCTACCAGACAAAACTTAAGAGATGTTAGAAGCACCAGAAAACCAGATCCTGCAAGGGAATACAGATCTGTTGACGTTCTCTTTGGCTGTTCTTGGTTCAAATTGAAGAGCATTTTTTGGAAAACAGGAAATCTCCTAGCTATTCAGGCTGTCACGACCTGGTCATGGAGAACTACATGCAGGACTGACTTCCCTGCACCCCTTGTGCAGCACGTGCTGCTGAGGCAGAGGTGAGTAGGCTGTCTGAAGAATGAATGCAGAAAACTGGGAGAAGCCATCAAAAATCATTGAAGACCTAGACCTAGCTTTGGAGGATGGAAAAGGGGATGGCCTTGTCTGCTGTTAAGTGGGCAAATGAACGGTGGTGTTTTGCTACTATGAACTCTTTGAGTTTAATGTAACCTCTTGCCAGTGCTCTGACTGATGGCTCTTCATCTGCTTTGAAAGCAGTAAAATGTCTAACTTTGAGTTTTCAACCCAAATTAAAGCCCAGCCAATTTAGATCCTTTGTTCCTGAGCTCACATGTTTTTTTAGCTTCAAGTAGCCTTTTATTGGCTCCTGCATTTACTTCATGGTATTTGCAGATAACAAAGCTGACATTTTACTATGCTTCAATATTTGTTAAGTCTTTCCATAAAGTTATCTGTTCACTCATCAGCCTGGCTACCCATCTCTGCATTTGTTCGTGGGTTTGAGTCCTCTCCCCAGAAGAGTTAGGAGAAGCAAACGGTCCTGTCCAGCTGAGGACTTACTGGGCTGAAGGAGGGCAAGCCCTGCTGCAGCTTGGAACAGCTCTGGGATTCCTCTCGCTTTAGGACGCAGACTGACAAGTCCCCAGCTCAGCACAGTGACACGAAACTTTGGTCCCTGGTCTTGGGAGTCTGGGTTCTTGCCATAGTGACCCTGGCTGCTCAGGTACGGGGCTCTGCTCAGGATGTTTTTAAAGCTTTCTTGGGATTTTTTTTCTTTTTTTCTTTCTTTCTTTTTTTTTTTTAATCAGACAATGTTGTACTATTTCTACTTATTTTGAAACAACAAGAGCTTGACTGCTGACTTCAGTAAGGCTGTACTAAAGCTTTACCAAGCATGGTGAAAATAATATCTCAGTCTTAATTTTCTCCTTAGGGACCTTTTTTGGTCACACCGGTTCAAAGCATCTCTGGTTGAACCATACTTCATACTTCCCAGTGGGCCACAGTCTGCACAGTACAGCACCCTGCTGCATGACACTGGCATGCTTTAACCCCACAGGGCGTCTCAAAAAGATGAGAGCTCATCCCTGTTTGGCAGGATTGTCTCAAAACATCTCCTTATGGATAGGTGGAAGAGCCTGTCTCTCCCTGGGTGCTGAAATGGCCCAAAGCAAAATTGGGCTGCCCTGATGGCCATTGTCTCTGCCTGTGCTCTCTGTACACGGCCTCTGCCTCTCTGCTTGCTCTTTACCAATTTATGTTGATAATCTAGCACCTTTTCATAAATTCTTTTAATCTCTGTCAAAGTCTCTTTCTTTTCTGCTCACTCATATTTCATCTTGGCCTCAAACATGGCTTCGGCCCTACCTTCTGCAATGGGTGGGAGAGGGAAGCAACGGGGATGCTCTTGCCCCTATCCAAGCAGCTCTGAGACCAACTGGCCCAATATGCAGGAGACTGGGGATGTGCTGAAGGCAGATGGTCAGTAGCTGGGATGTTCTGGGTACCACTGCTGGTGGATGGTGCCTTGGGTGCGCTGCAGGAGGTATTTCCAGGTGCCTCATGGGTGCAGCTTGCCTGAGTAATCAGGGCAGTTTCAGTGGATATGGGATGAAGCCAGAATTTTTTCCTGGCTCAATCCAAGGATGACCCTGGAGACAGTCCCGTCCTCCCAGAGCAGGAGCCGTGAACTGTCTTCTCAGCTACCGGTGCATCCCTCCTCTCCTACCCTGGGGAGGTCTTGGTTGTTCCAGTTCTTGCTCCTTGGCCTGCAGTTTTCTCTGCTGAGGTGCGATCTGGCTCCTGGAGCATCCAAAAATCAGACCTCTCAATCTGAGCTAATTTCACCCCCTACAGGCACTAGAAGGAGGCAACTCATGGGTACATGCCAGCCATGGAAACGCACATCTCTGCTCGGATGTAGGGTGAGGAGTTCAGATCTAAGATGCCAAACATCATCCTAAATCAGAGTTCAATCCTGTCTGTGCTGGTGGGAGTGAGCTGTGGTTTTCACTTTCTTTAACTCAAAATCTTCTCTCCTTGCCCTCCCTGCCTCCAATATGCTAGCTGAGATCCAGCCTCTGTAAAGCTTGTTTTCCTTAGTTATCTTTTACCACTGCTTATAGGGGGACCACTGGGAGCTGTGGGCCACAGGTTGAAAATCACTGCTCTAACTCAAGTTTTTCAGCCTGACAAAGGCTATTTGGGTGGCCTGTGATCTAAAGCAGATCATATTAGATGAGCTAGTGAGCCCTTCTGGCCTCAAACCAGGACAGCTCAGGGGCAGCAGGGGAGGACCAAGCCACTCTGCTTGCTGACGTGCCTTCGCTGTCCATCCTGGGTGGGGAAAAGTGATGGGCACAGGCCAAAGAGCAACTGCATGTTTTGAAGGTCTTACTTTAAAGACCGTGGTGCTGGGACACCGGGCTGCGTGGCGGTGGCTGCGTTGGCGCGGCCTCTCTGGCGCTGCGGAAGGTCCCTGCGAGCCGAACCATGGCCGGAGCCGTGGCGGCCGCACTGTGCCCACCAGGCAGGGATGCGGTGCGCCCCGGGGGCTGCGTGGTGCTCGAAGGCTGCCGACCCCGCCAAGCCAACCCCTCCGAGTGGCGTCGGGGGGGGGAGGGGGCGTCGGGGACTGGGCTGCGAACACAAACGCGTCGCCTTGAAATTCTCCCCTGGGTCTGGGCGAGGAGCCGGGAGAGTTTCCCAGAGATGAAATGAGGGAGCAGAGTTCCCAGAACCAGGGGAGGGGCTCGCGAGGGAGGATTAGAGCGATCTTGACAGTGCACCACCGCGACTGTCTCCCAGCCAGGCCCGTTACCTGCTGGGACACTCAATTTGCCATTGTTCCCGCGGTGTCACACTGTATTACCAGCATAATGCAGAATGTTTCCGCCGGCCAGCGTACCCACGGCACAGAGCACTGGCATTCCCCAGGAGCACCTCGTAGCAACGGGGCAATGTTCCCCTGTCCTGCCGTCACCCTCCAATCCCGCCAGCCGGGCTGGGAAATCCCTATTGATGGCTCTCCCCAGCCCCCCGCCACCGGATCAGAATGGCTAAAGGGCGTGTGAATGGTGCAGCAATTTGAAACGACTGCAGTGCTGGGATGGTATCGCTTGCCCTGCCTCACAGTAGGGGAGGAAGCTTAGCTCTTTCTCATCGGTATAAGCTTATTTTTCTCTCTCCCTCTCTCCTTTCCCTCCCCCTCTCTTTAAGCTGTTGAGTTTATATCAAGACGGCCCCTGATCCCACACACCCCTGTTTAGATGCAAATGACTGCAAGTGTCATGGCTGAGAAAAGCCATGGGTTATCTTGGTGCGGTCTGCCTTTTCACAGCTCGTGTCAGGGGCTTAGCCGAACACACAAGGACCCCAAAGGCAGCCCGGGCCCAGCTGCCTTTTCTGCACCTGGCCCCGCCGCTGTCACGCTCCTCGCGGCCGCGCACGGCGAGCAATGGGCCAGTGCCACCAGCAACAGGCTTGAGCCTGCCCCAGGGTGCAGGAGCACCTCCGGAGAGCCAGCGGTGTCTGCCTGGAGAGGGAGAGTGAGCAACCAGCAGCCGCTTTGCGAGGAGGCAGGGAGAAGAGAGGCTACCCTGTCGCTTGGAGCATCTGAGGTCGCTGAGGCTCCTGCCAAACCCAGTCCTGCAGGTATAGTCCTGCCTGCGTCTTGGAGACCTCTTCTCCATCCCAGGAGTTGGTCATCAGGTGCCTGTGGTGCATTCCTGTCCCTTGCACTTGCAAGGAGTGCCTTTTGGACCCTGTACTTTAACCAAAACCACAGATTTCATCACTAAAACGGCAAACGATAGTTGCTCACTGTCCCAGCGCGGCAGTAAGTCATGTGGCTGTTGGCTCAGCCTTAGCTTTGGTGTAGGACTTGGCTGGAAGAAACATTGTCTTTTAATAAAAACTGACCTTATTTTAAGAAGAAAAGGGAGGGAGAAGAGAAAGAGAGGAAAGCAGGTTTTTCCTCCCTCCTTGTCCTAAAGCTGGCCCAGACTGCACACCTGCAGTATAAATCATGTTGGAGAATTTACTTGTAAAAACATGATCTTACCCCAGATTGGTTTTTTTTTTTTTTTTTGTAGCCCATGTTAGAAAAAAAAAAAAGATGCAAAAAAGAAACCTCGTAGGAAGATAATTAGTGGCCCTAGGAAATCAAAGGCTCCCCAGCTATGGCTGCCCCCGTGAGTTTTGGGTAGGGCTGTGGCACATGGGTGGAAGTCAGGTAGTTCCAGGCAGCGCTCTTAGCAGAGGTCAGTGCTCAGCAGCTCATGAGCAGGAACATTTCTGCCCCCAGAGGTTCTGCTGTGCTGTAATGCCAATGAATTTGAAGCCATGCAAGAGACTGCAGAGGGTGATTAGAGTTGTATGGTGCAGCTGGAACGAGAAACGAGATGGGGATGTGATGGGAGACTGTGGGAAGACCCGGGGGCAGGAATCCCTGCGACCGTCGCAGGGATGTGCTCCCACACTGATGCCAGCGCTCGAAGCCCAAATGATGTGCACAGAGCGAGGCAAAGCCAAGAGCAACTGAGAAAAGGCTTCAACGCATGTGCCACGAGAGGGATCTGCGCAGCTGAGCTGCAGCACATGGCTCCGCTGTTTTCCCATGCTATATCACTCTTCAGACTAAGCTCTGCTTGAGTGGAAGCAACTGTGATTAATATTTTTGTAATTCCTTTAAGATGAAATTATCCCCAATTTCTTGTCAACGTATATTAGAAATTATTTTCTGTGCTACTATTGTGAGAACTGCACCTTTGAAGTTTTTTTCCAAAATAGCTTCAATCTACCTAAGGGATTATCAATCTAACCTAAATGTCACTCTGACACTTAGATGTGATTTTTTTCCGGGTAGTTTTCATAGCTTTAATACTGACTATTTTGGGCTTAGTATTTAATTTATATTGGCCTCGTGCACAGTGCAAACTGCAATAGTGATTGCGATCTTAGTTTGAGTCTTGCTGTTAATTAATGGTTCTTAGTCTGTGGGGTTACACCCCTCTGTGTGCCCTGGCCAGGACTGTGGTTACCTGGAAGCCAACAAGAAGTTAAACACAGCAATAATTGCTACAGATGCTCAGGGTCCGGCCAGGTGTAAACCATGCAGCTGGGGGTTGTAGATCTCGGTTCTAGGTTATTGGGCTCAAAACTTGATTTTAGTTGTTGCTGCAGCTAAGGAAGGTGGGGCTACAGCCCGGGAGACAGCGATGCTATGAACAAAACAGAAGTGTCCAGCAACCCCATCCACGACCCCTCGGAAGTGTCAGTCCCCAGGTTCATCGCAGCTAATGCGATCTATCAGGGCAGGACAAAAGCCTTTTTAATGCCAACATTAGCTCTTACTTCAGCTGAGAAAACTGGCTGAAAACATTGTGTTTTTCTCTGCGTCTACTCATGCTGCAAGCCTTGGGAATCACTAAGTACTACCTAGTGTTAATCGTTGGACCTAGACGAAATGAATCCAAACCCTTCTCCGCTCATTAGTTATCAAGGCAGCGGTGAAAAGACATTAGCACATTTTAAAAAGGTAAATAATAACCACAATCGAATGGCTTGGACTTTGATGTATCATGATTTCTGGATGATACTGTTTATTTTTAACTGTTCTACTCACATGTTAGTAAGGCATGAAAATTAATATATTTTTCAAGATAATTCATGGCAATACCATCTAGTAGACTATTGATATGTCCCGGATTGACCAGGAAAGCTGCGTAACAAATGTGCTCAATAATTTTTCTCCATCTGTCAGAAGAGTTTCAGAGCTATGGGTGATGTTTTACTGTGTCAGCTTGGAGTGCAAGGAAATGTTGAGGCATGTTCACATGTGAGGTTTTGCTCTAGTCCCTGCAGCTGAAAGAATCTTAAAATATTCTTCATAAATTCAAAGTTCGGGTTACTCATTAAGGGGAGGATGGTTCAAATCCAAATTTTTAGTGCTTTAATGATGACAGAAATGGTGGTGAGAGATTTTTCAGTGCCTGAATGCTATAATAGTTCTTTCATAACGTGCTTAAATTTTTTGTGGTAGTTTTAAGGAAAGTTAAGACTTTCTGATCTTGTAATTGCTGTAGTTTAGGACATGTATTTACTAGGCAGCAAGTTACAGTGTGACAAGCCTTGGTGGCAAATTATTTGATTGTAAATATAGCAGTTATCCCAAAATCATCCTGGCAAAGCAAAAAGGAATTGAATCGCACGGTCCCTGTTAACACTCTAATGTGACTTCACAATCCTCATTTCAATAAAGAATCTCACTTTAACCCAAATGAGTCATTTTCATTGAAATATGCTACTTATATTTCAGGAAACTGAACCATTATTGGAAGGTTGAAGCTTGAAAAAAAAAAATCACAAACCTACAATATTCTGCATATAAATAGTTTATAAGAAAGATTCACCAGGAGATATGTACACTGCAGGAGACTATCGGGAAGTAGTCTAAAGTCCTAGATTTCAATCCTGATTTCTCCAATTTCTTAAAAGGCTGTACCATGAGATCCTCCTTTCCAAAGCAGCACTGGAAAGAATAATGTCTTTGAATAAACAGACTTCACTGGATTATAGTAATTCAGTGAGTGTTGACATCAATGAAGCTAAGCTTTAGAAATGGTTTTGGTTGTATTTACGGAGCTGTACAACCAAGGTCACTTGTCACTCCACATGGAGTCAGCGAAAGGCATGCGATGGACATCCTGAAAAGGATGGTGAAAGCCATGCAATGGCTTTCATACCTCCCCTCTTGCATTTGAGCAGTCACCTTCAGACAGGCATTTCTAATTTGATCCTCACAGGATGGGTTCCTGGCAGGGGCAAAGTCCTGTGAACACATAGCTTCTTCTCCCTGGAAGCAGGGAAGGCAAAATGAGAAGCTTCCTGGAGGTCCTCATGGTGGTGGCATGGACACCATTAGTGTGTCTGGAGCCAGATGGTGTGGGAGCGACTCTGAGACCCTGTGCTCTGCAGGCTCTTGCAGAGGGGGAAGGAGGAGGGAAGGTAATGCCCTGCACCAGCTGCTGCGCTGAGAAGCCAGCACTTCATTTTTACCTGGAGGAGCTCAGAGCATCAAATTTCCAGGGAAGGTTCTTCCAGAAGGAGCAAAGCTACAGCTCTGAGCATCCCTGGTGACTTCCATGCATCAGTTCCTTGTGTCATCACTGCCAATACAGAAAGCCATGGGGTGGGATGGAGAGGAGGGGAGGTTTTTATCTACCATATGATTTTGTCTCATGGGAATGCTTTTTAATCTAAGGTCTTGGTTTCCTAACTGGATATCATGTGAGATGTGGGATCTGACACCAAAGTCCTTTAGCAGTCTTCTTTCAGATTGCATTTGGCTGCAGCTAGTGTTACAGGTGCCTAGCTATCTCGGCACCCAACATTTCACTTTTCTCAGCGTAACGCCCAGGCAGTGACCTCACTGGGATTTCTAACCTTATTGTGCCTCATCAAAGTGTTCCCAGTGTACCTGACCTGTGGGTCTAGAAAGGTGGCCTTCCAGGAGGAAATGCTGAAGAGGAGCAAACACTTGTGTTTGGAGAGAGGAGAGGGAAAATTAGTTTATTCTTCCCCTTTTTGTTCCCAGCCCATTTTGGCCTCATCTGTGGAAAGCTCTGTTAAAATCCTAACTAAGCCTGGTCCAGACCATGGATTTCAACAATGTTTTTTTGGTGGCAGGGAAAAATCCTACCCACTGGCTTCCTGGGACAGACAGTGCATGCTGCAAAGGGTCTGTCTTGACCCCAAGGATGTTGACCACAACCCTGTCCCCCTGGCTTTCCCCCTGTGACCTCTGAACTCTGCCATTTTGTTTGCAGCATGCCCTGGGCAGGGAGTGTGGAGCACACAGTTCCAGAATGCATGAGCGTGCATGGGGCCAGACCTTCCTCTTCCTGTACTTGATCTCACCTGGCCCTACTGAGAGCTGGGAAGGGAACAGGCCCTTCCCTCATTACCCCTCTTGACGCAACACATCAAAAAAATGGAAGAAAGAAACTGGAGAAATTAGAGTTGAAAGCCAGGACATCAGAATCTTTCCCAATAGCCTCAGTGTGTTCCCAGGAGGGTGTTCAGGGCATGCTGTGTCTGAAAGCCAAATGGAGACAAAATGGCTCTACCTGCTCTGGCAACTGCATCCCCAGCAAGCCCCCGACTTCGCTGTTTACCTTTGTCCAGGACTGGCCCGAAGATGGCCAGGCTGTCGTCGATGGTGGTGCAGTTCCAGCGGCGGCCTCGGAACTGGTGCTGGCACTCCTGGATGCCCAGCTTCACCCCCTCAGCCACGCTGGGCATGATTTCAATGTAGTTCCGGCAGAAGCGGAGCTGCTTGGGGACTAGGCCAGGGATGGAGCCACAGAGGATGGGCTGGGACCCCAGGGAGCTGTACTGCTGGCCTAGTGCGAGGGACCTGCAAAGGGCGGAGAACAGTGTGAGGGGTGGGAAACCAGCTGGCACCATCCCTCCTGCCCCTGCAACCATCCCCGGGGGAATTTGATGAGCCGAGATGAACCAATAGTCCAGGGAGAAACAGTCCTGAAAAAGAGGGATTTCATAAGAAAACAAGAGACTTCCTATTGAATAGCGCTGATGGGAAAAGGGCTTTCACAGCTGAAGATACCCTGGGCTGCAGAAGTGCATGTATTAACTCATCATCTGTGGACATGGAGGGATTCAGATCCCTACATGGAGGCACCTAGAGCCATTCAGAGTACTCCCAAGTATCTGAGACTTCCCCAAAGGACAAATGACCTGCGGGGAGCTGTATCCAGGGGAGCAACACCTGGAGGCTGGGCTGTCAGGAGACATTAATATGAGGGTTTCTGAATTTTGGCCAGGTTTGGCAGTGTCCTGCTCAATGCCGAGTTCATCACCGTGTACTGGAGAGGGGCTGGTGCTGGGGTCAGGCACATCAATGCCACACGGCCAAGCCTCTCTTGACACCTGTGCAGATGGTCCCAGCAGATGCTGGACCACCATGGTTCCACTGTGATGGACATCAGTCTCTAGCTGCAGCTGTGAGCCAGACAGGACGCTGGAGATGTACTGGGGCATGGTGAAGGTGCTGGAGGGCAGATCTGAGTGGACATTTTCCTACTGGTCCAAGGAGCTGTCAATTCCCAAGTGGGAAGTGTGTGGGTCAGATTGGTTATTTGACCAGAAATCACTGCAGGGTGAAGACACTTATTTGCTCAAACAAGATACCTGCTGTTACAAACAAGGACAGTTCTGCAGCTACTGCCTTGCTTGTGATCCGGGCCCTCTTCAGTGTACATCCAGAACACGTGGTGAAATCTGTGAATGAGCAGCCAGCTCTGTAATGGAGCAGACGTGATGCACTCAGTTGCTTCCAGTACAGAAATCTCAGTCCAGATACTAACAGGGGCAAATATTAAAGATCTTTGACTTAGCATGTCCATATCTCTCTTGTACTGGGGAGTCCAGAGTTGGATATGGGATGCCAGATATGGGATATGGGTCTCACCAGTGCTGAACAGAGGGGAAGGATCTCCTTCCTCAGTCTGCTGGCAATGCTTTTCCTTGTGCAGCCCTAGTGGCTTACTTTGCTGTAAGGGCACATTACTGCTTCATGTTCAACTTCTTGTCCACCAGCACCCCAGGTCTTTTTCTGCATACTGCTTTGTAGCTGGGCTGCCCTCAGCCTGCACTGCTGCACAGGGTTATTTCACCCCAGGTTCCTTGGTTGAACTGCACGACATTCCTGTTCCATGACATTCCTGCTCCATTGCCCAGCCTGTAGAGGTCCCTTTGAATGGCATCACCATCTGGGGTATGAACCACTCCTCCTGATATTGTGTTTTTTTCCTAAGCAACCCACCCACACCTGAAGATTGCTTGTGAGCTGATCAATCATTTTATAGCCATAGGTTAATTCAGACTGGGAGAGGCCTCAGGAGGTCTCTAGTCCAAACTCCTCCCCAAAGCAAGGCCAGTTTTCAAGCTAGATTATGTTTCTTAGGGCTTTATCCTTCTAGAATTTGAAAACCTCCAAGGATAGAGATGCCACTGTCTTATGGGGCCTGTGGTTGACTATGCTTGTCCTGAACCGTTCATGGAACAGCAGATGTACTTGTTTCAATAGCTACAAACATCACTTTTCAAGAGGTTGCAAATGGCTCAATAGTCGGTCCCAAATTGGCCATGGCAGCCAGAGAAGCTATTTGCACTGACCTATCCTGATGCCCAGCTCAAATGCTGAGACCACACCAGAGCAATAATGCTCTAGAAGTCTCAGCCAATTCCCTGGGTCATTACTTCGGGTGTTAAACAAACAGATGGAAATGGCAGAGACCCCTGCTCCAACCAGCTGAGTGCCCTCTGCAGTTCTGTTTTCCTCACCTCACATCTGACTCTGCCCCAGAAGAATGCCTGGGCCTGGGACACACCACGCAGAAATGTGTGGATCTTTGCCAGACCTCATTGTAGGATCAGTGAGTGCAGTAAGAAGCTGCTTTTTTGGGGACAGCGCTGGACACTAAACAGCTCTGGGAGAGCCCTGGTTGCTGATTTGACACCTGTAAGTGGTTGAATTAATTGTGCCCTGAAGATTGTAGGATGTAAAGGGAATCCCAAGGGACGAGCTAAGGAGAGAAGTCTCTGCTGAAGACGCTTCAGCCCTGTTTCTCCTGCACTGCCCTGCCCAGCTACCCTGCAGCAGGCGGTCCTGCAGCTGCTGACACTTCAGGACCAGAGCACAGGATATGATGTTCTGACTCCATCTCCAACACCCATGAGTGGGACACACAGAAGAGGGGGCAAGCAGTTACAGTTGGGAGGCAACACAGCGTAGCGGGCAGTGTGCTGGGACTGGTTCCCAGAGCTGCTCTGTGCTTCCAGCTCCCACCAAGTGAAATTTGATGGGGGGAGACTCAGCATTGCTGGGGAGACTTGTCAGCTCCAAGCAGCACTTGTGAACAATCCTAACTTGAATCCTAATTGACTATCCAGCAGGGCCAGCAATGCTGGGAACAAGCAGGATGCTTGCGTTGCCTTTCCCCAGACACCCACTCTCGCAGATGGATTCCCGTCCTGCGGGAGAGGCACGGGACGTGATGCGTTGCCCTGCTTTGGTTTGCGCAGTGGTGGAAGTGAAGTTCGTATTCAGTGTCACAGCTCACAGGGCTGTGCCTGCAGCAGTAGTTTCTTGCAACAGTGGTGGTGGGGTTGGCCTGGTGTGCCGGCCATGAGCTCCACCCCATGTCACGCATGCAGGCTAATTGTGCTGTAGCTTGCCAATGTGGAACTTGTCCCAGCTTTTTATCTGGATGAGCAGTTTGATCCCTGTGGTGCTTTAACACCAGTGGGCAGCTCAGGTCCACCACACCGCTGTCTCACTCCCTCTCCTCGAAAGAACAGGGGGAGAAAATATGATGAAAAAAGGCTCATGGGTTGAGATAAGGACAGGGAGATCGCTCACCAGTTACTGATATGCACAAAACAGACTCAGCGTAAGCAGATTAACGTAATTTATTGCCTACTAATGACAGACTACGGAAGTGAGAACTAAAAGCAAACTAAAAACACCTTCCCCCCATCCACCCTCTTCTGCCTCCTCCCCCTGAGCAGTGCAGGGGAGTGGGGCCTGTGCTCAGCCCATAGCGCCTCATCTCCACCGCTCCTTTGTGGTCGCTCTCTGCCCCTGCTCCAGCGTGGGATCCCTCCCACGGGATGCCGTCCTTCCCGAACGGATCCTGCGTGGGCTTCCCACAGCCTGCAGCTCTTCAAGAGCTGCTCCAATGTGGGTCCGTACCCCAGGGTCCATCCTTCAGGAGCAAACTGCTCCAGCACGGGTCCCCCATGGGTGGCAGCTCCCACCGGATCACCTGCTCCTGCGTGGGCTCCTCTCCACAGTGCACATGGAGATCTGCTCCACCGTGGTACCCCACGGGCTGCAGGGGGACAGCCTGCTCCACCGTGGGCCTCTCTACGGGCTGCAGGGGAACTTCTGCTCCGTGCCTGGAGCACCTCCTGCCCTCCTCCTGCAGTGACCTTGGTGGCTGTGGGATTGTTTCTCTCTACCTTTCCTCACTCCTCTCTCTCCCAGCTGCTGTTACACAGCAGTTTTTTTTTTTCCTTTCTTAAATCTGCTCTCACAGAGGCGCAAACAACATCGCTCATTGGTTCAGCTGTGGCCAGCGGTGGGTCCCTTTTGGAGCCGGCTGGAGCTGGCTCTTCTCTAACACTGGGCAGCTGTTGGGCTCTGCTCACAGAGGGCACCCCTGCAGTCGCCCTGCTACCAAACCCTTGCCACATAAACCCAGTACAATCCTTCAGGGAGCCCACAGAAAACAGCAGTGAGCTTGAGGGAGTGAGAGCTGGGACTCCCCATGATGTCCTGGGGAACTCCTGGGAGGGCCCATCCTCCCATTCAACAATTTGCCAAATACCTTTTTAAGCTTCTAAATCATCTCATGATGGATTTCCCTGCTCAGAAGGCCAGCGAAGTCAGCTTTAGTCTGTCTGTTTTGAGGTGAGAGGTACAATCTGTTGTGTGAGAGGTCCGTGAGAAGTGTGGAGGATGCTCTTGGCTGCATGTGGTCACTCACTCAGCTGGTGAAGTCGCTTACCCACATACAGGAACCCCTTGTTTCTCCTCCTTTGTTTTGTCTCTGTGGTGGGACTGGTTCAGAATAGGTAATCTGTTTTGTTCAGCTTTCTCCATTTTTCCTTTTTTTGCTGTTTTGCATGGCCTCCATCATTCCTAAGTGTCTGTTCTTAATAGTTCTTGTCAATTATTATGGAAAGTACCTTCTATCCAGACAGGTACCACCTATTTTTTTGTTTTGTTGTCATGTCAGTGATCTTGTTTCCCTGCTGCTGATCCTTCTCATATAGATATCAGAAATCTGGCCCGTCTTGGCCCATCGTCCTCATCCACCCAGAAGTCCTGGGAAGGCACATGGTTCAGGGTGCTGTAGCTAAGATGCTGCAGCTCTGCTCTGACCTCCTGTGTCCCATGGACTGATGATTCTCTATATGGCATCTGAGACATGAAGGTGAAACAAAACCTATTTGAAATCTGGATCTGAGATCCTGGGAGCACTTCGTAGCTCTCCTCATAGCACAGAAGTCACGAGCTCACAGAAAGTAAGCAAATACATTAGGAGAGAAAATGTCACAGGGTGAATTTGGGATAGATGGAGGACATGGACAATTTTTAAACCACAAAGCACACCACCAATGCTGGCAACTGCAGGAGCGACAGACCCCACACTTTCCTGTCTTTCTTTCAATGCTGGCATCCTTCCTTGCTGTTGGCACCTACATTTCTCTAGTTCCCATCACGTCAAAGGGAAATAGCCATTTTGTGCCCCTGCTCCACTGGCCCCAGCTTTACACGCAGAAGGCGACAGACGTATTTTCCCAGCATCAACTCACAACCCAGACATTTTGCATGCTCGAGGGCAGGAGCCATAAAAGCCAGACAGCTCTACCCGGCTGGGAGACTCCCTTTCATCTCTGCATGTACAAGTGTGAGTGGACAGATGTGCACATAAAGGTAGGCTTTTGTGTGTGTGCGTGTGAGCGCAGTGCACAACACAAGGCGCATGAGTGCCTATGGCAAACACATGGAAAATCCTTTTTCTCTTTCTCTGCTTAATCCCTTAAATCTCTCAGGAGTCCCGACACTGTCTGTCAGGCCAGTGACTCCTTTTGTTCCCGTCCAATAGCACTACAGTTAGCAGAGCCGTGGATCCAGCACCCTTGAGCGGACCCTCCATGGCTCCCTTTGGTCAGGGTTGAGCTTCTGAAGACCTGGGAAGAAATGGTCTCGTGCAGACCCTTTCTGCAGGTGTGCGTAGGTGCGTGCTTGAAGAGGTGACTCATGTCACTGCCTCAGTGTGGAAAATACTGTGCCCACCCTCTTAGCTTCATCCTTCCTACAGGGATGACTAACAAACTCATATTGGTTTTGGTTGGAAAAACACATGGTATCAAGAGAAATTTGACCTAGCAGGATTTGAAAGGAGCAGGATTTGACCAGATTAGATCTGTGCCAAAATATATAGAAAGGAATTTTTAGGATGAACACTAGGAGAGCTTTCCTGCCAGCAAGAGCAAAGGCTGCGAGGACGTTTCTTTTCTCCTTTGCTCTCTGCAAGAGGCTGGAAGCTGCATTGCTTGGGGCCCTCAGGACTTAATGCCCCACGGGCTGCCTTTCAGAGCTGGGTTTCACTGCTGGGATGTGCTGCTGCGGGAGTGCTTTCTAGGTCTGGACTCAGCAGCTGAAAGCAAATGAATCCACACAGCACATTTTCTTTTTCTTTTTCCCACCTTATCGTGAACCCCACCAGCCCTCTGCCCAGCTGGGCAGGAAAGCTTTGGGCTGTAGAACTGCACATCTCCTAGGGTGCATCTTGTCCTGTGGAGCTGGACACTCCCCACATTATAAGCCTTCCTTGCCTCCTCCGAGGGATCTCCCATGGAAATGTAGACATGCTACAGGTATCCTGTACTGCACCGTGCCATTTCCCTTGACTTACTGATTTGAAAGAGCTCATATTTTCATCCTGGGAGCCTCCAGCAGACCATGCAGAAATACACAGTTGTGAACATCGCACAGAGGATGCTCGTGGTGGTGATTCCAGTGATGAGGTCACAGCAATCACTGTGTCTATGGGACACATACATTAGCAAGTGCCGTGGGCTTGGAGGCTCAGACTTCAGCTGCCTCCTGTCCTGGAGCCTGGGCAGAGCTGCACAAAGGGCCAGACAAGTTCTTGGCTCTGCCATGTGAGTGCTGGGGGACATGGCACAGCCACCTTCTCTCTCTGTCTCGGAATCAATTAAATATCAAGTACTTTTCCTAAATGCTTTGAGAGCCGTGGATAGAAACAATCCTTGAGGGCTCCAAGAACCTGGTAGAAATGAGGCTCTTTTAAACTACTGTATTCCCTCCCACAGCAACTCAAGTCACTGCAGCGTAATGTTACAAGGCAAATGTCAGTTCTTCTTGTGCCCGCTAACATCTTTTCAGTGCCACGTATCCATCCCTGCAATATATATAACACACTGGGAAAAGTATGAATCAGCAGGACAGAAGCAAATCACAGTTCAGGTTTCTTGTTTGCAACCTGCTGTCTTGGAGAAAACTTTTCTTTGCCTGGAGGATTTTTCATTGCACCATTTTTAGATGTATCTGGCATTTGCCAATTCTGGGCCATGTTCTGCTTAAAATGGACAATTGTGCAGGCTGGCACCTCACCATTTTACAGTGCTCAGTGGTGTAGGGATGATGCATTGAAATCCACACTGAGAGACAGCAGTTTTCATGCTGTTTCTTTCTCTGTATTTAGTGCTGTGTGGGCCCTTCCCAGCTACCACAAATGAAGGACTTTTGCCCTTCCTAGCAGAGGCATCATCACACACTTGCTTTTCTGGTTAGAAAGGGCTGTACAAAATCACTGCAAGCTGATGTCACATCATTGCTTGTTAAACAAAAATTTTCCAGCTGGAGATCCAGACCCTGTTGGTTTTGTTATGGTACATTTTGAACTGTCTGTCTAGCTCAGCCTGATGTGATGCTCAGAGCGTTTTTACCAAGCGGCAGATGTTCATTCTAAGATCAGAGCTCATGGGTCTCACCCCAGCAGATAACTTTGGCAGAGGTGTACTTATATGCAAAGTGCCTCCAGCTGCTAACTCTGTTCAGCTGCCTGACCTTAAAAGGGGTATCATGTCTGGTATAATATTCATATTTTTTTAATTCTTGTAATTTGCTGACTACAGCCCTTTGTGAATAGAGTAAGACACAAATTTTTGGGTTTGTCTAAAGATCAAGAGCAGCACGAGGGATATTTTTGCAAGTAAAAACATGCAATATATATGCACATATGAGCTTAAGAAATGCCAAGTCTTGACTGAATAGGCAAATCAGATGAAAAGACAACAGAATTTGAATAAGCAACACTGCAACACTGTTTGCTAGGGAACTGGATAATATTAGTGAATGCCATGCCTTTGCTTATAAATCACCAACTATTTAATCTGTACTGAACGTGCCTTGAGTTTTGAGTTTTTCTGTAGAGTGGGCACTTGTGTTCCTGGTATAAGACACCCAGATTATCACAGACTCTCCATCAAGCTTTGCAGTCATTGCTAGGCTCTATAAAAACAGATAGGACTTAATATTAAAAAAGAGAGAGAGAGAGATTCACTGCCTAAGCATCAGAAGCCGATCCAACAGGGGAGGGCAAGTCTCATGGGCATGAGCATGGATGTAGAGTTTTGGTGTATTACTGCCCTTGAAAAATTCTGTAGACGTTACACAGCAGTGTGATGTGAACTCTTGAACAAGAGGGCTTTTTCCACGTGGTGTGTTTGCAAACTGCCTCATTAACTAGCTTGTATGAACTGCACGATCTGCACAAGATTGAGCAGTCCATAAGGCCAGATTCTGCCCAGTTAAGATCCTGCCTTAATTTAGTCACACCTGAGGACCAGAAACCTTTCTAAAACCTTTACAAAGGCAAATGTTCACCTAGAATCACTCTCAAAGCTGTAGTTGCTTGGAAATAGGCAAAGCATCTGTCTGAGAGCTCTCCCAAAGGAACGTCTCAGGGTATTTCAGTCCCTCTGGGTCCTACATGATTTTGGTTATTGTCCGTGAAACCCAGTAGTGCCTCCCCCTATAAGTTTGTTGTCTCCTACCTACAGCTGCAGAGATCCTTTTCCAGCAACCTCTTCAAGGAAGGCTTAATCCTTCCTCCAAGCACCACAGGACAGAGAGACTTTCCCAGTGCTGGGGAAGTGACCCCATGGGAGGCTCAAGCAAAGGCCAGAGGTGGTCAGCCCATGTTGCTGAAGGACGTTACATAGCACCAGTTGGTTAGAAATTTGGTAACCTGCCCCATTCACAGAGAAATGTTGATTATTTCCAGAAGAAGGAGAAAGCACTTAATGATATGATCCTCTGATCAGCATATGAGGGTTGGACAGCATGTTCCCTAGCTATTATGCCGGCTGAAAGGAGAGGTACCATTGATGCATCTGCTTCTGTTTCAAGCTATCAGAATGATGACTTCTCAGGTGTTACAGAGATGTTAAAAAGAAGGCTGCTTAGGGTTAGAGGAGTTAGAAGGAAGGGCTAGTGTTTTTTTTTAGCTTCCAATCACACTAACGTTGAAATTGAAACACATAACAGACTATATTTACATGAAGTCAACCAAAAAGCCCTGTACCTGCACACAGTGAAAATCGTTCTCTGTAAACAAAGATTTGTTCATGTTGGCTGGATACCAAATGGCCTGGTCATTCTGGAGTGACAAGCTTATTTCCCTGCGACCTATCACTCAAATGCACTGCAGGTAACGAAGCAGCTGAGCTCAATAAAGCTATTCTTACAGCTGATGGTACACCCACAAAATGACACGTGACAATGGCACCAGTTTAGGGGTCTCTCAACGTTGGGCAAATACCACTATTTCACTAAAGAAGGAATTGCAAGCCCTCTGGCTGCTCTCCATGAATCTCGCAGCATGCAGCACATGGGCATGTTGGTGCTGAAGTGTGCAGCAGTCGATGCACTCTGAATTCACTCCTGGGCTAGCCATGAGCAGGTTTCCATCCTTCCTGTCACCAGTGTGGTTTGGAAACAATATCAAAATAGTGAAATATCCTCTGCAAGAGGCTAGGGGATCAGGTCCTGCTAAGTACGAAGAACTGTAGAATCATAGAGGGGCACTAGTGAGCTGTCATCTGCTGATGTTATGCTCAACAGGAAACGGAGGCTGGTAAAGCCTGGGCTGTGGGGCACTAACTCAAGCCACTGGTATGTGTTGGTAGACACAGAGGCCACACAAACCGTTTTGCCTGCTCTGGGGTCCTATGAGCTACTGCCAGTTCTTGGAAAGTGAAGCAGTGCACGATGGATTGGAAAGAGTGAAGAAAAAAATAAGTAAATGCCACTTGTGTCACAAAACTTGCCTCAAGGTCACCTGAGACTGGCACTTCAAACAGAGAAGAGAAGAACAGCCCTGGGCAGGCAGCAGACTCTGAAGAGAGATGGAGCGTGTGGTTCCTCTGAGCAAATGTGGGGGTCTGCCTGGCTGAAGGGGCTGAATACCAAGCCCAACTGTAGACATGTAAGATCTGGGGAGGAAGATTCCCCTGCCCTCCTGAGCTGGTGGATTTGCGGCTGCTGGCAGCAGTCACGTGGCCATCTGGGAAGACTTCCAGTGGCCCAGGGACACCGCAGACCGGAGCATTGCTGGCAAGTTGGTTGAACGTGAACTGCTGCATTATGTTAATGTTGATTGCTAAATTGTCTCATCC
Organism: Chauna torquata; assembly: GCA_013399475.1. Lineage (NCBI taxonomy): Eukaryota > Metazoa > Chordata > Aves > Anseriformes > Anhimidae > Chauna > Chauna torquata. The sequence goes on along the minus strand of VXAL01019418.1, from coordinate 132,120 downwards.
TCAGATCTGTTGGGAAAGGAAGGAGTGAGGAAAGTGTCCTTCCAAAGTCCTGCATTGAACAGGTCTGGACCAAAGTTAATCAAATTAATTAATCAAAGCTGGATGGGTGATCTCAGCCCCAACGCCAAAACCAGGGCTGGCCAGGCCAGCCTCCCAGGAGAGGAGAAGATAATTTTTTTCTGAGGTCCATGAGATGGGGGTCCCCAGCCAGTTTCCTAAGGGCTCAACAAGCCTTGTGCCAGACTGTTACTGATCGTGCGTTGGAGTAGGGTAACAGGTCTGACAAAGGGTGGGTTGACAGACATTGCAGCAGGAAAAAAAGTATATTCATGCACTGGAGAAAAAGGGCCAATTCAGGCTGTGTGGATGAAGTGCCAATGAGTGGATGGATGGCAGAGAAGGCAAGAAGAGTCTTAGCTCTGTAGGCAGAATTACTTTAACCTCTGAGTATTTAATCCCAGGGAGATATGAATGGGAAGAATGGCACGAAGGGAAAGCCAGAGAAGGAAAAAGCCAGGATGAGTCTCAAGGGAGCATCAAGATGAGCATTGGATGGAGGTAGCTGGAGAGGAGCTTGCCCTCCTCAGTTCATGTAGACCTCTGTGAGAGTTCACACTCATGTTTGCATTCAATATTAACCACCATTTTATGTATTTCCCACTCTGTGCCTTCAATCATTAAAAGAAATTGCCAAATGATGCCATGTAACAACAAAGCATCCCTCCTAAAGAGTGCTATCCTATGTTTGTTTTTTATCTTCTCCCTCTACTCTAAAAAAGTAGTCACTATTGTTAGTGGGATGTGGTTTCCCTTCTTCACTTTAAAAGGTGCATCCAGACTTGCAGGTTTAGTGAGGCTTAGGGGCATATAGGGGTGCAAGGAAGATGCTTCACTCGGCCAAAATTCTTTCAGGGCTTAAACTATGAGATGGTTTCTTAGATGAAAGTAGGAGTTACACATGGATGGTGTGGTCAGTTATTTCAATACCTAAACCCCAAATGCACTTTCTTCAATGACCCACTGACCTACCAAATAATCTGCATATTATTTACCTTCTCAAATGCCTGCATTTTGCAGATAGTGTCCCTTGCTACTCACAAGGTAGGTGGGTGCTAATCCCCAACTTCTGTCTGCTGGACTATCTCACAGGCAGTCAGAGAGTGCAAGCACCAGTACCGGGCTGAGCCCACATGCATTGGGCAGCAGCAGTGTCCTCTTCAGCTGAACACATTTGGTTTGGGGTGAGCATGTGGCACATGAGAGCTGACTGAATCCCACCTCTTCCAAGCAGATGCGAACTTTGGTGTCTGAGGGCAATGTCCCAGTGATGAGACACTAATTCTGGGGCATGACCATCTCCTTAGGAAGTTGCTTTTGAGTATGCAAGCTTTGGGAATCAGGTGTTTTCCCGCTGAAGACTGGTCTGCTGTACTTATGAGGCTAGGACTTTTGTTCACACTCATGTTCCCTGTCTCAGACTAAGGAAAGCTGTTGTACACCATGTACACCATCTTTGGTAGAAAGGCCTGACTTACTGTCCCTCCTTAGTCTCCATCTAGATCACCTCCAAATGTGGGAGCTGACCCTCGGTGAGCACTGGACTGCATAGCTCCTGGATTCATGGCAACCTCACCCCCTGGGTCTGGCTTGAACAAAATGTACTACAGGAAGCCTTGTGCTCTGAGACTGCTGATGATTGACCAACATCATTTGGGCAAGACAGGGAAAATGCCACTGGGTGGTGTTTGGAGAGTCATGCCTTCAAATGGAAATACCTGTGACCCAAGTCCTGTGTTTTTTTTTCGGAAGCTGTAAGCCTTGCTTACACTGGCCATTATGGCTGGCCATAATCTGTGGGGATGGTAAATAGCCAGGTGTCAGGGTGGTGCTGCCTGATGTCGTAGGCATCACTCCTTTTTGGGCTGGATATGGGCACAGATATCCTTGATGCACAGCACCGCGGGGACGCCCACTCCAGAGGGCATGGGAGGAGGCAATGGCCTGCAGGCAATTGGAGCAGGTGCAGGGATTGGCTGAGCTCTCACTCAAAGACTGAGTTATGGGAATGAGAAGGAGAAGAGCAAGTGTGGCAAAGAAGATGAAGGTGTCCAGCTGCAAAGAGTGTCTTTATCACCATGACGGTTCAGCCATTCGAGGGTTAAAATCCTTGCAGCACTAAATCATTTTTAAAATGTTTAATTAAAAGATGTAAAGATTTTTGGGGTCATTTGTTTCTGAGTTCACTCAGAGTTCCTACCTGTGAAATGGCTGAACATGCCTGGTTTTTGTCCAAATCAGTGGTTGCTCTCAATGCCAACAAGGCAAACCGCTTACTGGGCTGTGTAAGCCTGGGTTCAGCACATCAAGGGAAATTATTGTACCCTCTCCGCGGTGTTGGTGACACCGGACTGGGAACTTTACATGCAGTTTTAGGTCCTTTTAAGTGAACTAGGGATGTAAAGAAAGTGGACAGTGTCCAACAGATGTGATTGTGATGGTCAGGAGATGAGAGCATGTGGTGCAGCAGGAGAGGAGGAGGGAACTGGGCTGGTTTACTGTGGAGGAGGGGAGGCTGAGGGGTGTCTAAAAACAGCCTACAACTACATGCGGGGAAGCTGCAAATCTAATGGAGCCAAACTCTTCCCATGGTACAGGATGATATAACAAGAGGCAACAACTTCCAGCTGGGTTTTGAAGCTCAGATTGGCATTATGAAAAATTCCACTCGCTCTATCCTTGAGGGTTTGTAGGGTTCAGCTGGACAAGACCCCAGCTGCCCCAGGATGATGCTGGGGATGATCCTGCCCCATGGGAAGTTGGACTGTAGACCCTGAGGGTGTCTTCCCACCAGCACTGCTGTACTTGGCCTAACAGGCTGAGATTCTGAGGCAGAAGGGGAAGCATCCATACCCTCAAAGGCACGGCTATTATCTCTGGGTATGATGCAGGAGTGTACTGGCAGAGGCTGCATAAGAAGGGAATACAGTTTGGGACTGAGAAGGAGGAGGAAGGGAGAGCACAGCTCCTGGGATAACTGTATAGGCTGCAAATCCCTATGGCTTAACAGTTATATGATGACACAAGCTGATGAGTAGCTCTAAAATAATTACAGCAGGATCTCGCTTTTGGTCAGCATTTCAGTGGTACCTGCCTGTTCACTGTGTTTGCTGCCAAGGCAAACTAGTAGACTGTATTGTGACAAAGAGAAAACAACCTCAGTTTTAAACACACAAGAATGCTGTTGCTAGTTGGACACGGAGAATTCACACGCTAGTCTATTTGTGGAGACTTACTCTTATCTCGTGCCTTCTAACAAGATGGAGATGGCAGCTCTCATCTGCGAGAAACATCCTTCATCAGACAGCACTGTTGAAAATGAACACCCAGCTCTGAAATATGCAGGAATTAACCTGAATGTGGCAGAAATTCTGTGCTACCATTGGTGCACTTCTTGGTCTGGTCTGGCAGGGACTGCCAGGTCTGTGGGTCCTGGGAGGGATCAGTGCCTTACAGGGATTACTGCCAGGTTTCAGAAGAGTATAAGTTCTTGGATGTGAAAGATTTTAGGGAAACGCAAATATTGTCAGTACAAACAAGCCCAGACTAAGATCAGAAATGGCTTGGCATGTGAAGATTCATCTGGGTGATGAGATGGGTGCAAGGGCCAGGACATATTGGCTGCTGTTATGCAGAGTCAGAGTTTCAGAAAACATTGATTCCTTTAGCTTTCCTCCTAACCTGACTGTGGGTGACACCAAACTGACGGGACCTCCTGTTCTCTCTGTCACTGGGACCAGGTTCACTTCTCCACTTTAAACTCCAGGCGGCTGTACCCAGTCTTCCTGGGTGGAGAAAAGCAGGCACCAATGGGGCACTGTTAATCTAGTCTGTGTGGAATTACTGTAGGGAAGAGGAATCACACTCCGGAAAAGCCCCATTGACTCCACAGAGAATTAGGGAAGGAATTCTCAAATTACGTCAAATGAAACTGTCCTTGAGGCCCAAACAGTGTAATGCCCAAGGGTTTTACTGGGTGAAGGCCAGCTACAGAGGAGAATCACCAAGGGCAGACCTCCAGGGTCTGACCAAGGGCAGATCTGCTGTGAGATTTTTGCCCCATGAGCTGAATTCAAACTTGTTGTTTTATTCCATTTTAGTTCCTATCTCCTTTTCTCCTGTGGGCATAGGATGAGCTGCACTTGTATCTACGAACTTCCCACCCACCACCCACATCCCTGCATCCTCTCTGCCACTATTGTGTGCAGTTGTCACAGTAGAGGTTGTAGCTGAGCTGCAATAAAATAAAATAGGATATCTCACCTGCCCTGCCTACCCAGGCGTTCCCTCCGTCACTTGACTCTGCTTTCAATTGTGCTGAGTTCTGATGACTTTGCAAGTCAAATTGTTTTTGGCTTTGATCAAAAGAGATGCCAGACTTTCCACAAGTGAAAGTGTGGGAGAGTGGCTGGCAGGGAGGACCAGGTGCTGGCAAAGGGCAGAGAGATGAAGTGGTGGATCTGCCTCCTTCTGAGAGGGGTAAACTGTTAGACTGACTTTGCTGTATCAGGTACATTCTCTCTAGGTGGAAGTCAGCTGAATTTGGCTGAAGAAATGCAAAACCCCTGGAGGACACCTAATCTGAACTTCAGCATTCATCTCTTAGGTACTGCAATTGTATTTGGAACATGGAAAGCTCAGAAATACCTATTGCAAAGGTAGTGGAGGATGGCAGATGGCAAGGTTCTTCAAGAATAACCCAACTGATGGTCATCACCTGGCTATGACTGCCCAGCTGCCTTCTGTGACACTCTGCTTTCCCTTTGCTGTGACAATACCTCTCTCTCCCTGCTACCAAGGCAGGAGGTAGGATGAACCAAGATAGGAAGTGGCCAGCTCTAAGATAAGTAGTGAGCCAGAAACAGGGTCTATGGCATCGTGACTCACTGGCACTGACCGTGGGCAGCAGCGCAGGGACAGTGCAGATATAGCTGGTGCCTGATTTGCAGCTTTCACAAAAGGACACCCTTTTTGCTGTGGCTGTTGATACAAGACCATCTACTCAGAACTGCACTGTAAATGTACTATCGGGGCATATCAAAGCCTGACCACAATTGTGACATGTAACAGCAGACAGCTCGTGTAGCAGCCAGCACAGTGCTTTGTTGAAGCTCATGCAGATTGTGAGTCACAGCCTTGTATAATGGTATCTCCATGAGAATGCAACCATCTCCTTTTACATTCAGCAAAGCTAAATAAGACATCCAAGGGGCAAGAGGACAGTGTCATGTTTATGAAATTGGATTACTCAGCTCCCAGGTTGCCTACAGCTTTCCTCCTGGACATCCTAAGGATGGTTTTGTACTACTGTTGCCTTCATTGAGCTCTGGCCAAGTATATGCTGCCTTATCCAGTCAAGAGCACATGAAGCTGCAGCCATTACTGCAGAAACTAGAGTGTTTTAAGCCTCCTCCTTGTTGTAAATAGGACGTTAAACATGGAGAGGGGACAAAAGAGCAATAGCAGTGAGCTGAGGCAGTGGCTTATGTTGACAGTTTGATTGGTCTATTGGAAAGACTTCTGAGAGATTATTTAGTTACAGTGAGAAGAGTGGGAAGATTAAGACTTTCTGTCCAGCAGAAGAGGGCAAGACAATGCCTGGTGAGTGGGAATTCAGACCAGCAAAATGCAAAGGCACAAGTGTCAAAGAAAGAGACAAATGTCCAATACTTGTTGCAGATTCTCTAACGCTGGATGTCTTCAAATCCAGCCTGTGCTTTTCTGAAAAGAACTGTTTGAGCCAATGCAAATGTATTCCTCACCCTTGGGGTAAAAAGATCAAATTCAGTGGTCGCAGCACACAGACCTGCCTGACTTTGCAAAGAGGATTTTTTTTTTCTGTCCTCTGGGTTCATGAAAAAGGAAAGCCCAGATGGTCTGTGTTTTGGTGGGATTTCTGCTGTAATGGTCCTCTGCATAGTGGCTGCACTGACAGAGGCAGCAGAAGAAAGAGTATGGCCTTGGGCAGCGTTAGAGGAGCTTGGATCCAGACGTAGTGTAAGAGGAACTTCTGGGAAATCACTATCCCTTATTTCCCCTCTAAACTAAGGTTAACTCCTCCATCAGCTTTTGGTAAGATGTTCTTAAATTTTCAAGTGATACACATGGGAGGACACAGGAGTACTGTGTAACAAGTTAAAAAGTCAGCTCAGTAATTTGAAATAACATTAAGAAAACTACAGACCACACATGAATCCCGGAGTCCCTAGTGCAGGGGATGGAGGAAGGATGCTCTGTTCCCCAAATGGCTATGCTGAATATCCTCCCAATGCATGCTGATGGCATGTGATGCTGAAGCATTTCTCTTAAATTCAAAGAGCACTGAAGAAAGTTCCTCTGTCCTCTGTGGATTTTTTTTTGTCCTACATTCTCTGCTGGACCTGCTTCATTCCTTTCTGATCCAAACAGGCTTTGTAAAGCAGTTAGCTTTGAACATTTTTCAAGCGCTCTGCCTGGCATGTTGCAGAAGTATCCACAGTTTGCAAACACCAATGGAGACCTGGGAGCTACTCCCACCATGCCAGGACACCAGCTAGTTCACTCCTGTGCCCTGCAGTTTCTATCTTCTGCACATCTTCTTCTTAGTCCCAGTTGGGTTTTGAGTCCTGATGGCTGAAGAGCAGAGAGAAATTTCATTCTTCAGCCCTGCTGCAGGGCCCAGAGCAGACTGCATATCAAGCTGGGCCCCGTAGTAACTTCAACACCTCTGAAAGGAATGTCCCTGGACCAAACCTGGATTGGTTTCCTGATCTATTGCACATCCTTTGCCTTTTTCAATTCCCCATCCTTACTGGGAATAATTTGCACTGCAGACAGCACACTTCTCAGGCATTTGCAAAACTCTGTGCTACCAGTGTAGCTCAGATCCTGCGCACCCTGTTTGTAAAGCTGCTTTCACACTTTTCCCAGGTAGGCAAACCCCTTTTTGTTGGAGACTGAGATGTTTCCTAGATCAGGACTTTGGTTGTCTCCTCTTAGCACATGTGGACGGTTGTGTAGTGTGGAGCTGGGAGTGCGTGGCTGAGTGAGTTGCCCGCTCTCATGCCCTGGCTCTCATGAGAACAATCCAGGCATCCATATATGCTGGGACAGCAGCTCATTCTTGATGTTGGTATAGATCTGAGAAAGATCCATGCTTTTTATGGATCTCCTGTCAGAGAAGCAGACATTAATTTCTGACAAGAGGTTGAAGAACACGAGGCAATGTGGCTGAGAAAGGGCTATGGCCAAAATATGCCCTGAGCATGAAGACCTGCAGCTTCTGCTAAATTCCTATTGCATTTCTGGAGTGAAGAGTCCAAAGTGAAAGCAAATTCATTTCTGATCCCCAGGATTGTTTCCTATTGTACATATACAAACCCTTTCTCTAGTCACATGGAATTAATAAGTAGCCAACATCACTTCAAGCTAGCAAGTCTTCAAAAGCATTTAGCTTCTTGGAAGGGCCCGGCACCAAGATGCACCAGAGATGGTGTAGATGTGGTTGGAAATCTAGTGATGGTAGTTAAAAAAAAATAAAATAAAATTCAGATGCTTGTGTCAAGCACAGAAGGAAGATTAAGATACTGGCTGGACGTTAAATGACATGCACAGGAGTTTCAATCACACAGGCTAATAAGAAGATAAGCCCTTCACTGCCAGCAGTTCTTTTTAGAGACAGAAATAAGTGTGCTGCTGGACATCGCAATGCCATAAGGAGAGAGGAGAATGTGGAGCAAACTGGCTAATGGAAAAGCAAGAAATACCAAGGCTGGACAAAGGTGGTTATAAAACCACTAAGGCTATCCCAGCAATATTAATTCATCTGTTATAATGAGTAGTTATAAGGTTGTATCTATCTGTAAAGTAGGGTTGTCAGATTATGACTGTATTTGGTAAATGGTGAAGAATGCCCATCTCTATAGGCACCTGTTCAAGGGCTGCACGACTTCCTCAGGGAGGTGTGTTTCCTAATAGACAATCTGAATCTCAGAATAATTGTAACTTTAGTTCCTTTCTTAATCTCTTGTTATGTCCAGTATTGGACATAGTATTTTCAAGGACATCCCATCTGTTCTTCCATGGATGCTGCCAGTGTTCCTAAGGATTTTGAATAGGCACTGTTACAGATTTCTCTAGTTTAACTGACATTTGTATTTGAGAGTCCTTTCTGCTCACCCACAGAATCTTGTAGGACTGCTGAGAAATTGGACTTTTGGGTGTTCTTCTCTAATGCTATATAATGCACATAAGTCTATAGGGCCCAATGGGATTCATCCCAGAGCACTCAGAGAGCTGGCTGATGTTGTCGCGAGACCTCTATTTTATATTTTTCAATATTTTTCAATGGTCTTGGGAATCTGGAGAGGTCCCAGTCAGCTGGAAGCTGGCAAATGTTGTTCCAGTTTTCAAGAAGGGCAAGAAAGAAGACCCTGGTAATTACAGGTCTGTCAGTCTCACTTCAGTGCCTGGTAAAATTATGGAGATTATTCTGGGAGTTACTGGAAAACACTTGGAAGACAATGCAGTCATTGGTCACAACCAACACAGGTTCACGAGGGGCAAGTCCTGCCTAATTAGCTTAATTTCCTGTTACAACAAGGCTACCCATCTAGTTGACCCAGGGAAGCCAGTAGATGTGATTTTTTTGGATTTTGGTAAAGCTTTCTGTTTCTCACTGTAGTCTTCTGGACAAAATGTCCAGCATACAGCTAGATAAATGCATAATAAGATGAGTGAACAAGTGGCTGATGGGCTGAGCTCAAGGGGTTCTAGTAAATGGGGTTACACCAGGCTGGCAGGTAGTCACTAACACGGTTCCCCAGGGCTCCATTTTAGGGCCAGTTCTCTTCACTGGTATTATAAATGATGCAAATGCAGGACTTGAATGCTTAATAAGTAAGTTTGCAGATGATATTAAATTAGGAGGAGATGTTGACTTCCTTGAGGGTAGAGAGGCCATGCAGAGAGATTTGACAGACTAGAGGGCTGGGCAAAAAGCAGATGCAAAGCCCTCCTTCCGGAGGTCTCCTTCCTGCTGCCCCGTGCAACAGGACAGGTTGGGTGTTGACTCACTAGAACTCAGCTTTGCAGGAAAGGACTGGTGTATCCTGATGGGCAGTAAGCAGAGCAGGAGTCAACAGCGTGTCCTCTCATGGAAAAGGTCAGCTGCATCCTGGGGCTGCATTAGCAAGAACGTACCTAGGAGGTCAAGGGATGTGGTTCTTTCCCTCTATTCAGCATTTGAGAGTGATATCTGGAGACAGTTTGGGGCTCCCCAGGACAAGCAAGATATGGACATACAGGTGGTAGTCCAGTGGAGGCCACCATGGTGGTCAGGGGTCTGCTTTGAGTAGGGCCTCCAGATAAGAGACCTACAGATGATCCTTTTAATATAAATTATTCTATGATAGGATGAGTCAATGAGCACTCCAAAAGGCTGATATGCTCACTCACTCAGAGTGTAGCTGTGAAGTTCTTAGTGATGGATGCTTCTCTCTAAACCGTAGATATCTAAAAGTTAGTTGCCAAAACTGCAGCTGGTTGTGCTGGTTCCTCCTCCAGTCAATAGAGAAGAACAGGCACCTGTGGGAGGGTGCTTTTCATTGCACTCCAAGAAAAGTACCTGAGATTGTAGGATAACCCACCTCCAGTGACACCTCATTGATCAATTTACACCGAATAGATGACTGGCTTAGGAAACTAACCCTTAGGTGTCTGCATTACAGACATCTCCATCTAAGCTAGTCACTCAGGCTCCCTTTGTAACAAATGGAGAAAATCATGCTCTTTTAGAACATGATGCACTGACCCGTTTTACCTGTTTGCTTCTGGATGAGGTTCTCTGGACCACAGTCTAGACATATAGTCTAGACACTTGGCTTTAAATTGTGCCTACACATCTGTCTTAGATGGCTCTTACTGACTTTTGATTTCCACGAATGTTGTATGAGGCTGCAAGCACAAACCATGAAGAGTGCATTACTTTTTTAAAAGGTAAGTAGGAAAAGCCAACGTGTTGTTTAAAAAGCCACAGACATGTTTCTCACACAAGCTAGCACAGGAACCTTACCCATAGCAATGCCATTTGAAAGCCAGAACCCTGCCCACTATTTACAGAGCAATTCAGAAAAGCTGTTTTGTAATCCTTGAATGTCATGGACTGCGCTATTCATTTCTCATTGCTCAGGGAGGGTTTGGCCATAGCAGAAATAACAATGTTTAGTGAACAGAGTCACCCATGGATGGGCTGTGTACCACTATCTATATCACCACAGTACCTTTTTATCCACATGCACAAATTCTTGTGCAGGTAAATTATATAGGCAAGTGAAGTGACAGTTAAGCTTCTAAGCAACAAGGGGCTTTTCTGTTAAGAAGAGAGCAGATTCAGAGGACGAGACATGGAATGGATGGAGTTAAAGGAGTCCAGCAGGTGAGCATTTAGCTCTGCCTTACCATTCTAGACATTGTGTGGGCAGGTAAGAGGAGTAAGGAGCATTTAAATTATCTCCTCATTGGTCTGTGTGGAACAGTGAAACGTCTGTACAGCTGACGGAGGAGCAAAGATGTTTTGGGGCCGCTATGCTGATTAACAGACTGGAGCATCTAACACATGAGGAGAGGCTATGAGAGATGGGACTGTGTAGCCAGGGCTAGAGAAGGCCCTGGGGGGATCTCGTCAGTGTGTATGAATACCTAATGGGAGAGAGTAAAGCAGATGCAGCCAGGTACCTCTGAGTGTATCAGTAACAGGACAAGAGGCAATGACAGCAAACTGAAACATATGACATTCTGTCTGAACAGCAGAAAACTCTTTTACTGAAAGGGCTGTTGAACACTGGAACAGGTTACCCAGAGATATTCATAACCCAGCTGGACAGGGTACTGGGTAACCCGCTCTATTTGACCCTGTTTCAAGCAGAAGGGTTGGGCTAGATTATCTCCAGAGGTCACTTACAACCTCAGCTGTTCTGTGATTTTGTGTCTAAATATTCAGCCCAGCAGCAACACACCATGGATTTGATGGTGAGGGACCAAAACATTGCTGTGGGGCTACTGGGACAAAACTGATTGATACACTCCTGGGATTCATCACGTTGTGAAGGGAGGATGGAGAAACGTATGGTGGGGGAAGACATGACAAGGAGAAACAGGAGGTACCAAGTGGTTTGAATGCCATTGCCACAACAGCAGTGATTCTTTCAACCATTCCCGCTCATTTGCCTGGTTGAGCTTTCTTAGATTGCTGGAAGCAGGAACTGGCGTGTGTTCTGTTTGTCCAGAGCCAACGTAACCCAACCTAGATGCCTGCCAAGGCAGTTCTTCTTATCCTACTCCCCATCTCTCATTTCTCCTCTTTCCCTGCTGTGTCCTCCCTAGTCTGGCACTGTCAATACTGAGATGGGAATTGTTAAGGCAAAATCTCAAAGTTACAAATTCACATGAGGCTGAACCAAAATGGAACTAAATCAGCCTCATGCTTTTTTAACACCTGTCCTAGAAAGCCTCTTGTTTCCAACTGGAGTGTTATCAACAGACATCACTTGCTGAAAATCCAACCCTAAAATCCTTTCTTTCTAATGGGAGAACCTCTCATTCCACAGATGTCTTCCCTTTGCACACACTTCACTCAGTCACACTCAGCCCTCCTACTCCTGGAATTGCCTCCTTTCCTTTGATCTGTTACTCATTGCAATCCTCTTGCCTCCTACTCGTCTTAACTATCCCTCCTCTTTCTTCTCATATCACCTGCACCTCTGCTTTTCTGTTCCCGACCATCCCTTTCCCTCCTTCGCTGCCTCTGTGCCCTATTCAAGGCAATGATTTTTTTTTTTTTTAACCTGCCTCCTTGTCTTCATGAAGCTCTAGTGGTTTGTGACCTGAGCCATGTCCTCTCCCTTAAAAGCTCCCACTGTCTCCCCAGCTCCGTTTTTCTCTGCTGAAGTCAGTTGATGTACTTTATCCTCAGCTGTCCTGCCTATGTCCTTGAAGGAACAGCCTGGCCAACATCCTTTGCTACTGTCAACCCTTTTTGCAGTCTCCAAGTTCTCTTTACTCCCTTGAAGCCAGTCTGTCTCTGCATGATCCTGACCTCCACATCCCTCATCCTTGGTGCTACACTAACACATTGCTGGCCACTCTCTGTTCTTGTGGTCCTTTTTCCTTCTTGCTGGGGGACTGCAGCTTCCTCCTGAGGCTTGCTAATGCTCTCTAAGCTGGTCAAGTCTGAGCCCTGGCAAAGGCCAATTCCAGTCCACTGGTGGGACACTCGGCTTTCACCTGCTGCTTGACCATGGGGTGAGTGAGCAAACAGCAAGAGGTACAGTTAGCTGCCAAAGCTTGTGCAACTTCCAGAGATATTTCCTCAATGGACCCACATCAGCCTACATTCACATTTGCAAATGTTTTTCTTATTACCCCACATACCAGGCTTTGGTGATGGTGCCAGCACTGCCTGCCTGGCCCTGGAAACACCTTCCTTACTGTGGTGTGGGAGCAAGGCAGTCCCTGTTGTGGAGCCAGGAGAAGAGGGGTGTGCAGAGAGGGGTCATTTCTGTAGCATTGGTGGCTGTGGAGCCTGGTGGTGACTCGAGTGATTGCTAGGGAAGAATCGGGGGCAGGACCTGAACACTCCTCAGACCAGTCTGGGCATGATGCACTGTCCAGATGAAACGTCAGGGTTTCAAGTGGCCTTGTGGAGAAGTCCCTCTCCCAGCCTGGACAGGGAAGGGAACTTTGGCAAATCACCACCTAACTCAGCTCATGGGATTGCCCAGCCAGGGTGCAGGGAGCAGGGTCAGACCTGAGCCCTTTGCCTGTGCCAAGACTAGTTCCCTCTAATGTTGGAGGCCGTTTGCCGGAGGAGTCCCCACAACAAAGGGCTTCATAACAGAGCAAGCAGATCCCTCTAGATTACTATCATTTCCTCTTGTCTGAGCATGGCTTTAAGCAAATGAATCTGCTGTCGCATCCCTCGTGTTATCTCTCTGCCTACTGGTGTGTGGATTAGTGTTGCTGCAGCAACAGCACTTTTGTAAGATGAGCCCATTTTGGGAGAGCTGCTCCAGTTTGGGTGACTCAGGGCTCTGTCATGGGCTTGAAAGTGATTTGGCATCTGCCTCCACCCCTTTGTCTTGGCATCTCACAAGGTTCAGCTCTGACTTATTTGCCAGCAAATGCTAGAAGGATTGGAGGAGGGGGGGTAGGGCCTGGGAGTTAGAATCTGCTTCTTTTCCTAACAAACGCAGCCTGAATAAAGTTGCTGACAAGGGTGTGTGTCCAGGAACCGGGCTCCTTTATGTTTCATGTATCAGATATAAATGTTATGTTCAGTAATGCCTGGTCAAAGCAATGTCACTCTCAGTTTAGAAAACACAATCAAGTGATTTGCCATGGTAGAGAATGTATTCGGCAGGGGCTGTGATAATATTATTCACCCAGGAATTTGCATAAATACATATGATTTGCATATGCAAATAGGTGCTTCCAGGCTGTGACCACAATAAACACAGCAAGATTTTTCAGCACTGCAGAACCTTTCCTCCAAAGAGCTACATGCTGAAATTCATCTGGAGACCCACTCACTCCAAATTGCCAGGTCCTGGCAGGACTGTGGATTTGCATACGCACTGCATGTGACCAAGACCATCTCATTTGTTGGTGCTGCTGCTGCCTCGCGAACACCCACACTGCCAGTCCTGCCTGCAAGGCATTTGTAGCAATGGGAGAAACCAAGACTTGGATTTGGCTTCCCTTCTGCCGCCTCTCCCAGGCATTGGAGGGATGCACTTCCTACCAGGGAGGAGGAGGTGGTGGGACCACCATTCTGGAGAGGGGCATCACAGAAATTGAGGGAAGGAAAAGAGACTGCTCCGTCTGGGCCAGCAGGGATGCTGGCTATCACCTGTTGGTCAGCCAAGCCCTCTCTGCATGCCTTCAGCTAGGGTGTTGCTTTGGGAGGCCTTGGCAGTGGCTAACCTCATTAAGTGGTTCGCGCCAGCTGTCTGGAAATCACTGACGGTGAGCCACCAAATTCGGCATCAGAAAGCATTTGCCCAGTGCTCAGATACTACAAAAACATCCAATTTAACACCATGGATGGGAATTACCACATCCACCTAGCTGTCCCAACATTTGGGGTGTGATCTGAACTGGATGCCTGGGCTACTTCTTTTTGGAGAGTCCTTCACTGTGCCTGGAGACAGGCACTGAAGATAACAGCAGTGATTGTGCTCTTATAAATGGTCTGAGGTTACCCCAATAAGGATATGCCCTGACCTAGGAGGATGCAGCAAGTGCTGTGGTCTCATACTGAGCCTGGCTCTGCATCCTGTGAGGTATAGATGAGGCTAAGGCACCCAGCTCTGTCGCATCTGGATGAAATGGATCTTAAAGGTGTTTTATGGCAGATGCAACATGGAAAAGCCCAATTGAATCTTCTGGAAACCAGGTCTAGTGGTAGTCCTTGTACTTTACTGTGGTGAAAAATCAAACCTCAGCCACTCTCCTCCCATGGAGAAGACAGCAGCACTCGGGGAGGAGGGGTGCTGGGTTCTAGAAAGATGTGAGACAGAAGTGCCCTGAATATTGCAGAAAATATTGAACCAGTTGGCACACTGTGTCTGCTTCAAAGGTCAAACTAGCCAGTATCCCATTTCCTTAGCAAGTTATCTCTGCTGTGTAGGGAAACCCAATGAGAAACAAGGCAAATGTGAAAGATACCTGTGTCCAACACATGCAGGTTCCAGCAGTGCTGGTTTATGGGATTTCCTGAGCTGAAGCTAAACTCTGGGCTATCATGCTTACGGGCTACCAGTGGAGTGATTCTCAGTAATTTTCTCTAAGTCATTTCTTACCTCATGATATACGTAGCCATAGAAATTCCTGGATACAAGGTCCACAATCTAACTACACACTTCTTCCTGAAGGTTTAAACCCAAGGACTGATAATTTCATTGGCAACCTTTGGTTCTTATATCCTGCAGAATGAGCTTCTTTTCCTAGGCACACTCTTGTGGTCATTCAAGATCTGCAAGGTCTGTGTTGTATTCACTCATAATTGTCTTCCCTCAAGCTAAAAATCTAAGGTAAATATTTTCTCCTCGTCTGAAGCAGTTCAACACTTCTGGTTGCTTGTTGCTGTTGGCTTGTCTCTGTGATTTTCTCATTTCACAAACCATTTTTGGAAAAACGCAATGATCAGACTGCAAACAGACCTCAGGACACAATAAAAGACTGAAATAATGACATGCTGATATTTTCTGTTTTGAGAAAAAATCCAGCAACAGCTCCTAACAGACCTCTTCTATTGTCAATCAGCCAACATGTTCACAGAAAGCCGAGCAAGGTACTGAGCACCAAGGTGCAAAGCTTGTAGATGTTGTACAATCCTACACGTCAATTATTGAGCACTGAACTACCAACTGCAGAGAATTGTTGATTATATTATTGCACAATAATGAACATCTTTTCCAAGATGGTTGTAGTAGAAAGTTTAACCTATACCAATGTTGAGCAGATTCGGGATCCTTCTCCCAGTTTGTATTACTTCACAGTCATTGACAATTAATCTAGTATTTTATCATCCCTTAAGTACCATCTGTGGTGGTTTTACCCAGCTAAACAGTCGAACTCCACTACAACCGCTCACTCACTCCCCCTCCTCAAAGGAACAGGGGCAGAAAATACGATGGACAAGGGCTTAAGGGTTGAGATAAGGACAAGAAGGTTGATCACTAATTACCATCACGGGCAAAACAGACTCAACATAGGGAGATCAATATAATTTATTGCTATCACTAGCAAACTAGAGCAGTGAGAAACTAAAAGCAAACTAGAAACACCTTCCCCCCATCCACCCTCTTCTACCCCCTGCCCCCGAGCGGCACAGGGGAACGGGGAATGGGGGTTGCGGTCAGTCCATATTGCTTCGTCTCTGCCGCTCCTTCATGGTCGCTCTCTCTTCCCCTGCTCCAGCGTGGGGTTCCTCCCACGGGGTGCCATCCTTCCCGGACGGATCCTCCGTGGGCTTCCCACAGCCTGCAGCTCTCCAAGAGCTGCTCCAGTATGGGTCTATAGCATGGGCTCCATCCTTCAGGAGCAAACTGCTCCAGCATGGGTCCCCCACGGGTGGCAGCTCCCACCGGATCACCTGCTCCTGCGTGGGCTCCTCTCCACGGGCTACAGGTCCGGCCCGGAGCCTGCTCCTGCGGGGGCTCTCCATGGGCTGCAGCCTCCTTCAGGCCACATCCACCTGCTCCACCGTGGGCTCCTCCACGGGCTGCAGCGTGGAAATCTGCTCCACCGTGGTACACCATGGGCTGTAGTGGGACAGCCTGCTCCACCATGGTCCTCACCACAGGCCACAGGGGAACTTCTGCTACGGCACCTAGAGCACCTCCTCCACCTCCTTCTTCACTGACCTTGGTGTCTGCAGGGCTGTTCCTCACTCTTCTCACTCCAGCTGCTGTTACACAGCAGTTTTTTCCGTTTCTTAAATTTACTCTCACAGAGGCGCAAAAACCATCGCTCATTGGTTCAGGTCTGGCCAGCGGTGGGTCCCTTTTGGAGCTGGCTGGAGCTGGCTCTTATCTGACATGGGGCAGCTTCTGGAATCTTCTCACAGAAGCCACCCCTGTGGCCCCCCTGCTACCAAACCCTTATCACGTAAACCCAATACACCATCCATTCCTGCCTTCTGTGGTCACCTTTATGTTGGACCATCCTGAGTAATGTGTTACATTTGCAAACTTCATCACATCATTGTTCACCCCTTGCAATTATTTTATGGTCAGGAAATCAATATGAAAGAATCAATCTGAAGAATGGTACCTGTTCTTAAAGGTCTAATTCTTGCTCAGAAACTTCACCCAAAAATTTCTTCTTTTTAATCACTGGGGATCTGGCATTCTTTCTGGCCAATATCAGGTGTATTGAGCTTAACAGAGTTCCAAATACCCTGGGAAACTGGGTGGAGAATCGGTTTCTATTAGGTGATACAATGTGCAATGCCAGGCAGAACCGGGCTGTTGATTTATTACTGAGCATCCTGAAGCCTAATGTGACTCAAGAAATGGCTGAATGCAGTGAGAGAAGCACAACTAGAACTCAGGCAGGGTTGGACACCAAAGACACAAAACCTATATGCCATAAGACAATGGATGCTGTACTGACTGTCTTGTTAAGAACGTAACAATACAAATTTGAGCCAAGTCACATGGATTGGACAAAATAAAAGCAATTGTTGCAGTGCAGGTAAGTGCACTAGTACTAGTGGTGTGGTGGAGACTCCACCATGGCAATGCCATATTTATCTTGGTTCTGGAAACAGCAGAGCTAAATGGAGCAATACCATTTCTAAACATCTGGGAGGACTTGTCTGTGTCTTCTGGATATAAAGGGTCGATTTTCAAGAACCTCAAGAACTAGACCATTTAGTGTGTAGATTATAGCACTATCACCTGCATCTCTCCCTGTTGTCTAGCTATTCCTATTTTACCTCATAGTGCCTATGTGCAAGCTGTCATGTGTCTAATCAAAGGTTGAATAACGGCTGGCACCAAGATATGAGATCACCATTCATGAACACACAGTGAAGCCTGCAGACATGGCACCAGCAGATGGGGTGAGACTCTTTCAGGGATTTTGGTAGAACTTAAATGTCCAAAACTATGATCCTGAACTCTGCACCATTTTTGCCTTAGTTTGAGACAAAGGCTCCCTTTTTCTAAGGGCTTATATCAGCTTTCTGGCTCTTTCAGCATTTTCATTTAACCAACCAGTAGCAACAGGACATATCCTACAAAAGCCACAAAGGAAATATTCATTTCCAGGGATCTTATATTTAGGAGATTTATAGGAAAAAATGATCAAACTGATATCAAAAGTGAAGACATATGGGTAACCATAACTCAATGTACTACATAAATGACTTTTTAAACACAAATCAGATGCATTTTATTAAAACTTACTACAGGTGATCTGTTTGTTACCAAAGACAATGAAGTCAGAGCACACACAATGCAATAATCAGTTGGAATTCAAAAATGCAGTTTGAAATCTTTTGCAACAAAGAAAACAAAAGAAACAACCAAACTATTGACAGCATCAATAATCAATGGAAGCACACATGAGGAAATCAAGGGAAAAACAGAGATCAGTGATAAGAGAATTGCACAGTTGAGGCATGGGATATGTGCACTATTGGCTGAAATCTGGGCCGGAGGCTGAAACAATAACTCCTACAAGAAAATGAATATTTTTGTGGGGTTTGCAGGTAGGTTAGTACCCAGCTGCATTGTACATGCAGATGATGGGAGTCATTTGATGAACTTGCAGACATTTCAGCTGAGACCATTGTCCTGGTCTGCCACCAAAGTCCAAGAAGGAAAATAAGCACTCATCTCATTTATAACTCTGCAATTAAAAACCATGACGTAAATGTACCCTTGTCAGTAAGGCAACTAATTGAAGCCACCTGTGCAGCAGATGTCCCCAGTGGGAGGACAGGGATAAAGAGTAAGGAATTCAGTGGCACCTGCTAGGACTATGGTTGAGCTGTGCAAAGCACCCTGTGATAGTTTCCAAGAATCACTGCAAATTCGTTTATTATTCTTCACAATTGCTAGAAAGTAACTGCAGGAAAACTGGATGGCTATGAGACATAGAAATGGGATCAGAACAAAAAAATCAAGAGTTTATCAGCTAACACTAACCCCTTCCATTTAAAACTATTTAGGAGGATCTATTTGTTGAAAAGGCAGAGGAAGATCTCCAGTGTCTGAGCCAATGCGATGCTACAGTGGCTCAGAGAAAGTATTTCTCGTTCAAAAATAAAAGGTCCAAGTACTGAGAAAGGTGCCAGTTAGACTTGATTACATTTGTAAGATTAATTAAAACCAGAAAGGTTCAGAGAACTGTGAAAAAGACAAATTAGCAAATCAGGAAACCTATCTTTAGAAAAGGAAGTAGAAAGAGTTTGGCTCCTTTTCCATAGAAAATTGGCTTAGCAAATCATAGTTCTTTCATGTATTCAGAGATGGCAAAGCAACTACATTAACAGTCCTGGTGATGAACACTTTTGTTACAGGGTAAATATTCTGTTTTGCAAGCCTCTGTAGCAGAAGCCCTTTCAGCCTAGCATGGCTCACAGAGTTCCTTTCTTTGGTGACAGTGGAGATAGATAGATATGTTTTTTTTTTTTTTTTAATTCCTAAGCTTTCTTTCCAAGCATTATCACAGAAAAAAACCCTGTAAACTCATAAGCTGTCAGAGCACATATAGTGTTAAAAAGGCACATTAATCATAGCACAGTTTTTCGCAGCCTTTGCCCCATGTCTGGTACCAGGATGTGTTTTCACCTTGTTGCACTCTGGATGTAGCCTTTAGCCTGAAAAATTCCAGGAAACAACCTTATATAATATAGACTGATACATCCATATCAGAAGCTTTTAATTACATCCAGTATTACTATAATATTACCTTCAAACTTGAGTAATATTAAACCACTTCCATTCGTAGACACAAAATCAACCTTAGATCAAGTCAGCAAAAAAATAAAATTGCATCTGCCAGCAGAAGGCTAAAATTAAACTTTGGGTAATTTAAGGAACATAAGCTGTAACTGTCTATATATGGGATATGTAAATTATACATACAGCCAACTTCCTGACAAATCCTTCCCATTTCAGATCCTTTAGGAAAATCACGGATAGATCCACTGAGTGATATTGGGAACTGATAATGAATGAGATTATGGACATGTGCAGGAGCTGATACACATCAGATTTGTCTCATCCCAGCAACAGCCAGTGGAAAATAGGTGTCTAGATTGCATAAATTGCGAGGCTCTGTCTGTGGACAGAGGAGGTCAGATGATTTCACCCTTTCCAAGATCAGACCTAAGGTAGACTAACTGGAGGTCTACTTTATAGAGAGGCAATATCTTTCCATCAGCAGCAAACCATGCCTTGGTGATTTGCATACATTAGGATCCTACCTTCCTGGGAGACAAATCCTATTGCAATTCTTTTGCCATGGATAAGTATTTTTCAGAAGTGATTTATAACTCTTTAGAGCTATGTCACATTGGGCACGATTTCCATTATGAGCTCCATTTAGAGCCATTGCCTTTAGGAAACTGAGACTAAGAGTGTGCTTATAGAATGAATGCCGGTCTACTAGATTCTTATTTCCCAAGTTTGACTGTATCTCCTGAGACATGATGGTATCCATATGGACACAAATAAAATCCACTCAGAACCCATCTTCAAAAAGCCTTCAGTATGAGTTTTATAATGTTGTAAAAATAATAACAGCAATTGAAAAGTATTTCTTGGATGCACAAACAAAGGCCTTGACTTTTGTTGAGGACTTTGCTGCATGGCTGAACTCTGAATCCAGAATTCTTTCTGTTTTAATGCTCAGAAGTGTGCCATCTTTGGCACAGAGTCACTTATGAAAACCAGCCAAACACTTGTCAGCGGGAAGACAGCATCTGTCAGCTGCTAGCCTCTTACCAGACTTGCCTGGGATGCTTCAGGAAGGCCTAGAAAAAATTTCAAACCAGGCTCAATTTGAGCCTAATTGCCATAAATTCTACCTTCATCATGCAAATCAGATCTGCAATGCTAAGAGAGTGTTAGCAGCTAGACATACCTACACAAATACCACTGCTAACCAACTGACCAGAATTTATATACATTAACCATGCACTGATTAAAGCAGCTTCATTCTCATGATACAAGAGGAGTACTGCACTCTTATTCACGTTTCTGTTGGCAAATGGACCAACAACTTCTGTCTGAATATTAGACGAGGTGCCTTTCTAGATGGCTACCAGCCTATCTGCTGGTGATCCATAGAAATTGAAATATGTATCACACATCAGATGAAGACATTTTTCGGTTGAATATGTGAAACAGATAACTGAGAGTGACGTGCATTGTATCTACTTATTTTCACTACGCACTGCACAGTTCTTCATTTTTATTATTTCATATTTAAGGTTTTCTTTCAAGTTCCTTAGAATTTGCTACTTGGATATTCTCCTGTCTTTTCATACAAAGTCCAAGCATTGGCTTAGGTTAAACTGTCTGACTTGGCAGTGGAAGGACCCAGTGAGCACCACTGAGACCCAATCACCAATGTCAGGTGGGAGATAGACTTTTACCTCCTGGTTACCAGCCCTGCTATGCAGGCGGTGTTCACTGGGCCTCCATGACAGCAGTGGAAATCAAGCACCCTCAGAGCAATACCTAAACTATCAAAGTGTACTGTAAAAGTCAGAAGTGATTGAGCGACCTTAGAGTCAAATTCTTTGAGGGCTCAGACTGCCCAGGTCTGTACTGTGCCTGCAGAAAGGAAGGAAGGGCTGAAGGCATTCTTGCATCTCTCCTTGGCTCACCCAGCCAGTAAAGCAGTGACTGCAGTGCAGCGGCTGGAGATCTACAGACCCAAAATCAATGCAGTGAGAAAACATTAGCTAAAGATCTGTCATAACTGAGTTGGAGTGGTAATGACTCAAATCTGGGCACAGAAGGTGTGTAGTATATAGCAGGGGTGGCATGAGTGGCCATCAGGTTTCTCCCTGATGTGTGTGTTGGGCTATATGTTGCCATTGTAAGCCCTGGGCTGTCACACAGCTGAGAGAGTTTGCTTAATTGTGTCCAGGATCCTAGTGAAGCCCCTCCTAGCCACCACCCTTAGACATACAATGGGGACTTTGTAATCCAAGAACTGTCTAATGCTTTGCATCTTTTGTAGCACTGCTCTTGGTCCTGGCGACAGAGGCATCACAGTCTCAGAAATGATAGTTGGAAGCATCCCTAGAGGACTCTAGTCCAAGCACCTGCTTAGAGTAGGACCCTCCCCAGCACCAGCCCAGGGTGGCAGGGGCTTCCTGCAGCCAGGTCCTGCAAATGTCCAAGGATGGATCCTCCTCACCTCTGTGGTCACTTGGCCCAGGGCTGCACCACCCTCCTGAGCACGGAGGGTCTCCTCATGCCCAGCTTGAACCTCTGAAGTCCCAGCTTGTGGCAATTGCCCCTTGCTATATTATCTGGCACTACGGGGAAAAGATTGGCTCCATTATACTTGTAACAACCCTTCAAGAAGCCATAGACTGCTGTTGAACAGCCCTCAGTACCCTCTTGCAACATTAAATGAGTCCAGATCCCACCATCTACCCTGGTGAGCCATGTGCCCTAGATCCTGACCATCCTGGAAGCATCCACTGGTCACTCTTTAGTTTCTTTACATGCCTCTTGAACTGGGCAGCCAATTCTCAACACAGTATTACAGGTGCAGCCCCCCAGGTACCAAGCAGAGGATGACAGCTCCGCTCAATCTGCTGCCCGCACTCTTCCTCCCAAAGTAGCTCATCACACAGTCCATTTTGTTTGGGACAAGAACAACGGTGAGTTCATATTCCTGCTGGTAACCATCAGCTTTCCTTTTCAGCACTGCTGTTACTCAGTTGGTTCCCTGCCTGCATACATACAACTGTGTTGCTGAGGTGTGACATGTCTACCTGACCACATCGAGGTGAGTGTTGACATCAAGGTGAGGCCTGAGAAAGTGAGACAGCACGTACAATAGCTGGCATGCGAATTCGCAGGTTGATGGCCCCTGGCATCCACAGCCCCCCACAGCCAGTCCTGAGCTACCAGTACCAAGAGGCCAGAAGTCACCCCTGAATTTCCAGTGCTTTTGCATAGGTTCCCTTAGATGTGTGCTTTGTCACATCCTGCTTTTAATGAAAGACTCAAATGAAAAGCAATTAGCTTGCAATTAAACTGCCTCTTAAAAGCTATTTGTGACCATTTAAATATACTTCTAAATTTAGTTACAAGTATGAAAACAGAGATCTCTGGCTTAAGGGCAGAGACACTCTTTTAAGTCTTTATCTGTGAGTCAGAGCATTTCTCCATGTGTTCTTCTGGCTCCAAGCTTGTGTTGGCCCTGCAGGACAGAGTGGATCCCTGGGGCTGGGACACTCCAGGAGATGTGCATGGTTGGTTTTCAAGAGAATGAGACCTCCTGCTGTTTAGGGAAACGTATATTTCATATTGCTTTTTACTATTGTGTCTTAGTAGCATTTTGAAGCTGTTATTTTACTCATGACTCCACCACACTACACTCTACCATATAGGTGAGAAAGAAAACTGACAAGAAATGGTGACCATGCTAACACTCTGCAAAGTGTTGAAGTTCACAAGGCTGTATATCCTCAGAATCTCTCCACTGGCAAAATTTGGGGCTGCTCGTATGTGTTTGCTGCACAGGACAGGTGGTAGTTCTGAATTTCTGCTCAATCCTGGAAAGCTTTTGCTATGCAGCATGGGCTAACCATCCTGTTTGGCGTGGTGGTGACATGGATTCCCACAGGTCATGCCTGGTTGCAAAAAATGCTGAGGAAGACCTTTAAAGCCAGAAGATCTTGATCACTTGTGGCCATTTAGTTATTTACAGCTCTTTTCATGAGCACCCACACATCACCCCAGCATCTCTTCTATTACCTCTGGCCTCGCTGCAGTCCTGGGGCAGCTTCACCTACAGCTGTGGCAGACAAGCTTTGTCACATTTAGGGGCCAGCAGTCTGTGGCATTGCCCTCCAGCTGCTTGCTTCTCCCTGCTGGTGGGTGTTCACACAGCTCCAGCAGCATCAGCAGAAGGTGACACATGGCTACACGTCAACCTCTCCAGCTCCGAGCTTTGTGTGCTAATGCAGGCCACTGGCGGAGGGACTTTGGCTTTGGGTGCCAGAAAAAGAGCTGGACTAGCACTTCTGGGCTTGCACGATAAGTGCCATCAGCTCTGTCACTGAAAAGTTCCATCATTACCTTAGTCTTTTTTCCCCAGAACTGGCTGCATTTTAAGCTGTAGGAAGATTATATGTGGGGGTCTTCTTATTTCCTTTGTAGTGCTGCAGCAACTGGATTTGCATCAGGAAATCCACTCTTGTAGTAGATTCTGCACTGCAATTTTAAATATTCCTTTTGAATAAAGCTTTAAGGGCTGCATGTATATAACCCACAGGCTACAGGATATAAATGTTTGAACCTTCAGAGACTGTCGAGAGTGAAGTCTCCCATTCATTCCATCAAGTTAAGACACCGAAAGCTAAAGAAGACAAGTTACATGTCACCTCAAACTGCATCTACATGCAAATGATTTTCACAAACATGTTTTTCCTAATGAGGAGCTACTGTGAGACCAGTGAGAACATGTTTTTAAGTTTCTATCTGCCTCTTCCTAGGGGCCCAAGGCCATTGGGATCCTCAGACAGCAGCCAAAGCCTCCAGACTCTCTTGAAAACGTGTCTAAGGGGTAGAAATAAAATTTAATAACATATGATGGACAAAGTGATTCTTCCAGTGACAAATCATTTGCTTAGAGGTAAAAAAATACTGGATGGGAATACGCATTAGGTGAAAGTCACAGTTATGGGCAGTGACCTGTTGATATTGTGTCCTCACGAGCCACGAGAGGACTATGGCTGAATTCTTCACCTCCTATTTTCACCAATGGCTCCAAATCTGGCTCCTTTCCTCAGGCTAGTCACATGCCAGAGGTTTTTAAGAGTTCTTTCCCCATTCAAAGGTGAATGATGATGGAAGAGGAGAGCATTCAGTGTTTTTTCACAGTTCATGGGTGGAGTTGTCTCTCTGATTGTCTTCTTCAGCCCTGCACACATATTAGCATTCTGGCAGCACTTTCTAGCTCTTTCTTGGGCCTCAATGTCTCTATTGGACTGACACATCTCTCGGCATGGACCAGATTTTCCCCTTCATCTGAATTTTTTCAGGGCATTACCAGAAAGCTCTCAGTCCATCTGTCAGTCTGTCTACATGCTACATTGACCAGTCTTTCACATCTTGATCCTCCCCATCCCCATGACTCACATGCATGCTGTTATCGCGGTTGCTAGCAGGGCATTTGGGATTAAAAAACTGACTGCAGGTGTGATCGGTGTCACCACCATCCCTTCGGCTGGCACCTAAGAGGTCTTTTGGCTTGACCCAAGGCTGCTGGCTGCGGAGGTCGTGTGCCAGCCATGGCCTCATTGCCCATTTTCTTCCATCTGTGCCATCCCTTACGGGACAGGAAGAGCAGCAGTCCTGGGTCTCCATGGCCTCACCCCATCTCTCCATCCCTTCCTTCTCTGTCTCCCTTTTAGCAGCAGTAACCCAGACAGCGTAAGCATTGGACACATCTGAAGAAGCTTTTATTAGTTTCAGCTCCTCATGTCAGCACTCCCAAAGGTAGCTTACAGACAGCCTTTTCCCACATGTGCCCCATTTGTTCCTTTTCACTGCTGTAGTAGGGTGGAGGCACGTGAAGAGTTGACCCTGCGGCAAAATAGCAGTCCCTGCTCACCAAAGGCTACATCTACAGTCTGTGCTACCCCTGGACCTTGCTCAGGCACTATCTGGAAAAATGCTGGTTGTTCAGGGACAGGATGATGTTAGGGAATTGCGAGCAACCAAACAGCAGGGACTGTAAACCCCAGGCCCTGCTGGCTTTACAGCTCAGTGGCTCCAATGTCCCGCTGCCACCAGCAGGCCTGGACACTGCAGACCTGTATGTGCACCGCAAAGTCATTCCCTTTGCATAATGCCTTTTCAAACTTCACCCACATGCTCCCCATGCCAAGTCTCTCTGCCTGGCATGTAACATGTCACCCCTGAGGCCGAGGGCAGGATCCACCCTCCAACACGATGGCACAGGAGCTGAAGGGTTGCTGTGGAACTGTGCACTCTCTAGATAATATGACCAGAGGGGCAAGATCCTTTCCTGACCACTCAATGAAAATAAAACTCCCTACAAACCCTTTGTAGCTTCATCTTTTTGCTTTCACCCCTTCCACCATACTGCCACTGGTCTCCTGCTTGCCTGCATTGTCTCAGTGCACTGTAGAGCAGTGGGATTATTCCAGCCAGCCCTGAGCCCATTTAGGTGGTGCCAAGACCCTGTTCTCGTTGTACTTCTTCTCCTTTTGCATGTTCAGACACTTCCTCCTCACCACAGGAATATTTTTTTCCCCCATTTATGCCCCA
The DNA here is from genome assembly GCA_013399475.1 of Chauna torquata. Lineage (NCBI taxonomy): Eukaryota > Metazoa > Chordata > Aves > Anseriformes > Anhimidae > Chauna > Chauna torquata. Next base: position 106,024 of record VXAL01019418.1, on the reverse strand, counting down.
AAGCAGAAATTATCTGTTTTGATTTTGCTGCAGAAATATTCCCCATAGAGTAGAAAAATACCCAGAGAGGTTGCACAAGCATCACCAGGCACTGTCAGCAGTTTTGGGGTCCTGCAAGATGCACAGCATTCCTGAAGGTCTCGGAATAAGCAGAGATGGATTAATCTGGCGATAAGAAAGCACTAATGATCTCCTGTCCAGCCTGGCTTGGATAGGTGCAGGAGCCCAGTGCCGGGGACTGGGCTGATGCCGTGCCCCATCTTTGCTTCCCTCCTTGTGTTTTGGGTTTTGTTGAACCCTGTAAATGGGATTCATCCCCCTAAGGCTACTTTATGCCTACCTAAAGATCAGTAGATCAGGAAGACTACCTGGAAAGCATGTTTTTTTTAAAGACTATATATCACATTATGCCAGAGCACACAGTACGTAAGAACTCAGCTCCACAGGGTAGATATCCAAAGTCTTTGGTGGGACCGAAGGAGACTTTCAATTTTGTATGCCTTAGGAAGCATTGTCTCTGCCTGAGCAGTCAGGAAGCCACGGCCCCCGATATTTCTTTCTGTTTCCTCAGCCTTCAAGAACCCTCTAAAACACTTTGCCATTTCTGATAGCCTGTCCCCCGCCCTTCAACCCTATGTGTGGCATCTCATCACACCATTTTAGTGCAATACAGATGCTTTGGTACTTTGGATATGGCCAGAATTGCCAAAAATATGCCAGCTGCAGATATATTGAACAAAATCCTGTGGATAGCGTGTTTGACTCCCTCCTTTCACATGGACACTGCTTGCCATGCCCCCGGTGTTTCCGTCTGTGACCAACAATCTTACATGTCCTCTGTATTGTTCATTTTGGGTGAACTTTAGGGATTTAGGGGAAGGCAAAGACCTGGGGCAGACACCTGTCTGCAGTGTCTTCTTTTGAAAACAGGGAGAGGCATTTTGCTAATGGGGATATTTTCACTTCACAGGGAAAATCAGAGCTTTTTGTCAAGATTTGGGTTCCTCACTCTGAGAGTAAAATTCCTCCTGATTCAGGTGTTAAATCCTGATTTCTATCAGAGCCTGAGGCAGGTCAGGAACCAGCAAGACCCTGGAGAGCTGATGCCACCGCAAGGAACCATTGCCCATGCAGTTTCCAGCGGCAGGTTGTTGCCTTTAGATCCAGCCATGCAATTTTGACCCGTGCTACAACCCACCACGCACCCCCACTCAGACATGCTGGTCTCCAGATTAAAAAGAAAAGGGATACAAGGAATCAAAGTGATGTGGCCTTTATTTCAGTAGGCTCCCCTGCCCCAGGCTCAGGCCTTGAAGTTAAGCAGCCATGCTCAGGGCGAGGAAATCATTTAATTCTTTGGGAAAACATGCTGTGATTTAGCCATTTCATGAACCTGCATAGCTTTTAAAAGCTTCCTGAGCGTGGACTTCTCATTGTATTCTTAGTCTTTCTCTTCTGGAACTGCACATTTTCATTCTCAAAGTCCACGGTAACAAGCAGATTATTTTAAAAATCTGCTTTCCATTCGCATTTCTAAATATTCCCAGACATGGCAGTCCATTTCCAAGTTCACTCCCACCTACTTCTTGCCATCTCCATGTTGGCACTGAAAGGATCTAATTCAGTAATAAAAAAAAAGACTTTTCTGGAAAGGCGAAAATAACCCAAGAATCTCAGTAGCACCAATTCCAACATCTCCCTCTTTGCCCTACAGATCAGGAGGCTTAAAGCCCCTACCTGGCACACACAGAAACTTAACAAGATATATTCCAACGAGAAATCCTACATGATGAAGAGAGAAATTAACTGAAATATTCTGTTATGCAACTTGCTGTCTGCTGTGTTTAAATGACCTCAAATGTTTTATTCTCTATTTTTTGTTTTAAACTGCTTCCAATTACCTTTTGTTAATATATTTATTCATATTGTTATATTTATTTTTAAAATAAGTAACTCAGGTTATTTATCAGCCACATTATAAGATACAAGCAAATATTTCATTATTATTATTTTTATTGTTAGTGCAAGAGAAGAAGTGACATTTCTGTAACTAGAAAGAAGAAAATCGATCTTTGAGGAATTTTGCTAACGAATATTTTCTCAGGTGCCATTTGCGTTCTCAGCTTATTTGCTGGACTAAATTCATATAACAGAATACAACAAAAGAAGAGAAAGAAGTCCAAAAACTGCAGCAGCCGAAAAGAAAATAGAATTAATTTTTTTTTGAAGGATTGATCACAGTTTAATGGAAAGGAAGAAAATACCTGCTAAACAGCTGTGCAAGAGACAAAATTTCTATTGCACAAGCGAATAAATACACATCCTTTAACATCTAAAACAGATGCCTATTGCTACAGTGACGAAAATGGAGAAATTAAGAGTGGTGGGGAAGACTCCATCTGCGCAAAGGGAAACCTAGACATTACCCTTTAAAAATAATCCCCAAACTTTTCATTAATTACCAGTCAAATCTGAAGAAATTATGCTTAGAATCAAACATGCAATCATGGCCAGCTCAGCAGTGCTAAGGTTGAAAAGGAAGGAACATGCATACACACAAATCCCATAGCTAATAATTAATTAATTCATTAATCAATCATAGAAAGAGGGAAGGGGGAAAGAAATCTTACCACCAAATTGGGTAACCGGCTAAGACCTTTGTGCCATTGAAGAGAAAAGATAAAATTAATCCAAGCAGGTGGTAATCCATTAGTCCAGGCTGGTGCAAGGGGAAAATCTCAGCGAAGTTTTCAGAAAAACATTAAGTGTGAAAATGAAGAACAACCCCCCTTCCAGGAAAAAAAAAAAAAAGAGTTAAACAAAGTCCCTTGAAGTGCGGATGACTTTCTGGCTTGTCAGAAACACACCTCTCCAAGCCTTTTCCCTGTAGATCATCCAAAAGCGTCTATTAAAAAGTGCAGGGCTTGGGGATGTCAGCAGGCAGCCAATCAGACCGCATGGCCCAAGGTAAGGGATGAGTCTCAGCTCAGGGCTGTCAATCATGTTCTCCTCCCCCTCCACCCCACAACTTTGTTCCTAGCCCTTGCTTCCACAGACAAACCATCTTTGCAAGAGACCTTACTGAGGCAGTGAGACTGTTGGTGGTTTTTTTCCTTTTTTTTTTTTTTTTTTTTAAGTTCACTTAGAAACTCAGGATGCGCAGACTCTGCTTCTGGCTTGGCATGCCAAGACTTTGCAAGGTAAGAATGAAGGGTGACTGTGTTTGCACTTAATTTCACGGTGGGGGTGAGATAGACAACTTATTCTTTAGATGGAGAGGGATGTGAACATTAACCCTTGCAGGAGCACCAAGGAGGCAAAATTACCCTCTGAGAGCATATCAATGTGTTGATCTGAGTCACATGGACAAAACTGGTTGGAAACTTTGAATGAAATCTGCATTGCCCAGGTTTTTCAAAGTGTGTGGGTGGGATGGATGGAGGAGGGAGGCAGTGCCAGCCTGGATTTCTTTTGAGAAAAAAATACCATGTCATGGCGAGAGCGGAGGAGACAGAAAGGAAGATGTCCCATTATTCAGCTTCTTGTGATGTGCATTTCTGGATGCAGAAAAATGAAAATACTAACCATAAAAAAATATACGCATGCAAAAAATATAAAAATAAAAAAAAATCACAAGCAGTGTCAGTTCTCTAAAGAGGTTGCATGTTGCAAACTGACTCAACAAAGATTTTCCTTGAAAATTCTTGTTATTGTATAGAGAGGCTGCTTTTACAGGAGCTATTGTGTCAGAGTAGCAGATCTAGGGGTTAACTCAACAGAAACAAGTGAGAAGTCAAAAAATGTGCTTTTGCTCATGAAGCATCCTCAGCAATCACAGCTCCATTTATAACCACAGGAGCAGTGTATAACCACATGGAGATTAAGTGCTTCAGGAGTAGCTGGCAAATCAATTTTGTGCAGAGCAATGGCTGTAAGAGAGGTCCAAGGTCTTGGGCAGCCCAACACATCTCATAGTTTTGAATGTTATAGAGCTTCTCCTGATATTTAGCTTCTGAGTGCAAATGCATTCCTTGTTGCTATTTCATTACTCAATGCACCTGCCACATCCCACTGTCTTCCTTGATTCCCAGTTCTTACAGATTTTAGTGTATTTAGACACTGAGGTAGCACAAAGCTGTTCTCCTAAGTGGTAATCAGTTTCTTGGCCATCATGTGTCCAAGACAGGACAACCACCAGCTATCTGCTCTGCACTTCACCTCTTCATCAGTCCCTGTGCCTGCAGCAAGTGCTATTAGGCCAAGCTTCTCTAGGCTTAGTCCAACAGGCTTACCAGCCATCTACGGCCCATTATAGATGTCAAACTGGGCTTGTTCCTCTTGTGAGACTTCAAATCCCAAAGGATATATTAGGTGTAGTCTGTCCTGGCAAATCTCTTACCTGACACCCAGCTATGTTTTACTGAATGCAAGCACTTGACTTTAATTAAGCAATGATTGCCAAATGGGCATTTGGAGACATACAGATTTAATCTACTGTCCACGTTTTTACATCTCAAGCATCGACCCTGGCATGGGCCTGACCTGGCCAGCTAGCACTGTTCTTAACAAATTTTAGTCACGACTTTGGGGATCAGGAACTATTCCCGGAAGATGCTTACAATGTAACCCACCATTTCTGGACTTTAAGTGAGTTTAGCAGGATGGATGAAGGTGGTCCTGTGTCTCTGTCTCTCTGGTCCCAGTGCCAGAGAACCATCACAGACAATTCTAACTTACTGTAACTGATATAGCCATGTAGTGTATGAATTACTACTAAAGAGCCTATAAAAATATATCTGACAACAACAGACCTTAAATTGCAGCATAGATTTGCCCCTCTATTGGTGAATGTTTTGGAGCCCCATAAACAGAATAATGATTGAAAGTACTGAACGAAAGCACTTCAGTCATTAAAATGTCAAAGAGTTAAAGAGGCAGAAAAAGGAGAGACTGAAGTGAGATATCTCAGGTGATACTCTGAGTAGTTGGCATCCCATGGAAAAAAAAAAAAAATCCCCAATACTGTAAGCAACCAAATGGGGAAAGCTTTTGAAATCTGAATTGAATGATTGGTTGGAGCATGTGTGGACACTCAGCCAGACAACAGAGAAAGAGGATTTCCCCATCATCAGGATCTTGGTGGCTGGGATGTTTCTGTCCATCAGACACTGGGGAAGAATAAAAGCGGCTCTTTATCCACTTCTCAACACTACAATTTATAAATGAAGCCAATAACAAGCCATGAAGTGATTCTTCTGCAGACAACCAAGTGTAGGAAGTGATATAAGACCCCAAACCTGGAGACTTGATCTTTACTCAGAAAAGTTGTGCACTGAGCAGAGATCTCAGTGCTGTCTCAGGAAGTGCTGCATTACAACAAAAGCAGAGATGCTGAGGCACCCACCCACACCCCAGGAACTGCCCCTTGTCACATTGATGTGGCCACAGGCTGTTTTTGAAAGATGAATAACATGTTGGTAAAGATCTGATTCCAAGTGCACTGAAGCCAAGGGAGAGCTCTCTATAGACTCTGATGGGTACCTGATGGAGATTTGTAGGAATTGCTGGTCCTCCCTGCCTTTTAGCTTCTCCCATCTACTGCTCTCTTTTTTCTTCTCTGATCAACATGGACTGTTTGTCCAGCCTCAAGAGGAAATCATCATGTCTTCCCAAAAGGGAGTATGTGTTTTGGGTGTGCTGTGGCTTGGAGATCCCATGAGACTCTGCGGGTAGAAGGTCCTTGCTGTCTCTACACCTGTTCGCATGTGAGTCAAAGTGACTCTTTGCACCTAGTTTCACCCACTGAAATGAGTAGAAAAATGAGAAAAACAATGATGGGTTTCAATTGTGTCTTCAGTTGTATTAGCCTAGATCCATGAAGCATTAAAATGGCAGTCATTTCTCACCAAGGAGTATGAACCATCTCACAGGGTTGGAGATTATTTTGTCTGTGAAACGAAGAGCCTTACTTTCAGTCTTCTCTGCTATGAAGTGAAAATCTGACATGTGCGTGCTAAAACTGTCCTGGGGATTTTTCATACTAACCTGAACAAATATTTCCAACTTCTACATCAAACACTAATTTGAAATGTAATTTCTAAGAGCAAATGACAGTTATCCAAAAGAGTACAATTTCAAAATTTTACTCACAGGTATTTCCTTGTGCTGCTGCGTGACAGCTTTATTTACTGAGGTCTTTTCAATCACGTTGGTCTGTCTAGTTTGGCAATATTGACTTTTGCAGACCAGTTTCAATATGCCAAGAAAGGAAGAATTTGAAGGATCCAGAGGTTTGGCTGCTGGCATTTCTTGAGGCACTCCTCATGAAAATTCCTGTTGCCTTTACAATGCCAATATGAAAGCCCTTCTGTATTGTGCTAATGCTATGGTACAACCCACTGCAAACTCGCCTGCTGTAGGTGCTGAGGCATACAGTGGCATCCTTTGATTTTTTCTAACAACAGTTCAGCAAAGGAGCATTTTAATCACATTGGAAACACACTTCTCTTTCCCCATAGCATAACTCAGAACGGTGCTCTAACTTTTGTCACTTTTCCTTCTTTTAGCTTCTCTTTCTTCCTCTGTCAGAAGCTATTGGCAGAAAGAAACAAAATGGCTGGGGAAGGTGACGGGACTGTGGCGTCTCCTGGATTTGCTCTCACTATGTGTTTCAACATACCAAGCCACTGATGAGTGTGAGACCCAGGAACCAACACCTTTCCTGGTGCAGTTCAGCTGCCCTTGGTGGAATTACTCCACACTCAATGTGATGTGAAGAGGTTGACTCAAACTACACGGCAAAGGGTGAGAGATGGATGACCTCGGGTTGCTGCTGATGGAAGGGGTTCAGACGCCTGATTCAGTGTGCCGGGGAAGGCAGAGAACATACAAGACCTGTGATCCACGGTGCAGCACTAAGCAGTGGCACCAGTGCTTGATTTGCATATCGACTCTGCCTCAGTGCTGGAGGGTGGCTTGCCTGTGCGCTAGATGTTGAATCGCACATTTGGGCAGTTCTGGGCATAGCCAGAAACAGAAACTGAGAAGGTGGGTTCCTCAGTACCTTGGGCCTTGGGGGGTTTCAAGTCTCAGAAGCATCTGAATTTGTTGTTTTGAAGACCTAAATTTTGGTCTTAGCATCTAAGGTGGAGGTAAAATAGCTAATTAGTTTTTTGATGGCTCTAGCCATCAGTTCTAAAATAAATCCTTATGGAAAGTATGTAAAGACCTGAAGAAATCCTTCCCCAGAGTATGAATGAACCATCTGAGTCCTTTCCATTTTAAACTACCCAAATCCTGTGTGTTTGTGAGGGCAGCGTTTACTGCTGACTGGTAATAACTTTTCTGTTTTCTTGGCAAAATTACGTCTCTCCTAGACCCTTATGATCTCCTATGATCCTTATCCATCCATCTCGCTCTACCAAACTGTCCTCCTCTGCTGCTTCCAGTTCTTCCTATGTCATTTAATGTCAGCTGGACACACCGAGGCAGTGTGTCCTTTCCTCATCTAGAAACAGCATCCTGTGTTAACACCTGAGCAGAGTGATCTAAAGAAGGACCTCCACAGACATTACATCACTTCTGGTCTTCGGACAGGAACATCTTTGAGTATTTCCATGCATCTTCTCAACATGCTCTGTCAGCGGTTATATGGGGAGCATGCTCCAGTATGCTGACATTTCATGGCCCCACCTAGCATAACCCTCACTCCTGTTAGGTGCCTCATCTCAGTGTTTACTCCGGCAAAGTTTAATGCTATCTCCAAGTAAGCTTAAGGCTTACACAGGGTTGCAGGAAGGCTGCCTTTCGTGTTTGCCTGTCTGCTATATCCAATGGAGCCCTGATGCAGCTGATGTGTAAAGCTGTTAGGTGCCTACAGGAGAGGTAACCACAGGGTAATTGTATCCTCTGCAATAGGAAAATGGATCTTTACCTGTTCAGGTGAGCACCACAATGTTGTTGCTGCTTGATGTTTTTCTGGAAAGCTCCCTTTGCTGAAAACACAGGTATAAAGCAGGGGAAAACCAGACTTTAGCTGAAAGTCTGATGGCTGTTGAGATGGTGATGGAAAGCTCTTAGTTTAGCAACATCCTTTACCATTGTTCTTACTGTTTTAGGAATAACTTATGACTATTCTTTCTGCAAATGTCATTACCTCACTCTGTTCATTTTTTCACAAACTCTTCATAACCCATGTTACAGAAATCCTGCTTCACTTGATTAATGCCTTCTGTCTTCCAGAGATGCTAGAAACTTTTTTTGTACCAAACCTTCACTGAGATATCCCAGAAGGTGTCATGGTCCAGGGTTTGAGACTTTTGTGTTTTCTGTGTTGGCTTTTGTTTTCTTTTGCTTAGCTGTGGTTTTTTTTTTTTTAGAAACAAGAGATTGCATTTTCAAAACATTGGTGCAGTAACCTGCTATAGTATCTGTTGTCATATCCAAACTCAAGACACTTGGGTTGTTCTCTTGGCTTTGCCATTGACCCTTTGTATGATTTTAACTGCACAGGTTCCTTATCTGTGCCTGTATGTATTACTTGTAAAACTTGGGAAGTAATTAGTTCCATGTATTTCCTATTAGTTCCTTCAGGAAGCAACTGTCTCACCCTCCATTTGTGCAGACCTGAGCTAGAACATCAAGGAACAGCTATGAATCACAGACAATAATACAAATATTTTTGTCATTAATAGTACTGCTGTTGCTAAACATATGAGCAAAACTGGAACCACAGTCCTTGTGTTTAAAGGGCAGAATGAATGACAACCAGTGCTCCCTGTGGTTTAGTTTTTCTCTTCCTTTTTATTCACATATATCTTGTTCTATGGCCAGGGGATCATAGGAAGTACTTGAAGTGCAAATGCTGACTGCTGCTTCCTCTGCCATTGCCAATAAGAGAGAAATCTAAGGATGTTTCCTCTCAGTGCCTGGGTGCCAGTGAACTGGAGCTGCTACAGACTTTCAGTAAAAACATTCTTCTTTCACTGTTATTTGCTTAAGCACCCTTTAGCACTTCACAGTTCAAACTCTGGTTAGATTTTTCAGATCTTTCCTCCATCTTGCCATGGAAATGTTCAGAAAAAAATCACATAATGAAGCCCCAAGTCATGTGTTTTCTTAGAGATTATGACAACTTAGAGCACAGACAGCTAGCACTGGAACCCAACTCAAACTTCAGTAAATACAAGGGCATAAATACTATGTTTGACTGGCATATATTTTTTCTGGAAGTAGTGTTGTCCCACACTGTATCATGTGGGGACACTGATTTAGCAATGGGCTTAAAAAGAGGCAGTACTTTTGATAAAGCTTTAAAGTCTTCTCTGTTAACTTTCTACTCTTCTATCCACGTCATCCCTACTCTCTTCCGAGATAAGGGGAGATCTTTGTCTGGTAGAGGAGCACACTTGTCCCATCAGCCATCAGTTGTTAGTGGGAACATTATTTCCAGATCTTTTATAGGGTTCTGTTCAGACTTCACCTGAGCAGCTTCAGGCAGACTAACACCCAGTAGGAAAGGTCTCAGGACCTCTTGCACATTGTTGTGATTATTCGTCAGTTTGAAGCAATAGCTCAGGATACAGGACAGACATGACTAGGGTGGTTGAGTGTAGCCCTGATTACCAACGTATGTGTATGCAGTCTACACGTAGGTGTGTGTGAGCAAGCCTAGATGGTTGAGGGAGGATGAGCATATGTAGATCAACGATCATAGGTGTATGTGGTCTTTCTGATGGGGAAGGAGCCTCAAGGCAAGTCCCAGAGCTTTCTGGGGAACAGGTCCACTACAAAAAGCACTGCATGGTTAGTGCATGTTGTGTCTCTGAAACAGTGTAGCGCAGAGCAGTTTTACACCTTCTAAACACATAAGCTGTAAAACACGAGGCCAGCCTTGCTCTACAGGAGAGGCAGAGCTGCCTTTCACAACTGCAGTAAATCTGACTAATTGGACTAGCTGAGCATATGAAGAAACTATGCCACAGGTCTTGGGCTTGTTTGAAGACGGTGCTGTCTACCCTGACATCTGGCGAATGCATCACAGGGATGGGGGGAAGGGATGGAGAGCAAAGGGAGCAGCGTCATTCCTCTGTCTTCTTTCCTTCCCCAGCACTCCCGACTAGGAATATCCTGGAGGCTGGAGAATACACGGTAAAAAATGAGACCAGGTATTTTTGCTGCAGGCTGTGACTTTCCATGATGTTGTAGCTGGAAATCATGAGACCCAGTGATGCAGGCAAGTGCTAGTGCTGTCGGAGCAGAAGGAGCCACATGCATTTATGTCAATTGTGCATATCTCCTGGGCTGTTTGGTCAGCCATGCTGTAGGGTAACGGTAGGCACTGCCACTGGAGCAAAGCTAGGGCTGGAGACCTTCTCCTTACTGGCACTTTGCCACCTGCCCAGGCTGCAGTACCCATCTGTACTTGTCCCCATCTTCTCACACCCCAGAACTGAGCATGCCAGCAGGGAAGTGTCCACCACAGCCCACACAACCCAAGAGAAGGTATAAGTAATATTTTTTGCCTTTTTAAATGGCTACAAGGAGCCTCACCCCGCCATGCTAATGGTACTGCCAAAGGTAAGTGTTGATGACACCGATCTCAGTCTTTCTTGCATCTTGGATTATCACCTGCACTCTCAGAGTGGGTATGAGACCCGTGCTAGATATAGCATTGCTGTGCATGGCCAAGAATTTGACTGCCCAAGACACTGTGCTCCACAGGCCCCCAGCAGCCTTGCTGTGCCTGAGCCCTTTTTGCGAGAGGAGCTCTGCGCAGACTTGGCCCCGTACGCAGCACGTAGCCACATGCGGGCATGCAAGCATGGGCGCCAGCTCTGGATTGTCCCATGCCCAGAGAGACAGCCCCGCCCAGAAGGGCTCAGAGAATCACAATTTTTGCCTGATCCTGTGAGGATATTGGGCTGTACTGTAAGAAGAAGAAGTACAAGAAGAAATAGTAGGTGGATCGAGTGGGGAAAGGACAAATATCCTGAAGGGAAGTTGAGCTGGGCTAGGGCTGAGTTTGGGCTCGATTTGCACTGGATTTGGGCTCAGCTTTGGTCTGGGGCTGGCTTTGGGCTTGGTTTTGCTGGGCTGGGGCTGGGCTGGGCTGGGGGATGAGCGAGGCGAGGGCAGCTGGCTGGAGGCAGGCAGGAGGTCTGGAGCAGCGCCTGCGGAGCAGCCTGGTGGGGATTCAATCCGGGCCTTTGGCAAGGGAAGTTTTAATGACACAACAACAACAACAAAAGAGGAAAGGGGGGAAAGGAAGAAAAGGCTCCTGCAGGGCTCGTTGCCACGGAGACCCCAAGGAAGTTTGAACCAGTCCTGCTCTTTTCACAGCCGCCTTTGAGCCAAGGAGGGAATTATGGCTGGCGATAAAAGGAGACATGTGGCCCTTTGCTCACAGGGACCGGCCTCTGCAGTTACGAGTCTTCAGCTCATTTTCCCCCTTGTCTCCTCCTGCAATTATACATTCAGATCTCAGGCAAAAAAAAATCTAGGACAAGTTGTGCACCCTTTGCCCTGGGGACCCATCCCCGGAGGGCAGGCCGCTATCTCTTTCAGCCCATTCTTATCCCGCCACAGCCCGCCACCCATTTCCTCCGTAGTTATGAAAATGTTACGTGCTCAGAGCTGATAAACAGCTCGCGCCGGCTGTCGTCACATTGGCCCCGGCACGAAACAGCCTCCCCAAGCAAGGGGGGCTGAAGGCCTTTTCCAGGGGAGCTGCAGACAGTTTTCTTGCTTGCCATAGCTCTTTTTTTTTTGGTGAGGGTAGATCTTTTCTGGTTGACCTGTGGGTCTGGCTGACCAAATGCCGGAAATTAAAGTGAAAGAAATAAATTCACCTTGACCGAGCTCTGTGTCTTCTCCAATTTCTCCAGTGACAGTTGTGAATGCAAGCCCCAAACTTGTGTTGCAGCACTCAGGTTATGCCCTTGACTCTTTTTCATTGAGGTCTTAGAGCTGGTACTTGCACTTCCAGTCCACAGTCTGCAAATATGCTGCAAAAATTCCTGTTTTGGTCCATTTGACACTATACACAAGGGACAAAAAGGCAAGGGGAAGGCAGAGGTGCCAGCAAGAGAAAAGAGTCTCTGGCAGGCATAGCACAGCACTGGAGCAAAGCATATCTCAGCTTGCAGCTGTCATCTCCTTGCCAGCTGGACTCAGCTGGGATACCAGAGCCCAATTCCCCTTTTCCACGTGTTGTCAGGGGTATTCAGCTCTTCTGTCAAAGCCTTGGACCTTTGGTGCTGAAAGTCTCATGGTGAGCTATGAAAGAGCAGGTATGGCTGGGGATACAGGGTGGTGAGCGAGTCTGCGCTCTGCTCTCCCTACCAACCCTTAGGACATTGTTTGAGAGCCTATTTCCTCCTCGTTCCACAGCTGAGCTGTGGTGTTGGGTGCTGTGACTGAAGTGAGGTAGAGGGACAGAGGGGAGAGGCCAGGCCAGGATGGGTAATGTGCTCCCAGCTCGCACCCTACAGCCGTCTTCTGCCACTGACAGCAAAGCCACTCCTGGAGCCAAACACAATGGGACTGCAGGTTTCAAATTTTCAATGCTTGGGTTGGATTGATGGAGTTGATATGATTGTGCAGACCTAGTTTGTTTCCATGAGCTTCCTGGATCTCTTTTTAAACCAAGAACTCTCTTTGAAGGAATATTATTGCCTGGATAGGCTGTGGGATCTCCATCCTTGGAGGTTTTGGAGACTCAGGCAGATAAAACCATGGGAAGCTTTCTGTCATTAGTCTTGCTTTCAGCGGGAGGTTGGACACCTCTGGATGTCCCTACCCACCTGCACTTCTATGAGTTGGTGATGAGTTGGTCGTATTAATTTACAAGTTAATTAACTATTTAGTCTTTTCTTTTCTTTTTTTTTTTTGCATAATAATAGTAATAATACAAAACATTTAAATAGTCTAGAACAGCTTCACAGGAGTCTTACAACTGATAGGTTACAAAGCCAAGATAACGCTTGTTTACTCTCCCTGGCTTCATGCAGCACATACGGAGTGTGGTAGCCCATCTAAATACCCTGCATGGTGTAAGCAGAAGTTTGTCTCTTGGAAGCTGTCCTGAAAGAGGGCACAGACCTAGGATCACAGTAGAAATTTATACATGAACCCTGTCTGCTGGCCAGAAGCTGAGTGAGGTCTGGTCAACTGCCCATTCCCCCTGATGAACCTCTCTGCCAAGGAGAAACATGCTCTGAATGAAGGGAAGTTAATATCATTAACTGAAGAGCAGCTGGAACAATTGAGAATTATTTGGACAAGTATTTGCAGGCATGTTTTAGCCTGCCTTTGCCACATTTTAGCCTTCCGGGTAGTTACAGCTCTCATTCCCTCCTCTGCTCCCTGGACATGCAACTGTGCATCCCACTTCCCTAACCCCAAAATGGGCCTCGGTTTCTTAGCTCCTACCATAGACCTGTTTTGCAGAACAGCTCATAATTTCCAGGTGTTGTGCTTAGCACTTTCACAGTGTCTGAGGACACTCTTGCCTGCTGACTTCAGATGAAAATAAAAGGAACTTGCACCCCTCAGAGTGTATAAGCATGATCTTTCCATCCTGCAGTCCTATGGCAGGGGGAAGCTGCTATTGGAGCCTTGGTTTTGATCCCTGTAAATCCACTTCTGTTCCATAAAAAGGCAGAAAAGCCCACTGGAGCATCCCCCAGCGAGTGTGGTCCTCTCTGTACCCACCTTGCAGTGTTTCCCAGTCCCAGACAGAGCAGTGAGGGTTTCTTAGGCCCTCCTTGGTGACTGTCCTGACTTAAATTTCTCTGTCACACTGTTGTCACAGCTGCTTGTTACCCTCCTGAGCTTACCCCCTCAGCTATCCTGGTATCCTGTTTGTGACCTATGTGATAAATCANCCCCCTTTTTTTGGTGAATCTCTGTGTATAACAGTGTAATCTTCATATATTGCTCATTTTGCTTTATCATATTTCACATTATCACGAAGTGCATACAGAAATGAGTTGCTTTTCTATGTATTAGAGCAGGACCACTGTCTCTAAAATCATGAGTGTGTGTATTTGTATATCAGAGCTGGGATATGCATCATATTGTGTCCTGCTAATACTTTTGCAGCCAGTGACTGATTCTTGCTGCCAGCGCTGCTCAAAGCTCATCTTTGTTTTAAAGAAAGACTGTCATAAAATGCAATGTAGGCAGCACGGTAACTGATGCTGACCTGCACACCAGCTGCAGCCCACCAATGCTCTCTGTGGGCTGCGATCTGGGGAATAAACATGATAGGATGGGGGTGACTTGCCGGGAGAGCGTGGGAGCGTGGGACACAGTGCCATCCAGTGGACCTGCCGCAGATGACTATGTAGCACTAAAAAGCGTGTCCTTTCCTGATGTGGGCCAAGGCACTGGGCTGTATGTGATGTTTCCCTGGTCCTGCTGCAAACAAACCTGGGCTTTTTAGCGACGGGAAGCACAGGTACCAGATTACAACCCTGAAAACATCTTCCCCAAGACCTTAGGTACCTAATATTTAAGTGTCCCAGCTGTGAGGATGCAGGGAGGCAACTATTCTGGAAGAACCATACATGGGGGACTGGTACATCGTACCCCATCTCCATCAGCTCTCTGGGATGGAGCTGCTCCAGGGAATGGAGGGGTAGTAAAATCCAAGTTAACACCCACTTGTGTGGTTGGTGTCACTGTGAGGACTGAAGGGAGCTCCCTCTGCAAGTAGACACCCATGTGCCTCATCTTAGGAGCAGAGTGGTTTGGGGGAGAAAAGGACTCCAGGAATGGTAGGGTGAGTTGGCCAGGCAGAGAAAAACAGCAAGCACCTTTCCAAATTGTTTGGAAAGATTTCTCCTGGAAAAGCCCCTCCAAAGGAGGCCTTGCTCCTTCCATGATTCTTGGAGGCGCAGTACCACCTGCTGGTAATACGATGGATGGTAGCATAGCGAGGGATGGGATACGGTGAAAAAAAACCAGCCTTGGCAGCTTGCTTTTTCCAGAATTAGAGCAGGGCTCACATTTGCTATTCGCTCAGTCTAATTTTAAGCATTCAGGTTGTAAACTTACGCGTTAAAGTCAAGCTGTCCTTGTGAGGGAGATTTCCCTCTCAGACAGTCAGAATCTCTAATGCTCAGGCTGCAACATTTTTCCATCTGTGAAAGGAAATCAATGCAAATCCCAAAGCAGAGCCAAATGTGAAGACTTTAATCTGGTAGATTTTAATCACTGTTTATTTGGTGCCTTATTACACTATAGTTCAAACAGTAACGTTTTCAACCCTTCCCCTCTTCTTCACCTGGGTGTGCATTACACCAACACTTCCTACTTTCCCTCTTGGCCCGAATTTATTTCTGTTCTCCTTTTCTACTCATATCAGCACAGTGTTTAGCCTCTAACTCTCACAGGTTCTACCCCACTTAAATTTATTCGCCTAAGAAATAGCAGATGATTGATTTGAGGCTGGACAGTTAATAGTGCATTCCTGCTCTCAGAACTCTCAAGTCTAGCAGCCATGTTCACCCTTTGTTTCCTCTTAATCACTTTCTTGCTCCTGTTCATTGCTGTTTGTCTCATCCTTGGTTATTTCACAGAGCAGTTTCTGTTTTCTAGCATGTGCAGCTGATTGCAAACAAAGCTCTGTGCATTTAGCTACTAGCCCACACAATGTGGCCAGGAAACTGTGGTTTAAAGCAAACCCAGAGGATTCAAAACAAAACTTCTGAAAGCATTTATTAAGCTCTGTGGGCTCAAATATGACCTAGCACTTGGTCCCACGCTTGGAACGCGGCCCCACTGGTTGAGGATAGGGAAGGGGCAGGATGCTCCATGCTTGGCTGACTCCCCGGATTTTGTTTTCCTAAACCTGACTCAGACTATCTAAGTGCACCTGACTGATGAGTTGTTCGTTAAGTGCTTTGAAAACAGCGATTTGTCCATACCTGCAAAATTATCAGCTTGTACCAATGCACCTCCTGGGGGTTATGGACATACCCAGCTGAACTGGAAAAGGGACCAAACTGAAAACTACAGAGCTGAATTTAAGATGCTTTGGGTAAGGTTCAGCTCACGTAAGCTCAGGAGCTGACAGTGCAGGTCTCAGTTCGAGCAGGTGGTCTAACATGTAGTCCATGCTGTGGCTGAAGGCTTTGGCTACCAGACCACATGTGAGTCCGGGACTGGATGTTCCCAGAGGAAGCTCCATGAGACAGTGTGAGCTTAGCTAACTACTGACAAAAGAAGGGGTCTGTTCTCCACATCTTTCCTGCCTCTCCACCAAGGGCTGTGCACCCATACATCCCACCGGGAGCCAGCATGGTGCCCTCAGGGACCTCTAAGGACCAGTTCAGCTGACTGATTTGGCAGAATATGGCAAAAATAGCCTGTGCAAAGTAGTGGTAAGGACTCTGCTGTTGGAAGCAGAAGAGGGATGGAGAAAGCAGGGGTAGAGTGATTCCCCTTTAGGCAGCAGTGAAGTGTTAGACTGGCTTAGTTTCTTCTTTATTGGCACCCTCAGATTCCCCTGTTGGAGCCCAGCAACTCTGCATGGACTGCTTGAATATTAATTATGATTAGTAGCTCCTTTCCATTCATCTGAGACACCTTCTTTTAGGCCCTTCTAAACTGTTGGCCTTTCCCTAGGACCTTGGCAAGACTGGCAGTGTTTTGGCGTGACCAGATCTTCCACAGAAAGCAAGATCAGCGAAATTCCCCTTGCCAAGACTCTGATGCATAGCCCTGTCTCCCTGTGCAGATGGTAGAGATCCCCTCTATGAGATGGAGGTTGGTTTTGGTGGGTCTTACTAAGACTGAAAACACCTTGACTAGGGCTGGTGGAGCTGGGCGACCTCCCCTCTACTCTCCTCTTTCCTCAGGGACTACCTCGACCCTGCTCTCCTCTCCTATCTTGAGCAACTATACAGAAGTGCAGGCTCTGCTGACCCCTCATTTTGGCTCTGCATGCTTCATTTTTGGACTTCAGTCTCACTAGCCTTCCTGGCTGGCCCAATACATCATTTTATCTGGACAAATAACTCCCAGATGGCTCGCTTCAAACTGCATCCAAGGAACATCTGCTCACTCCATCTCCTTGTCCTGGATTGCTGCACAGACATAGAGTGGTAGCATTTCTTACTATCAATGGGAGGGGAGGAAATCCAGGATTTCAGTTTGTATTCAGTTGTAGATTGGGAATTGGGTTGTAAAATCCAGCATAGAGTGGTGGAGGTGGGTGTGCTCACAATGCAGTTCATAGCACCCTTCACAGAGTTTCTTACTGTGGTGACAGAAACACCCTGGTGAACGTGTACTTCAAGACTGCAAGCCACTCTCCAGGTCCTCTAGAGAACCCTGCTGATACTTCTCCCTTTTGTTTTATTTGCACCTGTCTCAACTGATGCCTCACAGGGCCACTGTCTTCCTCATCAGTGTCCCCCTGCCCTGGCCAAGTTTTTGTCCATGGGACAGCCAGGAGCCTGTAGCTAACCACCACCATGGGTGACTGTGGATCCAGCTACTGGTCCCTGGCCTTGTTGCCTCACCAGACAAGACTACTCTAGGAAGCCCCCACCAGCTACTTGGATGCCTTCAGGGAGTGGTGGGTATTTCCAGAGGAGTTTCATCAGCTTCCCCTCTGTTCTTCTTCTTTTCAAGTTTTGCATATTTCTGCTCCTTTGACCTGTCCCTTGTTTTCATTTTTACCACCTTTGTAATTCCAATTTTTCTTTTGATTTATTTCCCAATTTTCCAATTTTCTGTTTAGATTTTCAAATTGGGCTCATGTCCAGCAGGGACCTGTGCAAAAGCAGATTCCCTGGGAAAAGTACAAGAACAGAATGTGCAAGTAGAGACGCTTCCCCAGAAAAATTTCCTAGATGGTAAGAATTTGCAGCTCAGGGACTTCCCCAGCCCAAGGTGGTGTTGATGGTTTTAGTAACAGTGTTTGTTCTCTTCCATAAACCTACATGGTTTCCCCTTAAACCACAAGCAAACTCTTTGCTTCTATGACATAGTATTGCTCCTGGTGACAATATCTTGGTTGTGTGAAGAATCGCATCCAGTGTGTTTTTTTTTTTTTTTTAAATGCCAACAGCTGGCTTAATTTGATGCCCCAGTAGCTACCAGTTCTTGTCCACCCTTTCTCAGCCACTGGAAGACCTCTACTCTATTCCCATCGGCTGCCACTTTTCCAAACTGAAGAATCCCAGCCTACTCAGTAGCTCCTTCAACAGATGCCCTTATCTGTCTTTGATCAGCCTTGCTGTAATTCTCTGAACCTTTCCTAGTTCTACTGCACCTGTATTTGACATGGAAGCGGGGGCTGACCTATGCCCAAATCTGGACTTCACCATGAACTCAGGCTCCCTACAGGCAACAGTTACTGGTTCTTGCCATTCCTGTTTTTGTGAGCTAAGGAAGATCATAAGCCATACAGATACATGATCATCTGAGTGTTAGCAAAGCTGCAGAGCGATGATTAGTCAAGAAATACAGAAGCAGACAGTGCCGTAGAAGATTTTCTGTGATGGGCAGAGGATTTAGTCACTTGTTATCTGATAGCTGGGGGAAAAACATCATTTTCACAGGATAATGCAACACAATGGGATTGGGATGTAAGAGGGTGTCCACAATGTGAATATCCATATCTAAGCTAATTCACTTATTTCTCTTTATGGACAATGAGTTTCCAGTATACAACAGGCGTTTAATTAAGTATGATCTTCTATAAAAATATCACCTCAAATCTCCAGGATGGTCATCATGGTGGACTACTGCTAGAGATCTCCATCAGGTACTACTGCTAGAGACCAAGACAGGAAACGTATCTGGAATACACACTATTCTGCTGTCCCCATTGACAGCGAAGACCCTGGACAATCAGAACATGTATTGGGAAAAATGAGGATAATCAAAGGTACTGAATTACTAAAGGAGGGCTAGAACTCTTCAGCTGGAAGACCTGGGGTCTGTCAAAAGGATGAATGCAATTCTTACTTGGTCAGTTGCCAAGCTGTCCATAGGTATAATTCCTAGCAGCCATGGAAAGGATCACTTTGGCAGTCCAGGCACACTCTGTACATGCCATGGCCTGGAGTTAGGATGTTTGGTGGAGTCCAAGCATGGCTACTTACAATCTTATGAGAAAGGAGGAGTTCAGCAGAAGCCAGAGGATCATTCAACATGCTGGGCCAAAGGTACATCAGGAGAAATCTTTTGAGGGCTGGCACAATGTATGACACCCCAAACACTGACGGTGTCAGGATATAAGAGAATCACTCAGCTGATATGCCTTGTTCCTAATTTTTTTTTCTTTTGTTGCACTGAAAGTCCCACCTAGTTCCTGTGAAATGCTGTGGACAAGCTACTGCTGTTAGCATTAACTGTAGTATTACGTAAACAACAAACATCTCAGATTATGAAGTATTGCAGAAGATGTGACTTGTCTCTTTGGAAGAATGAACTTCCTATGAGAATGACAGAAATGTGACACATCACTTAGGTTGTGGGGATGACACATATCAACTCTGTGGTCCACAGAAGCCAAGAGAAAACTGTACTTGAATTAGAGGATGTGGCTTGACAGTGGTCCCACTTCCCCACCCACCTTCTCTTCTCTGGTGTCTCATTATGTACTCCCCAAGCAAGGTGCTTGAAAGCATTGGTGCCAGCCCAACTCAAAGCTTCCTTCTGCTATGAAACGAAGGGGCTTTTGTTTTGCAGGTTAAAGAGACCTGTGCAAGCCATGGTCATTTCATGGGGCCTGCTGCCAGGCTCTTTGATCAAGGTAGGGTTGGATGGACTAATTTACAACTTAGATGAAGAGCAGGGTGTGTTTTGCAAAGCCCCTGGGTGGCAAAGTGTGAGTATTGGCTTTGCCAATGCATATGATCAATATCTGAGTATCGGAAATACCTATGAAGCCAAACTCCAGCATAAAAAGATAGTGAGTAAGAATTTTTCTTTGGTTCTCATGAATCCCTCAAAACACTATTTCCCCAAAGTCTTACAAAATGTGCCTCTTTCCTGTGCATCCATAAAAGTCAAGTGGCAACTGAAATTCAGTTAAAGCTCCTTAAAACTCCATAGATGAAAAAGCTATGTGAATTGTGGGCATTAAGTAAGTACTAATATAGACACTTGCTCAGACGCTGTCTAAAGGACAATGAATAGAGCAATAAGCAGTTGATTGAGTTGACTAAAACTATTTGTTTTAGAAGAAATACAGCTATTGTGCCTTGGCAGATGACATCCCTGAAACTGCTTTCAAAACAGCACAGATCAAATCACCTCTGAAATAAAGTAATTTAACTGGACAAAGACCTACAGTGACAACTCCTGAAGCATTCTTGCCAGGAAGTTGCATAAAGTAACAAGCCAGGACAGAAAGCAACTGTTCTTCTTTCTCCAGTCTGTTATAGGTTTTACTGGCTTGTGAACTCCATGACAAAGGCTAAGCCTTGGCCTTGCCTTGGGCAGGTGGAAGTGGAGTAGTTAGAACAGTGCTCTCGCTCATATGGATAGACACACGCAGGCACCCTTGCTGCCCTCCTAATTTTCCCAATTTTCCTTCCCCTGATGTTTTGTTGTGCCCTTCTCCTCCCAAGTCTTCAGCACATCTGACCCTCTGCCCATCCCCTCACAAAGCCTTTTCCATTCCTGCTGTCAGCACAAAGCATTGGGCTTGCTTCATGCCCACCTCCACCACCAAGTTCTCCTCCTCCACATCTGCCAAGTCCCTCCTAACACCTCCTTCTCTGCTTCAGACACCAACTTACTCTTCACTTTATCCTCCCACTGACCCAGCTCTTCACTGACAAACCCAAACCCTGCAGGTTCATTGCATTTTCTCCACAAGTATCTCTACAAATGCACCCCTCACTCCTTGCATGAGCCACCTTCCCTCCCCATGCTTGGCTCTCTCACACCTTGTGCCCTAGACAGACGTTATGGGAAGAGGCCCTGCTACAGCAGCTCCCCAGTAAGCCAAGAAGGAAGAGAGTTCTGGAGACAAGATGACCTCTCATATTGTCCCTTGTGCTGTCCCTTTGACATCTCCTGCTAGAGACTCCATCTTCAGCAGTCCTGCCACTGTGGCTTGGAATGAGAAAAGCAATAGGTACATATAGAGTTGTCCTTCCTTAGCCCTCTTCCAGGTCTCCCTTTGTTGGCAGAAGCGGGCAGGACCAAGTAGGGCAGAATGCCTACATGAAAGACCCACTCCTGGGCATAAAAGCATGCACAGCTTGCTCAGAACCTTGACCTTTCCTCCCCTCAGTTCTTCACTGTGGGCATTTCCTCAGCAGGACTGTAGCACGCATGGTCAGCTGCGACTTTATGGCCACAACTATAACGCCATGAAGTAGGGCTGCTCCCTCCACCTGCCCTACAGTTCCCGCCTCCTCCCCAGATGCTTATATACCAGTTGAAATTACCACCTTCACAACAGCCAGAAGGCAAAATATCTTCTGCCTACCCCAACTCTCCCAATATAAATAGGTACCGTCAAAAATGTGAAAATCTGGCTGTGGTCGTGGCCTCCAAACTGTATGGGAAGACTTGTTCCTCATATCAGAGACACTTTTCAGGAGGCACAAGAGAGATGTTTGTGTCCTCTCCACAACCACTGTTTGCCTACCTCCCTTGACAGCCCTCAGTAAGCTGGTCTTTCCCTATGTATTCTCTATATAGGATGGAAAGATAAATACACCAGCATATGATAGTCTTCTGCTGGCACTTTATCACCTGGATCCTGTCCAGTCCTTTTCATCCTTCCTCAGCAGGTTCCCGTGGGGTTGCATAGTCCTATGGGCTCTATGCCTCTTTCTTTCCTGTGCTAGGCTTACAGCATGCTGGGGGAGCTGTCCACAGGCCTTGGACAGAGCTGTATGGGACTTCCAAGAACTGCCAGAACTACTGGAAGCACCTTATTTGCCACCACTTTCTCCAGGAGCCAGCACCCCTCCTGCCCACTCTAATTTGCTGGGAGAGGTGCTGCATGAGGTCTGCCCTGCCCACCAGCATTCACAAAGCAGACTTCCCTAAGCCAGTTCACTAGGACTGAAGCAGCTCAGGGAACACCCAGGCAGCTCCGCTGATACTCTGGGGGCTACAGGCAGTGCTGAGCATCTAGGAAGAGGTAACAGTGTCCAGATTCTCCAAGAGCTTGGGAGGAGGGAACTTTTGCTGCATTAGTACTCAAGGGTCTGGGATTCTTGTGCACTAAAACATCCAAATTTGGAGAGCAACTCCCAGCTCAGGAGGACTTCAGATCACCAGCGGCTGCATTGTAGTCTTCTTTGCCAGAGACGATAAGAGTTGATTGTGACACTGGTGACCATGGCATGGCATTCTCCATGCATTTTGAGGCAGGTGGCTGCCTTCCTCCTGAACTGCTCCCATGGTCTGGTGGTGTGTGGCTTGGGATGTCTCTGGACTACGGCTGAAGATTGTGTCTGAAAAATAATCCCAAATGCCGAATTGCATTCTCTGATTTGCTCTCAGCAAATGCTAATATCCATGCTTCCTTGATGCCCATACTTTTATCCTCTGCTACCATGGCAGCAAGAAGTGATTAAAGAAATGAGAGGGCTATCAAAACACTCCCCCCGCTCCAAGTCATACCTATACAATTTGGTGAAAAATAGCATCAAAGACATTCTGATGCAGACACCTCTAAACAGCGTTAACAAAATCAGTGAGTCTCTGTGTTGCACCTAGTGAGCCCTGCCACGAGCAGAAGTGGAGAAAAGCTTCACAGAGGGGTAGGCAAAACTGATTGATGCTCCTTGAATATCAGGGCAACAAGATTAAGATTTGAGGCTGCAGCAGAGCAAGTTCAAAGGAAGACCATGGAAAGTCAGTAGTGTCCTAGGACTACTGGGTAGTAGGTGTTGGGAGCTCTGTAAGGGGTGAAGACAGTTGGGTTGTTCATCCTGTTTTACATGGCATCTGAGAGTCCCATCCTGCCTCCTTCATGGGACCACAGACTTTTCTGACATGCAGCCACATACTTTCCTCTGCTTCCCTTCCCAAACAACAACCCTATTCAACCTCCTCTTCCTCCATGGTTCAAAGGGTATGGCTCAGCTCAAGACTGAGCATGGGAGGACAGCAGAGCTTTCTCTTCTCACTTAGGAGGATCAGGCTGGGCATGAAACAATCTTTCCTTCAGACGGTCATGTAGCCCTAAGACAAGTGCCCAAAGATGTGTGAAATTCTCCATCTTTGGTGCTCTGCAGGACTTGGCTGGACAAAGTTACAGCCACCCTTATTTAGATTTGATAACAACCTGGCTTGGGACAGAGGTTTGGTTCAGAGACCTCTGAAGGGTCTTCCCATTAACATTTCTGTGAGATGTCTGCTTGTGCAATGCATGTTTGGTTATACATGTTCGTGGGAGCGTGCTCCAGGCTGTGTGTTGGAATCTACCTGCCACGTCAGTGAGACCAAGTGGAAGCAGGAATGTGCTGGGTGGACACCGGGTGCCTGGGCACAGTGGTTTCCTCTTCATCTTTTCCCTGGTACCTCAGCTTGCTGTGTTGCACACCCGGCTGCCCGCAGCCGTGCTACACTGCAAATGGCAGTGGAAAGGCTTGGGAGTAGGATGGTCTTCTGCTGCATTCACTGTTATTATTATGTACGGCACCACCAAGCACCCTCAAGCCCAGTATGGAGGCTGCCAACACCCTGCCATGGTCTGCCAGCGCCGCGGGCACCAGACCTGGAAGCCTACAGAGCCCCAAGGGCCCTCCTGGAGGCCGCAGGGCTGGAGGGACTTGGTGGGATGCGGCCTGGCACGGCATGCCCGAGGGCTCCCTGCCCCAGGGACAACGCGAGGGGCCGGCGGGTCCCCCCGGAGTGCCGGGGGTGCCCGGCGCCGTCCTCCACGGCGTGCCCGGCGGCTGTGGGACGGGACGGGACGGGACGGGACGGGACAGGAGGAGGGGGCCGCCCCGCCTCCCGCTTAAAGAGCCGCGGCGCCGGGCGGCCGCGCAGCGAGCTGCGGNGGTCAGCGCCGCCCGCGGGGCTCGGCCCCTTGCGCCGCCTCCGCCGTGCGGGGAGCCCGGGGAGGGGGGAGCGCGCGGAGTCCGCGGGTGCTCTGCTGAGGGCAGGGGGTGCGCGGAGGTTGCGTGGGGTCGCTCGGCCCCTGGGCAGTGCACCTGCAGCGGCCGGCACTGCGGGGCCAGCCCGGCGGGGCGACCTGGGGAGAGAGGTGGGGGAGAGGGGCGAGGGTGCCGGGGGTCGCCCCGGAGGGAGGGAATGGGGGGAGGATCGACTTGTGCAAGAGCGGGAAGGAGAAACAGGGTGGAAGATGCTGTTAGCTGGGAGCACGAGGGAGGAAAACTGACTTTCTTACACTCCTTGAACTATGCTTTGCTCCTGTTCAGGTTTTGGAATTAGCCCTGGATAGTCGCTGGCTATAATGCCTCTCCAAACTGCTTCCCTGGAGGGAATGAGGTGGGAGAAGGGGGCTGGCAGAGACAGCTCAGCGGGCAGGTGCGAGGGACATGCCAGCACTGCGGGGTCCCCAGGGTGGCCGGGGATTAAAGCCAGTCCAGGGACGAAGGATGCATCTGGGCGCAGGGAGACCGAGTTGGTGCTTCAGCCTGGGATACTGCACAGGTTCGCTTGGGTGCAGTTGCCCCTTGGTGCGTGTCCTGCCCTCACATTTTACTTTTCTAAAGATAACAGGTCAGTGCAGAGTTTCCCCTGAAGAAGTGTTGTTTTGTTTTCTTAGTAAGCTGCTTCTCAGACAGTTTTTCAGACTCTTACGGTAACCAGAGCTGTTAGTGCATATATCGCAGTGAGTGCAGAGGTGCAAACATTAATACATTCAGACCCCGCGGTGGGTGATCAGAGTGCTCCAGACAGAGCTTTGCTGACTCCACACATGTGGAGGCTCTCAGTCCCTCTACTGATCCTCCCAAGACAGTTCTTCCTAAATTCTCATGCAAGTGTCTGCTGGCTTGGCACCGCTTACCTATGACCATGGTTGGTATTTCATTTCTGTTTCAAAGCTTCCTTAAAACAGCTCGTTTTAAATTTATTAATTGTGTCATTTAGCTAAATGCCTGTTGACAGTGGAAGACTCAACCTTTCTTGGTCATTTGTAGCGGGTGTATACACACACTCCATAAGGGAGTTGGGTTGCTGTGAGTGTTTGGCTTTCTGGTTACAGGGGCATGTGGACATGATTGTGCTCAGTGGAAGTGAACGTATTCGTGTTTCCCTTTCAGATAACTTAACACAGAGCAGTTACCATTGCTCTAGTTGGGCTTGTTTCTTAAAGCAACCTGAGTGATTCTTCATTCTGTAACAATGATCTGTTTGGTATGAGCTGCTTTCTGGTCATGAGAAATCAGGGTGTGCTGCCTTTTGACAATGCGTATCTCACGATCTGAGGCTGGAGTTTCACTTTTTAATGTTTTTTTCCTTGAGGGTTTTGACACAGGTGTGTCCAGTGCATTTTCACCTTTTTGCTTTCATCTGTTATTTAAAAGTTGCAAGAAGGAATACAAGAAAGAAAGTGAAGTCCGTGAACTCAGTGAGTGTCTGGTGGTGATTAATAATGAGATACTTGGGTGCTTTCAAATACAAATTGGAGCTGATAGAGTAAGGGAGAACTTGAATATCTTAGAAGTCCTGATGTGAATGCCTATATGACTCAGCTTGGGAAAAAAATGTCTCACATCCAAACTAGTACTGAATTGAAGGGGCCCTTGGGCCCTGGTTCAGCAGTCTACTTCTAAATTTTGCTGAGTATTAAAGGTGTAGGAACATGAGCTGGATCCTTGCTTTCCAAACGTTAATTGAGAAAACCTTACAAAGATGTAATAAAAAGTGAAGGAGGCATTTGGGTGGCTATCCATAGAGATAGGACCTGAGTCCTTTCCGTTGTGTACAGTGGGCTTGGCAGAGGTGAAGTATTGCAAGTTGACAGCGGTGAAGAAAATGCCAAATTTTAATCCATCAGGACAGAAGTAAGGCAAGAAGTACACAGAGTAGTCCAGCAAAAGTAGCCAGAGGGCCCATGGAAAGAGGAAGATCATCTATAAATATATGAAGTGGAAGTCTTGCTGGGGTGAACATAGCCTTACAATGGAGAAATAATGGCAGCTGCATGCATACCTCAGAAGACCACTTTCTCAGTATCTGGGACTGTTTGACTGTCTGGTGTCAGTATGTTGGGTGTGCTTGAACAGACCTTGAACTGCCCGTGCTGGGTCCAGGGAAGGGTAAATCACAGCCTGTTTTTAAAAGAGGACAAGTAAATAAACTGTATGCAATGTGGTCCGGCTGTTGTTCAGGTTATGTTGGGCTCGCCTGGCTCATTAGATGCAGGAATCCAGGAGTGGCCGTCTCCCTTGCGTACAGACAGCATGTACCTCTTAACTTCCTTCATGCTTGTTTTGTCTTCACCTTCGCTTTAGTCTTGCCCCATGCTGTAGCCTTCTGTAAGTTATCCCTTCCTTCTCATCTTAGCTATGTTTCGGGACGTACAACAACTTGGATGGATGGGAGTCTCTGTAGACCTCACTAAAAGCTCTCAGCCTCCCCTTGCCTTCTTAGAGGCTCTTTCACAAAGTGAAAAGTAGTTTGGGGGGTGCTGGAGGGCAGAGCTTCTCACAGGGTCTAAGAGGGCAGCAATTGCCCTCCTCCTAGAATTAGGTCAGGGCAGAATTCAGAAGAGACCCAGCTTGGGTAGGATGTTGTTGGGTAGGCAGAAGCAACAAACTTGAATAAAGTCTTCTCCTGCGGAGGTAAATGGGGAGCGGGCTGCAGCATGTCTCATTGGCCAGTTTGGCCTGTGCTCTGTGGGCAGCCAGATCCACTGGAGCATTTCTTTATAACTCAACCTGAAATACCTGTGGTAGGTACAGAGGCGCCAGGCTTCCTGGAGTTTCACATTATGTACTGTCTTGTTTTGCAGCTCCTCTTAACTCAGCCTACCTGTGTCCTCCATGTTTATTGCTTTGTGTTTGTGAAAAGTCCTAGTTCTGCTCCTCTCAAAGTCAGTGGCACCACTATTGCTCATTTCACAATGGAAGAGTATTTTTGGGCCCTTAGAGAATAAAAGGAACATGTGAGAGAATAAAAGAACATGTAACTTGCAGGTCTGTTGAAGCATGGGCTTGCATAGTTTTGAAAAGAACACCACACGTCAAATGACACTTTAATGTAAAAATGAGCATCTTCACAAGCCCTGCCCTCACCTCCCCTGTGTATTTCTAGAGATGTGCAGCAAGATTTGCTTTGCATCCAGTTAGCTCAGTTACATTCCTCTATCCTCTTTGGTAACTGTTTGCTATTGCAGCTTTTCCCTGGTCAATCTAATGGACCAATTCTACTACAAATAGAGACTCTGCTATCCAGTACTGGGTGCTCCTGGAAAGATTTCTGAAGATCTTTCTCTTTCTGTTGAGCTACACCTCTGACAGATAAACTAAATGCCCATAATACTTACGGGCTGCATAACCATTCTTCGAAGTATAACATATCCAGAGGGTTTGTTACAGCATCTCTTTTGTATTGTCATTTTAAAAGAGCATATTAGCAGAGAGAGAGTAAAAATGGAGAGGGAAGGCAACTTCCAGCTGAGCTTGAAGAGGTGGAGTCTGTGGATGGAGTCTGTAGTGACTGACACAGCAGATAGGATGGGGGACTACAAACACAATGAATACATAAGGGCTTTTCATGGATGCTTTTTTATTATCTTAAGTTCCTGGCTTCTCTTTAGTCACTATCTCAGGGTATCATATTTTCTAAAAAATCATCCCGCTGGATGTTGAGGGTGTCATGTGGGGAACACACCAGGGTGTGCAGCCAGTCCAGAGTTGGTCTGAAAATCTGATCTCCAATGTAATGATTGACCTCAGTGCTAGCCTGGGTTGGACAGTCAGTAGCAGGGACTGCACTGCCCCTGAAATCAAGATCTACATGGAGATAGTGTTGCTTCTGCAAGGTTTAAAATTCTATTCCACTGAACTGCCAGGGGGAGAGGAGAGCTGAGGACCCATTGTACACCTTAGGGGCCTTGATTTGATCTGTCATCATCCAGTATTCTCTTAGCCTTCCCAGAATGCTCGTTGCAGCTATCTGTGGGGTGTGGATATTTCTGTGGGACATGAAAGGCCTGTGAAATCAGATATGGAGTGCTGTTGTGGCTCCCTTTGATTTCTCTCCTTTCTTGGGAGAGGGAGAAAAGGCATATTTTTAAGGGTTTTTAAGACCTTTCAGATCCAGGGGACATTAGGCATTGCTCAGGAACAGGCTCTCATTAAAAGTCTCTTAAGCAGCTGGAATGTGGCTGGAAGGAGATTAAAGGAAAATGATGAATTTAGCAAAGTGCTTAGACAGAAAACTAGAGAGAAATAAAAGTTTGAGATCCTTATTGTTTTTCCAGATTGCTAGCAGGTGTGCATTAATTCAAAGATTTTACTTTTTTTGCTGTATGATCTGTAGATAATAAACTCTAAATCATCTAAAAATGACGTGCAGTTTGCCTAACTGCAAATATCTGCGTATTTTATATTTAATTTTGTGAAAATGTTCTCTTACTGTGATCTTGATCTGATTTTATGTTTGTTTTAACATAATGAAACACAGTTATTGTTAATGTAGTCAGAACCTTCAAGCTTCTGCTCATATGAGTAATCTTAGCCATATCTGTTATGACTCTGAGAGTGGCTTCTGCTCCCAGCTGTGCCACTGGTCAACCATGTGACCTTGGGAAACTCTAATTTCTCTGCCTGCTTCCCTAAATTGGAAGTTATGTGAGACTAGTTTGGAGAGTTGCATCTGTGCACCAATCCTATGCTATGAAGCCCAATCTCTGTAGAAACCTCCAAGCACAGACAATTATTTTTTCATGCTGACATTCACATGTCGTAGGTAACAAGTGTGGCAGTTCACATGATGAAGACTTTCATGGAAAGGTATATTCTAGATAGCTTTTGTCACATATCTTAAATTAACCCATTTATTGCTCATTTTGTTTACTTCTGAATGTGTTATTTGCATCTGGTTATTCCCATCCTCCACTTTTAGAGGAAAAACAAGTTACTTTGTGTGTTGCAACTTTAGAATTTCTCAAATTAACAAAAATGAAGTAATAAGAAGTAAGTTTGCATGTGCCACTGGCCATTTGTGTAGGATGCTGTATTGCATCAGTAGGAATTTGAACTATTGCTAGGTACAATTCTAGAAAGTGTGTTTCCCACAAAGCTGTTGCTTTGCATAGTATAAAAGATGAATTAGGCTTGGTATCTTTGCTCTGTGTGTGGCTGTTTTGGCTTAACCCTGCTTGGCATTGGAAAGGTAAAAGTGAGAAAACCTATGGGTTGAGATAAAGACAATTTAATAGGTAAAGCAAAAGCTTTACATGTAAGAAAAGCAAAATATGGAATTCATTCACTACTTCCTATCAGTAGGCAGATGTTCAGCCATTTCCAGGAAAGGATGGCTCCATGATACATAACAGTTACTTGAGAAGACAAATGCCGTAACTCCAGATGTTCCCCTCTTTCATCCTTCTTACTCCCAGCTTTTATTGCTGAGCATGACATTATATGGTGTGGAATAGCCCTTCTGTCAGTTGGGTTCAGCTGTCCTGGCCATGTCCCCTCCCAATTTCTTGTGCATCCCCAGCCTCCTCACTGGTGGGACAGTGTGAGAAACAGAAAAGACCTTGACTTTGTGCAAGCACTGTTTAGCAATAACTAAAACATTGGTGTGTTATTAACACCGTTTTTGTCACAAATCCAAACCATATCACCATAAGAGCTATGAAGGAAATTAACTCTATCCCAGCCAAAACCAGTACAGTGGTCCCAGGTTGTAGTTGCTGTGCACTATTGAGATTGCTCTGAAAATGAAATCAACTTCTTCCAGGGTTGTTTTTATGGTGCCTAGCATTATTCTCTTTGAGTTTTTCACAAATATTAACATCTAGCATCCTTCAGGATCTGGAGAATGGCAATATCAGTTTCTCCCAAATCTCACTGGCCACTGGCAGGTCATAGGATATCTTTGAGACAATCCGTTTCCAAGATTGTAAGAACAGCTGTCCTTCGTCAGACCAAAGGTTCATGTAGCCTCACAACCTGGTTTCAACTTTTATAACTCACTGGATGTCAAGGTATTCACATCAGAACACTTCTATATAGCTTCTACCAACTTGCCTGGTATGGATCTCTCCTGTTCTGTGTAGATCTTCACATCTCTTAGAAAAATTTGAAGATCCATTTGCCACCTTTTCTCCCATTTATGCTCTTGCACTGTTAAGCAATAGGTTTAGAACCACTACTGTCCTTTGTGCACCAAGTGTCGTGGCCCTGTCTGTGCAGCATTTGCTGCCAGACTTGGCTTTGAACTGTGCAGTCTGCATTGCCCTCTGAGACTCATCAAGCTGTGTTCATTCCAGTTTCATGGGCTTAACCTGGCCCCAAATATCTGTCTCAGTTTCCAGTATTGTGTGCTTTTCTTTTGGCTTTCATTGTTACATCTCATGTTTCTGTCCTCCAGTTCAGCAATGACAACAGATTAAGATTCTTCTCATGCACTTGGTTTCTTAAGTTTAGTATTTGCCATGTGATTCATAATGATTCCTTGGTTCTAGGTTAGTCTGCAGGTCTCTGGATGATTTCCCTGTGTTAGTTAATCCTCCTTGCACCTAATTATGGAATGGTGAGTGCATCTGGAGGTTGTAGGTTACTGTGAGAATGAATGCAGAAGTGCTCAGGACTTAGGTCAGCTGAGTTGTGCGGTAAGTCACGTGCCTGGGTAGACTGGTCTGACTACAGAGAGAACTAGACAAGTAGCTCACAAAGAGATGTCTATAAAGTAGGCGGAGGACTAAAACAGCAGCCACAGTGCTGGATTTGCATCCTTCGTAATGCAAGTTATATCCCTCATGAGAGTCTGGTCTTGCTTGAACAGCTGAGACTAGAGTGTTAAAAATATCTGTCTTTTTGTGGAGCCAGGTAAGTCTTCAGTTTGGTCTCCTCTGTTGGTTAAAATTCTTTGCTTGTGAACTGGAGTGTGGTAGAGAACGTGGATGCTTGTCATGTTCACTGACACAGACTTTCATCTTCTCTCTGTCAGCGCAGACTGGCATTTGTTGTACAGAAACATACACCTGGAAATGTGACCAGTCAGACCTGGTCAGCTAATTCAGCTGCAAAGGAGCCATGCTTTTAGAATGAACCCAATAATGTTGCAGTGAGGTGAATAATCTCACATCCTGCACTGCTGTGGGGATTCACACAGTTTGGCATTGTACCAAAGTACTAACCGGTGTTAGTAAGGCGTCTCCATCTGGCTTGGTTTGCACAGGAGCTGAGCTGTGCAGGGAAGATGATGGAGAGTTGCTACACCACTGGTGAGGTGCTAGCAGCCAGACAGTCTCTATAGACGTGCTTCAGAGATTGCTCCTGTACATCCCTCCCTATCCAGCTTTGCTTGTCTGACTCCCACACTTGCTTTGTGGAGCAGCACAGCCCAGTTTGCGTGACTGGGGAGGAGGAACAAGAATCAACTGGCTCACTTGTTTGTCCATGTTGAGGTAGCTGTGGACTTGCAAAGAAAACTGGGGTTTTGGGGAGGGGAGGTGTAGTCTGCAAATATTAATGTCGCGGCTGTGATGTATCCAAGTGTAAAGATTCTTGGAGGTTTCCATTAATGTGGATGTTGTTAGTTTTTTTTGGGGGGAGGGCTCTGTGATCCTTCACTGTTTGGTAATGAGGAGTGGCACTGCAGATTAATGTTGTGCAAATGCATGACTCTTCTCCCTCTGTTTGCAGCCTTCAAATCTTGCATCAAAGTAAAATATTTCCTCTGTGTTTTCAAGCATCCAAAAAGTGCTAAGGGAGATACATTTTTAAAGAAAAATACTGTCTTGCCATGAAAAGTGAAACTATTTGTCTCAAAAGTCTGAGACATTTTTCAACAGAATCACATATAAGCACTTATAAGTGCTTATAAGGGTTATAGTGCTTATAAGGGTTAGTGCTTTATTTCAAGGGACACTTTAAAGCAAGACTTTTTTTTAGCTCTTTGGATATTTTCAGATATAAATCTCTGCTTTTCTCTGATACAAAATTTAACCCTAATTTATTGTTTAAAAAAGATATTTATCAACCAAATGCAATACATTTTAATTGACCCCTCCTTTCTTTCTTGCAAAGGTTGTGCTTGCTCTAGAAAGGTGTTTGTTAATAGTGTCTCCCTCCTGATCTTTCCTAGCTCTGTCTAGTGGCGTGGTACCAGAGTACACAAACCCCTGGAAGGATGTGGTTAATGCTTTATGGAGCAAGTGCAGTGCTGTGACACACAGTGACTTGCAGCGCCATTGAGAATAATGTAGGCTAACAAATCTCTGTGGTGGTAAAGAACTGCGAAGGAAACAAAACTAGAGGTGTGTAAACACATCTTCAAGGAGTCAAAAAAACTTCCCACCCGAGGTGCGTTGCTGGTGCCAACACACATGTGTTTCTTCTTTCTGACCACAGTGTTAGTCTGCTACTTTGCCTTGGTGTGTGGTGGAGATGGGATACTAGATCCAATCAGTCTGTATTGATTAATCTTCTGAGCTGCTAAAGTACCTTAACCAGTAGCTTTCTGGATAGCATTTATCCTTCCCTCTGATCACCTACTCTCTTCCATGACTGCTGTCTTCCCTGACTCAATGCTCTTTCCACTTTCTTTCAGCCTGACTGGGAAAGAAGCTCTGACCCACTTTCCTTCCCTGGGACCCTCAGTAAACTCTGCCCAGGGGAAAGTTCACGTGAAGCAGTGTGACTTGCTGAAGCTGTCCCACAAGCAGAAGAGGCTTTGCCGGAGGGAGCCTGGCTTGGCAGAGACGTTGCGCGATGCCATCCGGCTTGGGATCATGGAGTGCCAGTACCAGTTTCGCAGTGAGCGCTGGAACT
Organism: Chauna torquata; assembly: GCA_013399475.1. Classification (NCBI taxonomy): domain Eukaryota; kingdom Metazoa; phylum Chordata; class Aves; order Anseriformes; family Anhimidae; genus Chauna; species Chauna torquata. Next base: position 73,106 of record VXAL01019418.1, on the reverse strand, counting down.
GCAGCCTGGAAGGACGGACCAGTCTGCTGAAGCGAGGTACAAGGTAGTCTTTTGTTTGTAGTATAAAATCTCACTGTATGCTGTATTGCCTGGAATATGCATCTCACAGTCAGCAAAGGACATGGGGCAGTAACCGAGGAGCATAGAGATCATCTTCTTTGCCTAGGAATGGGAGTTGGGAACAGGAGAGCAGTTTGGGCTCTTTTGCCACAGAATATACAAGTGCCTTATCCTCATCTTTCCTGAGTGGTTTGTCATGGTTTGAAAAGCAGAAGGAAGTTCATACCCTTGGCTTGTGGATTTTTGTCCAAGACCAGAATTTCCTAGGCTGACCGTCCTTCTTGGCTGGCAATGAGGGATGATGCTCTGAAAAATAAGGGTTAGTGCTTCATTTCAAGGGACATTTTGAGACAAATTTTTTAGGTCTTTGGAGCTCACCTGTTCTCTGATACAGAATTTAATCTTACTTTACCATTTAAAAAAGCTGTTTATCAACTTTAAGGCATTTCAGTGCATTTTTACAAATATCTCCTAAGACTTTTTCTCATATTTGGAGTTTTCACAAGAGTTCAGACATAGCGGACAGAAGAGTCACTGGCTTCTGTTTCACAGAAGGCTTTAGAGGAAGAAAATGTCCTGTAAGTGCTGTATTTGAGGTAGGAGAGAGCATAATAAATCCTCTAAATTATAAGAAGTTGAGAGAAATTGAATGATGATAGATCCTGAAACTATTTCTTAATGCAAGTTCCCAGAGCGTGCACATACACTCTGGTGAACCTACCTTCATTCGAACAATGCCTGGCCAGCCTGTTACTGAGTTTCAGTCCTTCAGTAACGTTTAGTAACATATGCTGAGTTTCAGTCTTCAGTATTACCGAGTTTCAGTCCTTCAATAACGTTTAGTAAGTTAATGAATAAAAAAAAGCAGCTGAATAAGCTAATATTAACTTTGATGAAGTTAAAATGTTAATTAGCATTGGAATTGAAATATTATAACATTTGGATTTTAAATGACCAAATTTTATTAAATTAAGTATTACATTAATATTTTAGTAAACTTCAGTACATACCAGATCGGATTTACTTCATTGCAAAGCTCTACTGTGAATTTTTTTAGCTCATGAAGATGCTGTTCACGATCATTTTGAGTGACTTTCTGACATGTCTGCCTTCATCAACCTCAAAGAACTTGAAAATGACAATTGAATAATCCTCATCTTCAAATAGCTGGAAAACATTTAATTATCTTGTAGTGACATGCCTCAACATTTCCATGGACTCCAGATTGACAAAATAAAATATCACCTGTAATTTAAAACCTGTTTTGGCAGATGAGGATAAGTGTTTGAAAACTTTTATTACACAATCTTAAGGATCAAATGATGATTTAATACAGCAAAGTATGCTATGTATATCCCCTGTATGAGAGGACAGTTGGCTGGAAGCAGTTATTAGTTCTCATTTTCCTTTAACTTGCAAACAGGTTAATTTCTTTCACAAAGAAGATGAACATTTTCAGCTGCTGCTTTTGATGTGTTTCTCACAAATTCCTAATGCTGTTTTGTTGCTGCCTTCTAAGTCAGACAATGGACTGTTTTCCTTTCACCCAACTAGTGATGAAGAGTTTTAGAAATGAACAAATGATTTGATATTGTCATGGTTGTAGAGAAAACGTAAAGAAAAATACACACTTAACAGACTTTAACGGTCTTATTGGTGGAAGAGAGGAGAAAAGATCATGCCATGGTGAGATGGTTCATTTTCATAGTAGATGAAAAGGCACACTTAATTTGCAGTCACAACTGGAAAACTTCAGTGACTGGCTGGGGTCAGAGATGCTTTTCCTGCTTCTCCAGACACCACCATCTTATTTTGTGTATTTGCATATTTTTAGTAACTAATATATATATATATATATATACACACACCAAGAGCTTTCTGTTTTTTGAAGTGATAACCACCATCTACTTCATTTGTTGGCTTACACTGACAGTCCTCTGCATACATCTGGGAAACTCCTTTGGCATAACCTGCAATCCTTCTGTGACTATTGCAGTCACGTATGGTGGTCTCTGCTGATCCGTGTAAAATCTCTCTGCATTCCTTCTCCACTTCTTTAAAAATCCATGAAAATAGGGAGATCTAAAATGATCGTGGAGAGGCATTGCAAGCCATCTTTTTGCATGGTGGTAGTTGGTGTCAATATATAAAGCCTGTGAAGTAGTGATGATTTTTTTGGTTTCTAAGATATGGCATAAATGTAGTCAATTGCTGCTGGAGGTCAGGCAAGCTGTATTTCATCTCAAACAACATGATGATTTGGGGAAAATAAATACCTATAGCAAAGACAGCTCAGATCCAGCCACTCAGGAAAATCTTTCTTGAGAAGTAAGCACTCCACAGTCCTCCCTCCATCAGTTCATTTCTTTGCTTCACGTTTGTCAGATTCTTTGATCTTCAAGCAGTGGTTTCACTGATGTTATGAGGAAGCTGATAATGGTACAGCACAGGAGCAGTGGCTCAGAGAGACTGCAGAATTTCCATCTTCGGAAATTGTAGAATTTTCGGATTGTGGAATTTCCATCTTCCATTTTCAGAACTCAGTTGGACAAAGCCCTAGGCAACTTGACCTGCCATTGAGTTAGCCCTACTTTGAGCAGGAGGTTGGACTAGAGACCTTAAGAAGTCCTTCCATTCTAAATCTTTCTACAATTCTACACCTCTCTAGTCTGCGGTTGGTGTTCTTTCCCCCCCCCCCTTTTTTTTTTCCAGAGAGATGTCTCTTCCACTTGCTATGAGATTCTCACACTATCTTTATTGTAGTGTTGAAAAATCTTTGACCTTGAGCATCTTTCCTTTGGCAAAATCACCATATGGCTAAACTCCTCCTATTATAGTTTTCATTGTGGTCTAGAGCACGCCACGCCACAGAACAGTGTCTTAACCATCGCAGCAAATGTCATTCTGTATTTATAGGCTGCTGAGTTAGAGAAATAATTCAAGAGAGCTCGGAGGAAGATGTGCAAGGAAATGTGCAAGGTCCTACCAAAAGTAACCGGCTTGGTTTCAGCATCTTGAAATTCAACTCTGCGCTGGGTGTTTGTAATAAAGCCTACTGCTGCCCAGCAAAGACAACTGCATTTAGATGTTCCCCCTTGCAGTGAGTGTTTAAGATTTTATTATAGTCACTAGCAACCTATTCAATAGGGTCAGTAGTGGGACTCATCCCTAAAACAGATCCTGACAGCCAGACTCCACTGGCTGTGGTTACAAGAGCTCCATTGACATAGTGGGAGGATAGATACCCAGCACACATGGAGAAACCCCCAGATCTTCTCAAGAACATGTTTGTGGGAGCTGATTCTTGGTCATTCGTGCTGTGTCCTACTGAAAAAACAGCTAGAACAACAGCTCTGTTGTTCACTGTTATTCGGCAAGGCCTCAAGGACCATTCTATTTTTTCTTTACTCATGTGTTCGTGAGTTAATTAAATGGGGATCAGTCCCTTATGATGATCTAGAAGGAATCATCTTAGACTTTTCAGACAAGCATTTGACAGCCTGGTGACACTAAACCTCTGCCATACAAGGAGGTGGGAGGGAGGAGAAAAAGGACATGATTTGAAAGTATGCTCATTATCTTCAGTTACTGCTGTCTGCAATGGCCTGACCACAAGCAATGGTGTCTGATTTCAAGTGGGTTGATATCTGGCCAGCAGTTACGTGGAATACCACAGAAGGAACCAAACCATCACTAGTCAGAAATAGCAGAAGCAGTGTGGTGTTCCACAAAGTCAGATTTAGCAGAGTATGTGGAGCTGACTGGTACTGCTAGCTTTATATGGTATGGGAAAGTGTTTCTAAAATGTGCTTCTCTCTTCTGGTATCAGTATGTCAGATATGATGCTGGGAATCTGGTAAAGATTTGGAGATCAGCTACTGAAACTGTTTTTCAAATAGAGGATCTCAAATGTATCTTATCCTCTCTTAGCTCCTTCTTTTGGGTTAGCCATTGTTAGAAAATGTGTGAGCATCGTGTTGCTCGTCGTAATCTGTATTGACTGTCTTATATCAGTTTTCCAAAACTTTAGATGGATTTGGTGACATTTTTTCATTATTCTTCCAGTACACTCAGACATGTTACAGAGCATCATCAACCAGAGAGCTTAGTGGGAAGTTACTTGTCCCTTGTTACTTGTGATACAACAACTAAAACGGGGAGGCAGGAAGAAGTCTGTTGATTGAACTCCTTGACTTCCTCAACATTTTCTTGTCTCTCTCATCCATGTCTAGACTATTGCTAGATATTTCATCTAAAATTTTGGAATTCCAATGATCGCATATGAAGTCTGCCTTGAATTTGCAAACACAGCCTCTCCATTACGTCTACGATTAGTCAATTTTTCATTCTTCTTACTGATAGCTTTCAGAAGAACTATTTGTCCTCTTCTATGATCAGATTTATGGTGACCTCACCCAGATCTCAGCAGTCAGTGGTCTGATCTATTATTACAGCTGGATAGGAATTCTTTGAGGGAATAGAATGATGGAAAGTTTTGAGGTTGGACTGGATGAATTCTAGAGGTCCCTTCCAACCTCTGTTCAAAGCAGGGCTAACTGCAAGACTAGATTAGATCTCAGTGGTTCTCTCTCTTTCATTTTTTTAGGAGAACAGATTTGTTCCCTTTTGAGGTGGAAGGAAACTTTGAATTTTCCAATGTGGAATATTTGTTTCCTTTAATGTGTTTCCCTCCATGCAATGTACAAGTGTATTTTTCGTAAACCAAAATTTTTCTTTTTTTGGCCAGTCTTATCCATTCGTGCACTCTGAGCTATGGATCAGTCACCTGTCTTTCTCTTCCTTGGTCTCCTTCCTAAATTGCAGACTTGTTAAGCAATTTTCCATTAATAATTTTCCACTAATTTTAATTTTTGCAAATCAACTGTGGAGGAAATGTTAAGATTTTCCACTGGAATAAGTAGGAAAACAAAATATTTTGAGATTTAGGTCAGATTTGTATCAATCAGTGTTTTCTGGAACTTCTGTGTAGCTCATGGATGTCATATCACGTGGCCATTCCTCTCCAATCCCATGTCTTCAGGCAATTTCTATTCAGGCATTGTACTTTCTTTCCTGGTTTAAATGTCGTGGTATGTCATGGTCACATACATCAGGGCAAATAGCCTTTCTGGGAAGCCTGGTTTAAAAAGAAGAATAGCTTCAGAAAGCACCACCACAGTCAATGAGAGTAGATACTTTACAGAGAAGTCAGAAAATCCACTTATGTGCTGGAGAACCTGTCCTTGCCCAAGATGTTCTTCCAACATGGAACCTTTCCCAATCAAACTACGTGTCATCTTTCCATACAAAATACTACTACTATGTCAACACAGTCCCAATTAAGAACATTTTGAAATAAAAAGTCTGTTACTTGAAGTATTTTTAAAATATTTTTTCAGTCTCTGATAAATAGTTCATGATTTTAAACCACAACATCATTTCAGTGACTGCGCCTATTCACACCTATCAGCTCTGTGGTGAGGATGGGAACAAATTTCATGACTGTCGCTTTTTGTAGTTGCACATTTTCCCAGGACTGTTTGTCTGTTCCCGCCTCTTGATTAATGAGTGGTCTCCTGTCTCCATATTGAATCAGTCTGAGTCACCAGGTGAGACTGGGGTGTTAATATACCAGTTACTTCAAGCCTGATCCTGAGTTTGTCTGCTAGGATTTCTGTGCAGGTAATGGAACAGTTTTGTCTCTTTTGTCTGTAAGGCGAGTATTCTGCTTGGTATTGGTTCATGGACAGTCAGGAGAGCCAGTGAGGTGGATGAACAGCTTATTTTGCCTTTCTTGCTCCTACACTCTCCTAATCCTTCTCCCGTGCAGGTTTTAAGGAAACTGCCTTCCTATATGCAGTGTCTTCTGCAGCTCTCACCCACTCCTTGGCCAGAGCATGTAGTGCTGGGCGCATGGAGCGCTGCACCTGTGATGACTCCCCAGACCTGGAGAACCGCAAGGCCTGGCAATGGGGTGTTTGTGGAGACAATCTCAAATACAGCACAAAGTTCCTGAAAAAATTCTTGGGTCAGAAGAGGATTGGCAAAGATCTGCGAGCCAAGGTGGACATCCACAATACCAATGTTGGCATCAAGGTGAGGAGCTGCAGTGGTAGGCCTAGAAAGAAGTTAGGTTCAGTGCACGTCTTCCAACCCATCCTCAGCCAAGGCTGTTTGTGAGACGAATATTCACTGCCCCTACTCAGAAACCAGACCTGTTTACCTGTGTGTTTTGGACCCTGTGGTACTGAGAGCTCTCTGGAAAGTCTCCTAAACTCTGGTGTGAGGAGCTGCATGTTTGGAATAGGCAAGGAGCAACCTCTCTGCTGATATCAAAGGCTGAGTGGTAGCAACATGCAGTACAGTAACTATAAAACTCACTGGCTGAATTACTCCGTGGGTTATGCGATGGCCAGAGGGAGTTTTGACAACAGCTAGAGCTTCAGAGCTGGTATGAATTGTGAAGCAGATCAAGGACTGATGCTCTTGAGATCACTTGTGAGTCCACTGATGATTTGCTACGTCTATGTGATTTGCTATGGACCTAGTCATGTCACAGCTCTGGGTTAGGGAGACCATTAGATCAAGCATTTTGGCCTTTATGTTACAGGCTACTAACTTACCATTTTTTTCCATTTATTGAGTCCAAATACTTGTTTGATTAGACCACTGTCTTGGTTTGTAAATATACTAAGAATGGGAACAGGCCATGCTGGAGATACAGTTTCATGGTTGACTACTACTGCTGTTCCTGACATGTGCTTAGTAAGAATTTGACTGGCCTCAATATTCAGACGTTTGTTCTCACTCAGGCTTTCACTGTCTGGCCAACTCTGTAGTCATTCCTCTGTTTTTTAGTTTTCCCTATGTAGAACAGGAATGATGGCAATAAAACCAAAGTACTTTCAGTCTGTCTGCAACTGAGGTGCTATCTGTACCCAGAACTAGGCTCATGGTCCTAGCAGATAATGACTACTGCTTCTCTTCCTCATCAGGCTGTGAAAAATGGTCTCAAAACCACATGCAAGTGCCATGGCGTCTCTGGTTCATGTGCTGTCCGGACATGCTGGAAGCAGCTTTCACCTTTCCATGAGGTTGGACGACTGCTGAAGTTGCGCTACGATGATGCTGTCAAGGTCTTCAGCACCACCAATGATGCTGTGGGACACTCAGAGCTGGCCAGCCCACAGAGACATAGCCATTCCACCAAGCACCCTGCTTCGCCCCGTGCCACTGACCTGGTGTATGTGGAAGACTCCCCCAGTTTCTGCCGACCCAGCAAATACTCCCTGGGAACTGCTGGGAGGACCTGCTCTCGCGAGGGCAACTGTGACAGCATGTGCTGTGGACGAGGCTATAACACCCAGAGCCGGCTGGTTACCTTTTCTTGCCACTGTCAGGTGCAGTGGTGTTGCTATGTTGAGTGCCAACAGTGCATGCAGGAAGAGGTGGTCTACAGCTGCAAACAGTAAAATCAGTGCTAGAGAGTCAAACAAATCCTATAGTACAAGAAAGCAGTATGGAGAGTGGGACATGATTCTCTACTGTGGGGTAAGGGAAAAGGCAAGCACCAAAAACATCCAGTGCTCCTATTCTGTCAGTGCTGAGATCTCCCAGTCTGGGGACAGCCCCTGTATGAGGGGTGAAAACCACAGTTTTGCCAGGTAACAGGTCAGGAAGGAGGGAGAGAGATCGGGGTAATAAGGGGACAGTAGAAACACTGAGGCAGTCAAAATCTCTCTCTTGAGCTTGTACTCACATCTGCAGGAATATCCCCCTCCACCATCCCTCACTTGCACGTATGTAAATGCATTAGGGTGGTGTTGCTGAAATACTGAGGACTTGCGCCCTGGTTCCTGGAGACAAGAGAAGAAAGAGACTGGAGAGGCAACTAACCAGAGACTGGATTCTGATGCAGCAGAGGCACGCATGTTCCTCACCGAGGCGAAATGACTCTGGCAGCAGGGGATTTTAAGTGCTGTTCTCTGGAAGCTGGTCAAATTTTTTCTGCTTTGAACTCAAACGCACACTGTTGAGTAGTTTCGTTTTGATGCAAGAATTGTGCCTCAGAGGTACTGCTTTACAAACAAATGGAGCTCATGTCCATCATCTCCCAGGTCTACACTTTGGGCATTAAACGCCAAGCACATTGTAACTGTGTTTTAACCTTGCTGTACACAGGAAGCCTGGAATTGTAACTCTGTTACAGTGCATGTATCACAGGAACTCAGCTGAGGTCTGTGAAGTAATCCTTTGCAGCATACTGCCTCACAGGGGGTTATTTTATGGTGATGGATCCAGGGTGGTGGTGCTAATTATGCATCTATTTCTCTCTCTCTCTCTCTTTTTGTTTGTTTGTTTTTGTTTTTGTTTTCCCCAATCAAACTTTCAATTGCCTTTTTTGTCTTATGTGTACCACTCTTTGCCCTGGTGCCCAGTGTGCATCGCATCCCACAATTCTGCCCTGTGCAAATGATAAGTAAAATTTCTGAAAGGGAATTAAGAACCACAGTAACTGGGGCATCTTAAAAATTTGCAAGTCAAGAACAACTGTCTCTGCACGGAGAAGTTAGCTATATCTAGACAATGTAGGCACCTGGCATGAGAGAAGGTGACCTGGGGGAAGAGCACTGCCCAGAGAGCCACAGAACCACAGACGGGTTGCGGCTGGATGAGATCTCTGGAGGTCATCTTGTCCAACTGCCCCTGCTCAAGCAGGGCCACCTAGAGCTGGTTGCCCAGTACAGCTTTTGAATATCTCCAAGGAGGGAGACTCTACAACCTCTCTGTTCCAGTGCTCAGTCACTCTCGCAGCAAAAAAGTGTTACCTGATGTTCAGAGGGCACCTCCTGTGTTTCAGTTGGTGCACATTGCCTCTTGTCCTGTACCTGGGCACCACTGAAAACAGCCTGGCTCCATCCTCTTTGCACCCTCCGTTCAGGTATTTATACACATTGATAAGGTCCCCACTGAGCCTTCTCTTCTCCAGGCTGAGCAGTCCCAGCTCTCTCCACCTTTCTTCATAGGAGAGATGCTTCAGTCCGTTCGTCATCTTTGTGGCCATCTTTCCTGAACTGTCTCCAGTATGTCCATGTCTCTCTTGTACTGAGGAGCCCAGAATGGGAAACAATACTCCAGGTGTGGCCTCACCAGTGCTAGGATCACCTCCCTCAACCTGCTGGCAATACTTTGCCTAATGCAGCCTAATGTTAGTCTTCTTTGTGGCAAATGCACACTACTGACTCATGTAAGCCCATCACAGAGTTGTGATCCCGTGGTGTTGAGCCGTGTTTTTCTAGTTAAATTTAAGTTGAGCACAATGGAAGCAGCCTGTTTTGTGTCTTTGGTTGAGTCTTAAAATGCAGTCTTGGGCATGGCAGCGAGGCAGTCACTGACCTGGCCACCATGTGCATGTAGAGTTGTGAAGCACAACCTGAGTGCTGAGCTTACACTGGTTGCCAGTGTATTTGCCTGCTCCAGGGCCCCTTCTGGTTTACTATGCAGCAGCAGTTAAAGATTCCCAGTTCGTATGGTGAGCAGCTCTGGAGAGTCCCTGAGAAAACAAAGCTGCTGTATTTACTTACCCTTGGTAATGGCTATTCCAGTGAGCAGGATGCTGGTCTTGAGATTGGCTAGTGCTAAAAAGAATATTTAAATAGTCAACCTCAGATTAAAATTCATCGGCAATATAACGGATGAAGATGCTGGTTTGGGTTGTTTAGGCCGACTGAGCCATAGGCTGAATCAGGGAGAGTTTGATGGGATTGAGTTCTCTTAAAATGCAGTGAGATCTCACCTGGGTGCTCCAGCTCTTGAAGTGTGGATGTGCTGAAGTCAGGCAGCTCATCCGTTCATTTACACATGCTTTGAACAACTGCTTTGCAGCAATGAGTGTGTACTCACATTCTCTTTATCTTGACCTTATTGCTCTTGTTTTTACAACTATTCTTGATTTCTGCTTCATAAAAGGATGGTAGAGAACTGGCTCAGAGCAGATCTAGCCATTAAATGGCTGCTTAGAGGCCATTAACACCTTCCCCTTTGGCTATCTACAGGTCTCTTAAGGGGCTTATTCCTTTTTATCCCTTCTTCTGGCTTAAGTTGACTTGAACTTAATTAAAGTGTTTATGACAGACATGATGCTGCAAATTGGGTTAATTGGCCTTTTTAAATACCCCAGAAATTAATATTGAGCAGACCATTATTTACATGTTGCTTTTAATCTTTTTGGAGTCAAAATCTTCCCACGAGTCTCAATGTTCTCAACGAAAAAGCATCCCAATGAGATCAAATTGTTAGGAACAGGAATCCTAGGTGAAGGGACAAAGGAACTAGCTTTGATCTGCACTATTGATCCCAAGCAACCTGCTCCACCGACCTCCTGGCTTGTACAGCATCTGAGAGGAAGGGAGTACCATGTCACTGGAGGGTTATTTGGGGATCCCATGCCATTGTATGGAGCATTCTCAATTAAATAGGGCCTGGGACTTGGTTGGCGGAGGGAGGAAACACAGCTGGATCCCATTCTTTGGAAAGCAAGTGGAGGATCCACCACTCTGTCCTCTTGCCTTATAGTTACACTTCTTAGTTGCCCTCTGGGCCTGTAAGTTTTGGGCATGCATAAGCCATTCCCCACACCCAGATGTCATAATTTAAGGGCAGGTAGGATGCCTCTAGGTTGTGGAAAGTGTTCTTGATGAGCTCATTCCTTTTTGTTCCCTCTTTGGGCTAATGTTGACAACATGAACTAAAGGGGTTCCTGTAGACACATTACTGCAGATTGGGATTCACACATTGTGCTAATCAGGCAGACAGGACTTGCATAAAGACACTGCAGGCAAGAGCTCAGGATGGAACTGGTTTTCAATGGCTTAGAGCATTCTGGCTCCAGCTTTGCCATTAAGTTTTTTGAAGAAAAAAAATCCATTTCTCTAACATCCTAGTAATGGTATTTGTGTCAGTCCAGCTGACAGCTGGATTCCAGTGAGACATTATGACTCTGCTGTCTCATTTCATAAAAGAGCAGGCGTTTACGTCACATGGAGTGTTAGGTCTTCTCTTTAGATCTTTGTGTTTGGTGAGCTCCAGGTGATCCTGCTGAACAGCACTGTGATTGACTCTTGCAGTAGGAACCGTCAAGCTGCACACTGGGAGCAGGTCTGTGAAGCTCTTGTGCATTCCTGGCCTGCAAACCCAACAAGGACCTGCTGGAGAGGATCTACAGTCCATCTCATACATAACTGAAAGTCTGCTTTCTCTCCACCCCAGTTACTCCAGTAACAGAGTAGAGATTGGAGCTTGGCTGAGGTGGCTGTTGGGCTACAGGCTAGGCAGGAGCCTCCTGGGACCTGGTTGGTGTTTGTAGGGCCTTTGGGGTCCTTTCCAGGTACCTGCAGAGTGTGCTTATTTCAAAGTGAAGCTTTCTGTCTTGCTCAGGCTCACTTTTCTGTACTATTCCTGTAGGGAAAAAAAAAAAAAAGAGAAAACCACACAAGAACAGACATGTATTTAAGTCTATTGGTCTTCCCCAATGTCCTCGTCCTGCTCTGCAGTGAGCATGGAAGGAAATATACCTTTCATTTTCCTGTCAAGAGCATTTCAAATTGGTAGGCTTCTTTCTCCCATCCCAGAGGCAAGTCTGGCTTTCACACAGTGAAAAGTATTATTTTAGTAATATCCTTTTTCTGGCTCCAAGTGTTGCAATGCTTCAAGCAGGAGGTGAATACATTTCAGAGGCATGCTAGGTGTTTTGCACAACAAACTTAAAAACAAGACCAGAAAGATGGTAAGATGATTATTTAGGCAGAAAGGAATATGGTCAGACCAGTAGAACTTGCAGCTTCAGTTATTTGTGTCTTTTGCGGCTGAAACAGTGATGTCAGTGGGAAATGGAGGATAGGTTTGTGGCAAGATGACTAGATGCCTGTACTTAGGCAACTAGATCAAGCCCCTTCGGTGTGGATATTTTGGGCTGAGTTGGTGCTTTGGCACTCTTTCAGGCAAAGAAGATATATTTAAGGCAGGATTAGATACTGTGCTGCAGTACTAGAAGATCTAGTTTTTCATGTATAGCCCCTATCATATGGACATTTGTGCTTTTGAGGAGGTGTCACCAGGTCCCTTGTCATTGGAAATGCTGGATCCTTTGAAATGTGCAGGGATTACCTCTAGCTGCGGAGGTTTTTAGCGGTGATCTGTCTTACCATTTGAGCCGTGAGCTGTTGTAACCAGCAGCATCCATGCAATACAGTGTTTTTGTCCAGTCTTGCTGCCAGCGATTATGAGATGGCATTGCCCTTTTTCTTGAGTATTGGATTAACACAGTCTCATGGGGATCTCACATGAGCTTTGTATTATTAGAGTCAAAGAATAATGTAAATAAAGTAAATTGAAAGGTGAGGTTGTGCCTGGAAGCCCTGGCAGCACAGACAAAGCACTGAATAAGAACTGGACAAAAAGATACTTCAGAAGAAAATTAAGTACTGGTTTCTCATGTACCAAAGGCAACTTTTGTGTCTGTAGCTCTATGTTCTGCAGTGCTCAGTGCTGCTTGATAAAGTGGTGAAGATGGAAAAGACTTGAGGAAGAGATGGTTCATTCTGTGGTATGATTGGGGTGAGTTTGGGCTCAATGAAATATGGAAGTTTGGCATTTGGCTGAAGTAATTTTTGGTTGTTAACTGAGCTGTCAAGCAAAGTCTGGACAAGGAAGTCTGATGTCCTCTGGCTTTGCTCTACAAGTTCAACTCAAAGCCTGTTTCAGCCCCTCCTTGTCACAGTTGAAAGGCTTTCTGTTCAGCCACTGCCAGCTAGAGTAGACAGCCTCTAAATGTTTGAAAACCAAATGATGAAAGCAGATGGGAAAATAAATAATAAATACCTCTTAGAAATGCCGTGTGAGGTCTGGGGAAAGGACTCGAACATGTTTTGTGTTTAAGGCAATGTTGATATCACTCCTTTAGATATCCTTGAATACTAAAAGTTTTTGAAGTGGTTCTATGGATAAGGGAGTGAGGAATTTTGCTTGAAGCAGATAGCTTGTTTTTCCTTTTTTTTTTTTTTTTAAATTATTTGTCCAGTTATCTGCAGCTGTTTTACTGCCCAAACTTGAGGTAAGTTGGGTTGATGTTCAGAAATATGCTTTAGCTCAGCTAACACCGATGAGTCTTTGTGTTGCCAGGAAGCAAAACTGAGGTCTATTTGGCATTCAGTATTGAAATGTATTTTCTTAAAGAATCAAGACTAAGCAACATCATCTTGAGCAAAGCTCTTCCGCCATCTCCTGGAGATTTGGAAAGTGAAGAGTTGGGCATCCATTTGATGTGTGAATGAGCTTCTTAATTATGCTGTGCACCTTATGATGTACTACAGATCCAGGAAATGTGCCTCTTTGGTTATATGTGCAAAGAACTTCCTGAAATGACAAGCTGGAGATATAAGGGGTTCACACTTAAGTATTTACATGGAAATCTTTTTAGCAGCAAAGGTGAATGTATGCCCTGGATATAAAGCAATTATTTCCCAAGCACAAATGTACCTTAGTGTGGCTACTGATGCTGAGCTGCACATGCTTTCCTGTATAGTTTATTATTATTATTATTATTATTTAGGATGAATCTTTTCCTCTGTTCCTAAGATCCAAGTAACCTGAGAACAGTGGTAGCTCTCAGTGTTTCCTACTAGCTACCAGGAATCCTCACTACTCACATGGAGGGCCGTTCTGCAGACAGAGGTTACTCCCTGTCCTTGTGTGTACTTCCTAGTTCAGTTTTTTCTGCCTCTCCTGGTGTTTTGTGGTGCTGGTTTTGGTAGTATTGTGTCCAGGATGCCTAGTGCAGGAGGGAAATAATAATCAGAAAAGGTTTAGTGAGGTGTGTAAAGTTCTGATGTGGATGTACCCCACTATCCCCAAGTGAAGAGCTGACTCTGCTTGGGAAGAAATCACATATCTGGAGAATGCCCCAAAAATGATTAGACACTAGTAATTCCTTGAAGAGCCATGCAGCACTGTTGCTGTGATGGAAGGGCAGCGCGATGCTAGTTTCTGGGGTGCTTTATTAGATCAATAAAAAGAGCCATGCAAGCCAAGAAACACTAATGAACAGGGTAACAAACCCCACTCATGCAATAGCCACTTCTACACCCTCAGACGCCTTCTGTAACACTGGAAGGCCAATTTGCAGTGACATAATGTCATGAAAAAAAAGACGAACAAGAAAAGACCGTGCTTTAAGGGAAACAAAACATTTGACTACCTCAAGATGTACAGCTTTTTTGACAAGAAGTATGGATGTTGTTATTTATATTTCTTTTGTATCTTCTAGAAAGAAAATGGTGCTATGGGTTTTAAGTTGCATTACTGTCCTGCTTGTACCTTGTCCTATTTTTATATAATCCGTAACTGATTTCCTTTTGATTATAACATGCATATTTGTGTAGCTGGCTGTGTTGTCCAGTATTGCACTAGTGTCTGCTCTGCTGATGTTCTTGTCAGTCAATAAATACCAGCTGATTTCTAAAAGTGTTCATTTCTGCCTTTCAAGGAAAGTCACTGGGAGATAGCTTTGAATAACTCCATTTCTCCATTGGCACATTGTCTTTATTCCTTTAATTCTCCTTTACGTGCACCCTCTCTACAAGATAACTAGAAACGTCCATTTCTGCCCACCCAACAGTAAGGGCTGCCCAGGTATGCTGAGTTCAGGTGTGTTTGTGTTAAAGCGATATGACACTAGTGAGCCGAATCCCACCAGAATTATGTCTAGTGTATTTCCTGAAGCAGCAAAATAAACTGGATGTTTATGTACCTTGTTCAGTTCTGCCCTGGTGCTGCTGGTGCTTCTTGGTAAGTCATTTGGATGTGAGTATTTGTGGACTGGGCAACTGAACTGATGCAAATGTTGCTCAACCTGAAAAACTGAGTGCCCTGTCCTCATACTCTCCCTGGGGCAGCTGTCTGAGGTAAGCCTGTGTACACACAGAAGAACACCAGATCATACCTTTTGCAGGGAGGGATGACATCAGACTAGTGGCTCTTTTTGCCCTTCAGCTTGGGCACAGGGGAGCTTCTGGCTCCAGTATTCGTGAGTAATGGCTGAGGGTGGTTTTACCAGGTGATCCCAAATGGCTCCCCAAGACCTTGGTCTGGCACCAGACCACCACAGCATGGTGGCACCTCATTACATTGTGGTGCTCAGCAGTGACCACACAAGACCAGAAGAAGGACCATGGCCACAGGCTGCATCTGATGCACGTGCCAAGCTAAGCCCTACAGGCAGCGAGGATAGCTGTTGTGTCCAAGGCTAAGCACACTCCATAGCTAATGTGTGCAACTGCCCAGGTGCAGCATGGCCCAGAGCTGCCGGTCATCGGCCACAGCAGAGCCACTTCATGCTGTGGTTTGCTTGCTTGTTGCGATCTTTTTGCCCCATTCTTCCCCCACAAGCCCACTCATCAGCTCTTGCACATAACTTAGTCTCAGTTCTGGCCTGTTAGAAAGTAGCATGTTGTTGCCCAGCCCTAAAGGTCCACGCAGAACTGTCCAGCTCCTTGGCACATACTGAGCTGAAAGTGTGCCAGAAATACAGTTCAGAGTAGCTGGATTCTCCTGGGTAAAGCATGCCAGTGCATTGGGGAGGATAAATAGTTCAAGACGCTCATGGCTTCTCTCCCAACCTTCTGCTCTCCTCTGGCAGTTCCTGTTGTCTCCTAAGATCTGCCAAAGGCAAAGGTTCACCAAAGTAGGGAAGTCTGTGTAAAAAGCAATACCTCTCTATGAACGGGCTTCACAAGGTCAGTGGCATTTTCTTGAGAATGGAACGAGACAAGGAGCAGCAGATCTAGCACGGGCCTCACGCTAGGAATATCTGTCTGCCATAAGCACCAGCATGGCTCAGGGCTTTGACCAGTTTGGTTTCCCAAGGAATGCCCCTCAGTCCTCCTCCCACCCCTCAAAAAAAAAAAAAACACCAGCACTACTGAAGAGGGGTAACCCCTGGAAATCTGGGGAGAGCCACACAGCACTCACATAGCAACCTCTGGCTTCTTCACTGATGGCAACATGTGGCTGCTTGGGGGGATGCCTGTAAGCCTTTCTTGTGGCTGGTTTTGCATCCCCATTTGTTCCCAGTTAATGCTTCCCCTGCCCCATTGAGGAAGTGGTATCTACTTAACCTTATTCTCAGTGGATGGGGTGCTGACGTTGGGGATTTTTTGGGCAGTCTGTGTCGGGGTGTGTTAAGAGTTCCTTCCTAGCTTGGCTCTGCTGTCATATGAAGCAGCAGTGGCTACCATGCTCTTCCTAGATGCTCAGCAGCACAGCACAGAGACAACAAGAAATTAACTCTCAGACAGATGAAGGAGATGCTAAGGAGAGGCAAGCTTTGACCTTGTGCTGTTTCAAGTCATTTGCAGCCTGAATCTCTCCCAGAACGTGGCTTTAAGCATATCCTAACAGGATACTTTTTTTTGCCTGTCAGCATTTTCATGGCACCAAAAGGCAGAGGGCTCTTAGGTCCGTGGCCAGGGAATAAATGAAAACCTCAAATTTTGCTGTGGGAGGAAATGGTCCTAGAAGAAAAGGAGCACTTACGGAGAACAAGCAGCAGTGTCAGGCAGCACACAGTCTGGTCATGCAAGGGGCAAGGCAAGCCCTTAGCAGGCAGGTAGTCTTCCTGGAATTATCTGTTCCTGCACCCTATCAGCTGGGCTAATCGTGATATGAGGTCTTTGTTTTCTCAGTCTTATTGGGCATACACACAGTGGAGGGGTTGTACGTGTGCCACACTGGGTGGGTGCAATGAAACCTCCTTGTGCTGCTTGTTCCTGTCACAGTGGGATTAAAATGTCATGGGAAAGAGCTTCTGGCAAATGAGGCAAGTAGGATGCCTGCTTATTTGTGCAGCCATGCTGAAAATCCCCCACCTTGCTGGATGGAGAAAAGCTGGACCATTATGGCCAGGCAGACCTCCTGTTTTTTGGGAGATGTGCTGTGTTTGGGGCAGACATGCTGTCATGGTTCCTAGCCAGCCCTGCCACCTCTCCCAGGCAGCAGAGACCTCCAGCAAACTTTTTGAAGGCACAGCTCTCACTAGGCAAGAGAGCAGCAGGGGCTGCAGGCACAAACGGCATGGGCTAATTTGCCAGTCACATCTTAGATACAGAGAATGATGGAAATGCCTCTTCTTGATACCTTAGTGTCTTCTAGGTCAGATTGCCTCTCTCTGTAGCATCATGGATGGTGAATGTCCCATTGCTTTGGGGGAGCAAGCAACTCAATGTCAGCAATTAATAAGTAGCACAGATCAGGTTTCTGTTTCATATCAAGGGGATTACCAGCACTAGATAACTCTAGCAATTCCCAGTCAAACCATTTTGCCTCTCATCCACAGCTGCATCTAAACGACTTTGCAAATCAAACATTCAGTGACAGCTACAAAGTGTGAGCTGTGTGTACTTAGCATGGATTTGCCAGTGTTCACATTATCATCCTGCATGCTGAAGTATGACTTGATGCTGTAGCTTTTTCATGCTAGTGCTCTAACATGTAGGGTTGATGGAAGAAACCCTGTAGGTGGAGTCAGCCTATCTACACCCACATAGAGAGTCTTCGCTGCCCTGTACTGCTTTTGCAAAACCGCTTGTTGTGCTCTGGTTTCTGTAATGGCAAAGCACATCCTACCCAGTACACAAGACATTATTGAGCATATATTTGTACTTGCTTCAGATTCTAGTTTTATAAAGCTGAATGCTTCAGTGACTTCCAATCTAACTTTCCAGAGCTGAAAGCTTGCGCTGTAAATCTGAGTTAGTCAGGGAAAAGAAACAGACACCTCCCAGACCAGGCCACCTATATTAAAAATTTAGGGCAAATGAACTCATCTGGCTTTTCCCAAGATTAGGCTAGGTGTAAATCATGCAACTGTGCCTGTGACGGTAACCTCTGCAGCCTGTGATGTGTTCACTAATGCCTTTCTCCTGAAATTGTCTCAAAGGTTTTGTGAAAACTTTCTTCTAGGAATCGTTTTTGAAATGTAAAAGTCATGATACCTTTTGCAGGCTTTTCTGGACCTAGTATGAGTTTCTTAGTTCCACGCACCCACGTTGTCCAGTGGCTTTGATTAGAAGCCTGAGCTGACCGTGTTGAATGGTATTATCTCTGTCAGCTTGTAGTGAAACTACCTATTCCTATCAGCATCCCATATTATACAGCACATTTTAAATGTTAGGGCCTTTAGATAAGACATTTTGGCAGCCAAACTTGATAGAAACTACTCCTCAAAATAAATAGTTCTGAAACCTTTGCATTCCTTGTGGCTGTGGATAGAGGCACATGTCACTTGTTTTCTGTACCTACTGATACTACTCATTTCCTATCAAGGTGCATATTTTTTCCCTGAACATACATTTCTCTGCCCAGTGTTACAAATGTTTTCCAGAGCATTTTGGAGCTTCTTCTTTTTGTCTTAGTAGAATATTAGGTCTGCAAATGTTGATGCCTCGGCTCTATCAGATATTGAGGATATTGTCAGTGTATGTTGGTAAAACATTTTGGATGCAGAAATAATTCCTAAGACTACATGGGAAAGGTCCCTTTCAAAGTTGTAACTGCTCAGCTGCTGTTTCAGAGACCTTGCAGAACCAAGATGTACTACCCACAGTGACGCCT
Source organism: Chauna torquata (assembly GCA_013399475.1). Taxonomy (NCBI): domain Eukaryota; kingdom Metazoa; phylum Chordata; class Aves; order Anseriformes; family Anhimidae; genus Chauna; species Chauna torquata. The sequence continues at coordinate 54,380 of VXAL01019418.1, read as the reverse complement.
TTAACTGAACGTACAATGTGGCATTTAGATTGTCAGCTTTGCTCTATCTGCTGCCAAGCGCTTTCCTATATCGTTACAGGCAGCTGGGAACTGATCTTAAATATTAGATCCTAGGTTGAGCACCACATGTGTTGAACTAGAAGACATTTACTGTAGTGCCAGGAGCAATATCATTTGTACAGGCATGTGTGTTCTCACATTTCAGCTGCTTTGCACCTCTATAGACCCCCGCGTACGTAGAGGAATTGTAGATGTCTGTACAAAATTCNCCCAAATCACTTCCACACCTCCAGCTACACACGGTGCTCCAGGTGTTTGTTCTTGGGAGTTTTGCAAGGATGTGTCTGACCCTGATAGGCCTGGTGACACAATTCTGTGGACAGATAGGATGCAGAAGCTGACCAAGAAAACACCTCGTGCTACTGAAAGATCTCCAAAAGGAGGTTTTCATGGATTCAGCTCTTACCCATTAAATTAGTTATTCTTTTGAGTCAGCCATTGGCCGTTGAAGGGGTTCTGCTGTGATACTGTTGTAGAAATACAAATCCATGGCCTGTAGTTTCCTCGATACCACGTTCTTCTTGACTGCCACCTGACCTGGTTTGCTGGCTTTCCTCCAATGTCCATTACCTTTGCTTTTGATTGTTTCTCTTCCCTCCCCGAGCCCTGATTCAACCTAGATTCTTTATCCGTCCCTCTGTGCTGCTCTGGCCCAAACCCACCTGCCTCTTCCATTTCTCCATCCCCTCTTGCTTTTAGTAGGAAAGTTATTCATGGCATTGCACTGCCCCAGGCAAGCTCCAGTGCAAAAATACCTTGAGAGCATGGAGGCATGGCTGGGGTTAGCAGGGTAAACTGGGCCAAATCCAGCTATACCTTGTAAGCAGGCTGCTCAACCATGCAGGTAAAGACATACTATATGAAGAAAGGGAGAATAGTTGTTGGTTCCCCAACTCCATGTGGCTACAACTCTGGTTTATATTCATCTGCAGGGTACTTCTCTCCAGCTTTTGGGACTTGTGCTTGTCTTGAGAAAAGCTGTCAGCAGGGTGTAAGCTTGAGTACTCGTATAGTCACTCCAATTCCCATCAGAAAGTCACCTGCTATCTCAGAGCTGGAAGGTATAGAAAGATACTTGTCCCTTTTCTGTACCTCAGTTACAGTCCAAAATCTAGACCTGGTTTGATTTTCCTCTCTCTCTTTCAATATTGGAACAAGTTCTCCTGGTGTTTAATCCTTTTTCTCCTCCCTGAATTCAGCAGGCCTAGAGATAGGGAGGAAGAAATGGAGGAAAGGAAAAAGAGCAGCAAGAACACGTCTAAAAAACTGCAGCACCACTCGGCTATGAGCACAAGTGACCCGCAGGAGAGCAGAAGCCAGGAGATAAGTATAGATAAGGTGGAAAACCCTTTCACAACTATGTTTGCCAGCAGATGCTTGCCTGTTTGCCTGGAGAAGCCCAGCAACATGGAAGTTAGAGAAATAAAGATTAGCAGCTTGCTCTGATCCAGGTTGTGAGGATTGTGTCACTAACTTGGGAGAGGGGGAGAATGATCCCTTCCCTGCTATCCAAAAACACCCTGAGGTCACCTGAAACCAGCACATTTTTATTAAAAAACCTCCTTAAACATGTTTTCCCCTCCTCTTTGCTAAGCTGCTCTCCGGCTCACCCTGCATGCCCAGAGGCTCTGAGAGCCACAGCCCGTGCAGGTGTTGTGAAGGACAGAGGGCTCTTCTCCCACCCTGGCTTTGGAAAAGATGGGGGAATTGCTGAAGGGGAAGGGTGACACACATCAGGAACCAGAGCTGCCAATGTTACGTCTCACATTTCCTCCTGCTCAGGCTGTGGAAAGAGCTGGGTCAGGTTTGAACAGGAGGTTTAGTCTGTGGCTCATAGCCCAAGGTCATATGAGATTTCTGCAAGACAGACAGTGGCATGTTGTATTAGGTTTTTTTTACAGCGATAACCCAGCGCCCTCCCCAACCCCCAGCCCCCAGCGTCCAAGCAAAGGTTTTCAGGGGGATAGAGCAGCATAGCCATCCTTTCCTCTGCCCCATGGCACGGGAGTCCAATGTCATCTTTGTAACTCCACTGTTGATGTGTCTGTGACCATGCGCAGCCCCCCATTCCCACCCCCTAGCTATTACTGTTTTGGGCAGCACTGTACAAAGATGCCCAGGCTTAGACTAGGTGTCTCTGGTGTCTCTTCCAGGTGTCACCACAAAGCAAATTTTAATTCCCATTAAAATTAATAAATAAGAGCATGCACATCCCTGGGGAAGTTTTGGAGTATGAGTCTGAGTTCCAGATGTAGAAGTGATGTTGTTCCAGTCTACCTCTGTGTTGAGGTAAAATTTACTTGGACCTAAGAGATTCTTGGGGCTTGGGAAGGGTAAGGAACAAGAGAGGAATCTTTTCCATTCTCTTTGAGTTTTTCCATCATTGTCCATAAGAATTCATGTAAACTTCCAAAACTCTCAGCTTCCAGAGTGACTGAAAAGATTTTATTTCAGAAAGAAAACCATGTTTAGAGCATTACCCATCAAACATCATTGTGCTGCCAGCAGACAACTCCCCAGCCTATGAATGGTGTACAGTTTTCCAGCCTTGTCTACCTTGAAAGTTTAACTCCAGCTGGCCTGGCTTGGCTGCAGGGCGCACCATGTCTTCTTAAAATTCTGCAAGGTGACCCCTGAGAAGATACAGCCTGTCACAGAGCTACTTACAAATTTGTGGCTGATCAGGTTACTACACTGGCTGCATTGCTAATCTCAAGGGAAGCATTTGATTGTTTAAATAGCAAACAAATGTAAGAAAAGAAAGAGAAAAGATCCAGGGTGACAGGAGGCTATTCCTTAACTCTCCTGTACTTCAATTTCTCCTTCTTTGAGATGAAGAGAATGAAGTGAGTATTGACTCACTATTCCCAGCTAGAAATAATTCTCTACTAATACAGCAATTCTACAGTCCTCTTAGAGACCTGTGATGTGATGATGCAGTTTTTTTTAAACGCTATGATTAGCTCTTTCCTATCCCTTTGGTTGTATACAAGATGTTATGTCCTTTTGTAGCTAATGGGCCAAATAAATTGCAGCCGTACAGTTAAAAGGAATTGGCTAGGAAGCTGGGAGTCATTATCAATGAAGTTTAACTGTATTAGTTTTGGCTGGGATAGAGTTAATTTTCATCATAGTAGCTCATACGGTGCTATGTTTTCGATTTTTTATGAAAATAGTGTTGATAACACATTGATGTTTCAGTTGTTGCTGAGCTGTGCTTATACTGAGTCAAGGACTTTTCTGCTTCTCGTGCTGCCCTGCCAGTGAGCAGGCTGGAGGTGCACAAGAGTAGGCTGGGGGTTCACATTTTAGGGTCAGTTCTCTTCAATGTTTTTATAAATGATCTGGACACAGGACTTGAATGCATACTAAGTATGCAGATAATACTAAATTAGCAGGAGCTGTTGACTCTCTCAAGGATAAAAAGAGGCCTTGCAGAGAGATCTTGACAAACTAGAGCGCTGGGCAATCACCAACAATATGAAGTTGAACAAGAGCAAGTGCTGGATTCTGCACCTGGGAAAGGGCAACCCTGGCTGTACGTACAGGCTGGAGGATGAGAGGCTGGAGAGCAGCCCCATGGAAAGGGATCTGGGGATTTTGGTCGATGGCAAGTTGAATATGAGTCAGCAGTGCCCTGGCAGCCAGGCGGGCCAGCCGTGCCCTGGGTGCATCAGGCACAGCATTGCTAGCTGGTCGAGGGAAGTGACTGTCCCGCTCTCCTCTGTGCTGGTGCAGCCTCACCTCGAGTACTGTGTGTAGTTTTGGGCACCACAGCATAAGAAGGACATAAAACTATTAGAGAATGTCCAAAGGAGGGCTACAAAGATGGTGAAGGGTCTAGAGAGCAAGATGTATGAGGAGCAGCTGAGGTCACTTGGATTGGTCAGCCCAGAGAAGAGGAGATGAGGGGAGGCCTCATGGCGGCCTGCAGCATCCTCATGAGGGGAGCGGAGGGGCAGGCACTGATCTCTGCTCTCTGGTGACAGCGACAGGACCCGAGGGAACGGCACGGAGCTGCATCACGGGAAGTTCAGGCTGGATGTTAGGAAAAGGTTCTTCACTAAGAGGGTGGTTCGTACTAGAACAGGTTTCCCAGGGCAGTGGTCACGGCACTGAGCCTGATGGAGTTCAAGAAGTGTTTGGACAATGCTCTCAGACATGTGGTTTAATTTTTAGGTGGTCCTGTGTGGAGCCAGGAGTTGGACTCGATGTTCCTTGTGGGTCCCTTCCAACTTGGGATATTCTCTGATTCTCTGATAAGAAGTTGATAGGGGACATGACCAGGACAGATGAACTCAACTAACCAAAGCAATATGTGATATCATATGACGTCATGCTCAGCAATAAAAGCTGGGGGGAAAGAAGAAGGAAAGGGAGAATGTTTGGAGTAATGGTGCTTGTCTTCCCAGGAAACCATTACGTGTGATGAGCCCTGCTTTCCTGGAAATGTCTGAACATCTGCTTGTTGATGGGAACTACTGAATGAATTCCATATTTCGTTTTTCTTGCACACAAAGCTTTGGCTTTACCTAATAAGTTGTCTTTATCTCAACTCACAAATTTTCTCAAGCTTACCTTTCTGATTCTCTCCCTCATCCCAATGGCAGTGAGTGAGTGAACATCTGTGAGGGGCTTAGCTGCCTTCCAGGGTTAAACCACAATATTAACAAATCTTGAGTTACTGGAGAAGTTAGGAGGAGGTGGAGAAAGCTCCTGCTGTTTCACTGAAGCCTAGAAAATGATGGAGAAGCATACAAGAAATGTAATGTAAATGTCTAGCTTCAGCTGCATTGTCCATTGCCAGTTGGAATAAACAGAGATCTGTTCTTGTAATGTCTTCCTTATACATCTGCCATTTAACTCTCTCTTTGATAAATTAAGTAGGATATGATTCTCTTTTCTAGTTATGAAGGACACTTTCCATATCTAGAATCATTCATTTGATGCAGTGACAGAATATATTGTGTTTTAAAAATTCAAAATAATTACTGCCCATTGTAACTCAATGAAAATGACACTGATAAAACAATTGTAGGGGAATTATTCTCTAATAAGGATGTTCATAGAAGAGTTTGTTCCTGCCACAGTGATGTTCAAAACATGCTAGGGACTGGACCACTGTAAATTATTATCAGTAAAAGCTGCAGGGGACCTAAATAATCTCACAATTAAAAACAGAAGCCAGGTGTAAAGAATACTCTAGATCACATTGGAACTGAGCTTATTTAAATAGCATGGTTGGGACTCATCCACTTCATTGCAAGCAGTCTGTAGACCCTTAAATATGAGCTTCTTGTCCAGGTCCTCAGCAGAGAGGAAGGCACCTCTTGAACTCCCTTATTTTTCAATCATTTGTAAAAGGTGTCTATGCATGGGATTTATCAAAGTACGTGGGTGTGCAGAGTGTGGAGGGAGTTCATCTCCACTTGCAGTGTTTTAATGTTTAGCCTCTCTCCTCTAACTGCAGAGCTCACCATGCAGGTATCTAGCTCAGGCTATCTGAGCTGCCTTTCTAGCTGAATCAGGACATAGTCCTTATAGTCCTGGCACAACCTGCTGCTGCAACCAGCACAACACACAGATCCTAAAATACATTCAGGAGAGGACTGTTAGGAATAAGGCCCTGTGCTGGTAAAAAATCCTTGCTAAGACATTTTGAAAAAACTGCCTGTTCCCCTTTTCCCCTGCATCAGTGATCTGGTCAAAGGACACCAGGTGGTCCTACATCTCTGTTCTTACTATTAGCTTTGGGGGCTGATATGGTGTCTTTAAGGCAAGAGTCTCTGCAGCCCATCCCCTGTGCCTAGAACTACCTGGGAGTCCCCTCTCAACATGATGCTTTCTTAGATCTCTGAGCAATCTGTTCTGCTCAGCCTCTTCTTCCCTGACTAATAATGTTCCTGTCAGCTTGGATTACAGCCCTCTGCTTTCTTTGTTTCAGCTTAAAATACTTGTGGTTTCATATTCTGTCAGAAGAGATATATAAGAGAAGGGCTTTTCTCAAAGTGCAAATGATGATGGAAAAGGAATGTGTTACTACAAATTCCTGCATGAGTCTTTATTGGATTCTTTATTTTAAAGAATTTTTTAAAGAATTATTTAAAGTCCTTTATTTTAAAGGACTTACTGAAGGGCAAAAATATAGCAGGGGCCGCGGGGCAGGGAGGGCAGGGAGTGAACAGAACAGGGGGGATGGAGATCTCATAGGAGCTACATAATGCGGTGAAGATAAGATGAGCGTGTGGCTTGAACAGAGAGAACCATTTATACTTTGAAATGTGGGACTGACAGTTCCCAGGGTTGGTGAATCCAGTCCTTGTGGAGGAGCTGCCTTTGTGTAGACGTATCCCACTTTGCTGAGGGACAGCAGGATTTTCACCCCTTCTGCTTCCTTTAGATGGTCTCTGTGGAGTGCCTTAATGGTCAGCCTCAGGCTGCTGGCTTCCAGCACTCTTTGAGCTGTCGGACAGGTCATTCACATAGTCTGCATCTGCTCCTTTTCCCCCTGTGCTGTTAGTAGAGCAGCTGGGATGGAGAGAAGATGACTGTTGAGTGGAAAGGAGCATCTTCCAATGCTCCTTAATCAAATCTTCTCAACAAAGGGAGTAAGAGTAGAATGCCATCAGCCAAGTCTATGGTAGGGGTTGATACGTCAAAGATAGTGGATATGCAGACAGGGAAATTGCCATGCATTTGGCTGAAAGAGCGGGAAATGACACTGGACTTGAGGCTTCTTGATGCTGACTGTGCTTCTCTGGGAAGAAAGTCATGTAGATGTTTCTTGAAGATATCTGTCTGTGTCTAAATGCAGATTAGCAGTTGTTATAACCAGAGTATGTGGTCTTGGAGACAGAAATTCCGCGGGTTGAACCACAGTGAAGTGCTGGACACTAGACATCCAGACAGAGAAATCAAACTATGGGAGTTCAGTATCTGCTGGAAGCTGTGGGCACATGCTGGCTTCACAAGAATGTCCTTGTCCTACACACACATAGACACTGTGCTTATCTTTTTCTTCCTGTTTAGTTGGCTTTTTAAAGGACTGAGAACTAGATTCCCACAGGATGGTAGAGATGAGAGGGGTCTTGTACAGAACTAAGTGAACTGTAACTGATAATACAAGACTGAAGTCTCCTGCCTTTATTCTAGATGAATTTAAGAAGCTCATGGAATCTGAATTGTAGGAGCTTCAGTTACTGTTACATAGAAAGGACAATGAAGGATTTTGAAAAGTCATTTTGTCCACTGCTGTCTGAAGGTTCACTAGGCTATTCCTGACAGAGTTTTTCGGAGTTCTTTTTTGAAAATATCCAGTGATACAGTTTCTACAGTCATTTAGGCAGTTTATTCCATTGCTTCACTACTCCTCCTGTTAGGGAAAGAAAAGAAAAGAAACAAACAAAAAAACAATGAACCAACCAACCACCACCACCAAAAAAACACACACAACCCCCCCCGCCCAAAACTCTGAATGCTCAGCTGAAGTTGTTTGTCACGGAAAAACCATGAAAATATAACGGAAATTGATTCCCTTGCTTCTTACTGTGTTTGTAACAGGAGAAACATTCTTGTGGTTGGTTGACTGGACTTGGTCCTTCCCACGTCACAGAGTTCCTAAACAACTTCTGCTGGAGGAACTCCTCTTCTTCTGTCTTTGACTTCACAAGAGTAGCTGCCACCATAACTCCTGCAGCTCAGCAAACCCATTTCTGAAAACCGTAACACCTCAAGGTTGTCTCAGTTTGTAGGCAAAACCAGTCCTTTTCAAATCATACATCTTAAGCATCCACTCCACACGTGTCTTGTGGGATTTATATTTTTTAGCTTTCTGGAAGGATACAACAAGGATGTTGCATTTAACTTTTTTAAAACATCATTTTCCCTCTCCTTACTTTTTAGAACTTTTCTCAGTCTCTCTGACATTTTCATATCAAGTACTATTCACTATTTCTGCTACCCCTCTATATCTCTGTTTCCTGTAAATGAGGGATGTTGGTCTCGACTCCATTTCCATTTACCTTGCTAACTGAAACAAAAACAGTTATTCCACTTATCTGTCTAAGATTTTGATATTGACTTAGACTGGGCTCCCATTTGTTACATCGCAAAACCACCCCTGGTTCAAGCTAATATCTCTGTATTCATTCCATTACATTCTGTATGCAATGAAAATTCATTTCTGAATATTTGCTGATTCTTAAGAGAAGATCAAAAAAATAGAAAAGTAGTTCATCTTCTAGGAATTCCAGCCTCAGGGTGCATTTACTGAAAACAATTTCTTTCTAGAAGATAAATCTAACTGTAGGGAATACTTCTGACTAGCATAACAAAGATAAGTGTCAAACCATGAAATGGAAGAGAAAGTTGGGAGAGACTTGTGTGAACTCCACAGGCGGAGGAGAAAGTCAGATAAAGGAGCATAAAGCAGTGAGCAAGTTATATCACCAGTGTAAGCAGGTGGAGGGCAAAAATAAGAAAATTTCTATGTTGGTGGACACCATGGTACTGTGAGCAATATAGAAAATGAAGTAGCATTCCCTCAACCTCATTTTAGATAGAGATGATCTCCTGTCCTACTTGCTTCTCCTCACTCCCATATCTGCATTATACACGTCCAGGAAGACACTTATGGAGCTATGCTGGTCATCTTAAATCATGGTTATATCACACTACCATTCATGCAGGAAGACCTTGCTTGGTTGCCATCACCTATAGGTTTAGGTAAAGTATTCTTTATTCCAGTATCCTAATTGTTAACTAATGCATATTCTTGTAACATCAGGAGCAGGTCTGAGCTGTGGGGATTGCAAGAAGTTTCATGATCAAACTTCATACTACTCCCTGGATACACCTTATTGTCATGGGACATAACGTATGTTTTTCTACTTCAGTGACTCAAGCAACTTCAGTGACTCAAGATATATGAACCCATTTAACTACCAGGCTTGTTCCCACACACTGGAGCTGAGTTGCTTTGGTGTGATCTCTTCTTGAAAAATCCATGTCAGCTGTGTCTTAAATTAATGTGTTAACAGCACAAAGCTGGGAGGCACTGCCAAGACAAAAGTAATAGTGATAGCCTGGAGTGTCTCTATGTCCCTGACAGTGTGTAATAGAAAAGGGAAGTAATTCAGGAGTACAGAATAGAAAAATGTGTATTTACGAACTCTTCACAGCAGCTTCTGCTGTAAATTTGTAATTGTCTCCAGGAAGCATCAGGGGAGAAGAAAAGCTTATGAGTAGAATCAGGCACTGAACAGGTCTGAAGCTTCATATGGTGCAGCCATGAAAACCAGAAGTGAGATGTTCAGTTGGTGGGAGGAGAAAGAAGTGGGGAGACTGCACAAACCTACAAGGTTTGTTGCCATCAGGTTGCTCCAGTATGGTAGTGGCTAGTGGTTAATGCTTGCCACCCATAATGGTGGGACTGAGGAGGGCAATTTCTTATGTATGGCTACTGCTCTCTGGTACAAGGAGACAATGGGAAGACAGCCCTGGAAGAAGTTTGGTGAGCTTGTGAGAATTACACAGGATGGACCTTAATATTTTTAATCTGGTAAGGCTGACCCTCTGGGCTGTAATTGCTCTTGTGTCTTGACCTTGGATAGAACCTGGACAAAACACATTTTCAGTATTCTTCATCCAGTTGCTTTCTTTTGTAGAAATTGTTTCCCTTAGGGGAATTTATGTCTGTTCTAGCCTCTAGGAAGCTTTTGCATGGTTGGTTTCTAGCCTATGGGACATGATAGCGATGGAGCTATCCATCTCTCTTCTAAGCTCCTTTATCTCTCGATTTTTCTTTCTGATTTCCTCTTCCACGGTTAGGTTCTCAGTCCCTTCTTTTGTTCATAAAAAATGCTTCTTTTATTCACTGGTGAGAAAGAAGTTCCCTTATTTTGTGTGTTGGCAATAAAATTCTTTTGCTGTTTTCTGTTGTCTTTCCTGGTCTGAGTTCCCCCACTGTTGGTAACACTTGGTTGTTGGCAACCACCTTCTGTTGGATTGCTCCAGCTTTGGAGAAGATTCTCTTTGGTGGTGGCCAGTGACTCTCTTGATCCTTTTCCCTTCCTGTGTGTGTTTCCATTCTAGCACAGTTTTTGTGTTAGTGCCTGGGCAGAGGTCAGGGGCTGTAAAATTTAGTTACAACTTCTGTCCTGTTAGTGCAAGAGCTGGCTCCCTGTAGTATGGGATGGGGCTCACAGGAAGAAAAGGATCTAAGGAAGCACTGAAGGGGCTATGTAAAGGACACACTTGTTCATCCCTCCCCCGTTCCTTATTACACTAGATACCTAAGAATAGCCAAACTGAGTCAGGGGAGCAAGAACAGGTAGGACAGGTCTGCTGTGCATGTGGCATTTTCATGTGCCTCCACCCAGGAGAACGAGAGGTATTGCATGCCCCTCCATCGTAAGCTGCTGCTAATGATTCCTTCTGCCCGGAGGACACGGTCGGGATCGATGGAGGGTCAGCCATTAGACATACATTTCCCAATGCCCAGCATAGCACACAGGGTCAGGGAGCTAATCATCACTCCTATCTTGCCTGCCTGGCTGCGGTGTCCAGCCTAGGGCAATTGGAGGTGCATTAAAGATTAAACAAGAGGTGGGGGGTCTAGTGAGTGTGTTGGAGTAATTCCAGGGTGGGTGGGCAGTGGTTGGCCCGAGCGAGTGGATTTCTGCTGCAGCGGCCCCTACCTTAGATCTTTCAGCCGAACAAACTGGCGGCATCTCTGTTGAGACAAAGAATGCCTCTAGCTAAAATTCCAGTATCTGACCTCAGAAGGGCTCCAGCTGTTTCTGCCACCAACACAGCAGCTAGAAGAAGAGTTTTAAAGCAGTTGGCCATGCTGAAACAGAAGCCCACTTCTTAAGAGGGCCTGACACAGAGCCTTCCTCTTCCTAGCTCACCCCTTTCAGCAAAAGTGCAAACACAGCATGGCCTGAGTGTTGGCTCAGCTGAGTGTCTATCACTTGCCAACAGAGTAGATTTACTGCAGGACTTATACATCTCCTCTAAGGTAGGAAGACTAAACGATCGCCTTGCTTGACATACTCATTCTTAATGCCTCCAACCTCTAAAATCAATACCTTGCAACTCCTGTCCCTATTGAAGTAAAAACATTTTCACGGGGATAGGAAAACACTTTCCATTTGAAGTGTGCTTAGTGGCAGAGGTGTTTATCCCATGGCTCTGAATACATTCATGTCAGTCTTGGAGATGATTCAGCATCCTTTGCAGGGCTCATCAGTGTGTTGCATGTTAGTGTCTAGTGTTAACGTGTCTATTCTGACTCCAGTGGCCTTGAGAGTACATTCACATCAGGCTTGGTTTCTATGAGTTGTTACCAGTAGCTGTGCATTTAGAGGCTGGCTGTAAAGTTTGGCACTCGTGGGAAATAGGAAAATGGCATGCCTGACACTTAGCGTCTGGAACTGTACGGGCTGAGGAAGCTGTGGTGATTGACAGCCATCATGCAGACCCTGCCCTTTGGTTTCTCAGAACCACAGCTTTCCTTTGAGCCTCAGATTCAGAGCCATCATTGAGTAATTAGCAAAACAAGCCAGGGAAGAGATTAATCTAGAATAATGGGCTGAGTGGGTTACAGCCATGAGGAAAATGTGGGACTCCCCATTCCTTCTAATAAGCACTGAAGACTTTACACTTCAGGGATACTCAGTTTCAAGGCTTGCCATCTAGTCAAGTGTCTTTCTTAAGGAGCCCTGACAAAGTAGGGGCTCTTTGCCAGAGCTTCCATGACTAGTAATTCAATATGCCTACCTGAGCTAGTTACTCTGTGCTCCCTATATTGTTAATGGAAGGACTGGGCCCTCAAATGATAAATATCCTCTACAAAGAGCCGAATGAATTGCCCTAAGCCCTTTTTCTTCACTGAGTATGAACAGAGCCTAAGGGCACTGACTTACACTTGACATCTCATTTTCCAGCTCCAGAACTGAGATGAATACCATCCACGTGGTCTCAAGCCCTGGACACTCACCTGCATACCTCTTCCTCCTCTTGTGGATTGAGGGTAACATTTTCAACTGCATTAGGTAACATGAATTGAAGCAATTTTTACCTGTGCTGATCATGTTGGATTGCTTCTGATCATGGGGCTTCATCCTCTTCAGCTAGGTTCAGCTGTAAAGCTTCCCCTCAACAGCCTCCATCCATGTTTGCCATTGCCAGAAAAGCAATTCAGAACAGGCGCTGCGGTTGCTATTATTATGAACTGAGCATTATGTATTTTTTATGATACAAGGGAAGTGTTATTCATTTACTGGAATTATCCTTTTATCAAGTCAGTTTCCTATTGCATTTCACCCTTCATTGCACTGGCAGTTCATTCTTTTAACAAGGTTGTTTCTATTCTTGCAAATATATTCAGGAGGTTTTGCAATTTTACTGTGAAATAGAGAATGTTTCCTTTTCTTTTCAAAAATGTGTTCCAAGCATCCTTAAATTTTGGAGACCTTGGAGCAACAATGAACAAACCTTAAACGGGAGATTAAAAGATAATAAATGGGGCCTCACTAGAACTTTCCCTACATTGTCTTTGAAATGAATCTGTTATTGTTTCTTTATTTTTAAGCACATTTTACTTGTCAGATTTTTGTTTTCTATTTCCTATTTCAGCTTTTCTTTCCCAATCCTGACTTGTGCTGGAAATCTGCTCGTGAGTCCTTCTGCAAATTTCTGGCTAGATTTATGAGAGGGATTCTGGCAGTGCTGAACAAACTGTGCAACGTTCAACTCAAGGTGTTGAATCATGTGCAACTCCAAATACAGCATATGTGAGGAGTGGGTTGCTTACAAAGAAGGATAACGTAATTAATTCGGCAAAAGGCAATGCTAGAGCAAAGAAGTAAAGCTTAATTCTGCCTCTCTTTCGGGAATGAGGGTCATAGGCAGACCATGGGGACAGTGCTGAAACCATGAACCAAGTCAGGATAGGAATCAGGGAGTGGAGATGAAAGCCAGGAGTCAAACCATAAAATATTTTGCAGCTTTCCAGTAGCTTATTGTGAATTAGCAGCAGAAATGCCCCTGCTGTGGGTGTTTGTTAGTCAAACATGGAGACAAAGTTGCAGAAAGGGCAAATTCATCCCAGGTGTGAGTGAGCTCACAGTACCCCCACTGGTTCTGCTGGCTCTGCTCTGAGTGGGCTCCTCTGCACACACGTGAAGAAATTTGAGCACATATGTGTCCTGGGTATTTCATAGAGTCTTGTAAGGCTGCTTTTGAGATTCTTAGCTGTTATGTCTCTGTCAATTACAGANAGGTCAATCAAAAATCTCTTTCAGGGCCTCATCTGTCAATGGTCTGGGTGGGGGAGTCAGTTGTGTGGAGAGAAGCTTATTGTGTGAGGTTTTAACAAAACAGAGAAAGTTAGGTCGGTCTTCATGGAGTAAGAAGATGGGATGAGGTTCTTTTTTAAGCTAAGATTTTATGATGATAGACCAAGAAGGTGGAGAGCACCATATTGGAGATTGTGTAGGTGGACTTTAGTTCTCGCAGGCAAGCCATAACTGGTAAATATATCCTGTGGATCTTTATCTATGTATTTTTCACAGTTCTTCTTGATCCATGTCTTAAATGCCCCCCTGGCCTCTTAAAACATTGCACCAGATAAGCTGAAGCAAAAAAAAAAAACGGAGCTGCTGCAAGAACCTTTGAACCCACAGGTGAAAATTATATTTGAAATAACAACATGGTTTGCTGCACAGAGATATCTAGAGTTACAAGGAAATTCAGCTAGAATAACTCAGCTGAGAATTTAGTCTGTGATATTCTTCTAAATTCAATTAACATAATCCAATAGTTTTCTCTAAATGGGATGAGGTACAGTCAAATTTTCTGCTAAGGACTGGACAGAAGCTGCGTGTGTGCTTGTCAGAATAAGTCTTGTGAGTAAACAAAGCAGGCAAACGAACATAACAGTTATCCTGGATCCTGCCTAAGGATCCTCAGGGATGAATATGTAAGAAGCACAAGCAGGTAGGAAACTTCCCCAGGATGTTCTTCCGGTCTCCAGAACTGCCAGTTCAGGGGCTCAAGGAGGAAAACATCTCTGGAGTGATTGAAACTTCTTAAATAAAGAGAAAAAATAGATCACTTTAGTGAAAAGGTCACACATGGGTAGATGGGATGAAATTGCCAGTGGAAGTTGATGTTAAGAACTAAATTAATTATTTTCTGTGGTTAGGGTGGCTAAGTCAACAATGCCAGGACACAGTGGTTTTATTGGAAAAAATAGGACTGCCTCAACATCCTTCAGAGTTTTACCATACAAGATGTCAGATGATTTCCATAGATCGTTGATTGGCTCAGAAGGGGAGGTAAACTACCCTAGCAATTTATCAATGAATGGTGAAACTGAGCTTGTATTTGTCTAACTATTCTACAATGAACCAGACATATCTAGCATGTCATGTCGATCTAGATCTCGATGTGGATCTTTGAGAATATCGCTTTATATCACAAACTAGTCTAGCACAGCAAGGAAAGNAAAAAAAAGCCAGCTGGTTAGCCAGTGCAAAAGGCCTTGCTATGTAAGTGTGCTGAAGGACATCCTCTGTTCATCTTGACTGCAGACGAAGTTGTAAGACTATTTCTCTCTTTCCTTAATTGCCTGAGGAATCCAGTTTGGCAAACAATTCAGCAGTATTTCTAACTGTTCTCCATAGAGGCTCAAGGCTTATTTATTGCACATAATAATCTTAAGTAAAGTTTCATAATTCACAGCCAGGTACAAATTTCCATCCTTTGCTAGAATGAAAAATATTAGACCCTGAGCTGATATATATATTAGCATATAAAACCACTTTTTCAGACATTTCCCCAGGTATTCCACGAAGTCTTGGTTAAGCAGGGGTTAAATCAACCCTAAGGAAACCAAGGCATTGGAATGAAATTTGATGGGATACTAGTTTGGCTCTTGAGGTGGCAGCTGCCAGATTAGCTTCTTGTCACAAACTTCCACTAGATTGAGGTACCTTACCAGGAGAGGTGTCTCAGTTAGGGGTGGAGAGGCCAGCACAGCTGGATAGTCTTCTCTTGAAACAACCACATAAAGGATGTGGGGGCTTCTTATGATATGCCAACAGGAAGTTTAGTCTCAGAGCAATCAGCCAGCTCTGACTGTGTTGACTCAAAGAGGACCATATCCACTCCTATGGTGTGAAAGGATTGTGCAGAGTGCACCACAGGGTACATCACATGACTAGAGAGCATCATGTTTGGTTCATAACACTGGGACTGCCAGTACTTCTGTTTGGGTATGTCATGAGGGACAGGGTCCTGTAGTGAGGGACAGGTAGATCTCTGCTGATACATGGGTGGCCCTTTTCTGTGTTGGTCCTTTCCTAAACCTAGATTTGCTGCATATATGGAGGTTCCAGAGTCCCAGGTGTCACCTGCTATGCAAGTGTCCTGGTGCTTCATTGTCTGGGCTTCATTCTGTACTCATCCTGTTCTTGTCCACCTTCCATAGACATTTCCACTGATCATTACCAGGGAAACAGCACGGATCATGGACTTGATTCAGATTTGACACTACTGTGTCCTCATGTCTAAACCAGCAGTGTGTATAGGCAGGGCTGTCATTGTCCATCTCTCAGCCATGTTTAGGTATATTATACAGGCTTGATTTCATTGTGGGAGAAAATAGTCAGCTATCTTGCTGCTTATGCATGGGATGAGAATGTTTTTTAAACCATATAATTTGTGATGTACTTCCACAAGCAAAACCAGTGACCAGATAAAATATATCCCACTTTGCCTAAATGAGAGTGAATGGCTAGTTGGCAAGTCAAGAGAAGAGCTTTTCTATTGAATTGCATAAAAAATTAAGAGTTAAATGAAAGTAGGCTCTTAGGAAGGCAAATTGGATATCCCACATCTACATTTCAAAGACTTTGTTGTCCCAAGGCAAGCCAAACAAAATGATATTTGCATATTTGCTGACAGTGGAATAGTATCCAAAGGCATCAGCCAAACTGTAGAGGGAAAGTGAGAGAAGGGAGTTGAAATTAGCACACAATGTATTTCCTCAGATTGAAAAATGAGATGGGTGGAGTAGGAGGGGAAGTTCCTTATAGAGTCCTTTGATGCTTGGTTTTTCCTGAAAGGAAAGAGTACATAGGGAAGCTGTGATTTAAAGCTGCAATTCAGTGATACGCTAAATCTAACTTGAGGGCTTTTAGTACTACCGTAGAAATGCCACAGCCTCATGACTCAAAGCGCTGATCTGGAACAAACTTTCTGTGCCAGTTCAGATCTGTTCAAATAGGGCTGATGGGTTAACTTTGTGCCAGCACATTTCATGTCATATATGCCATCAGCAAGCAAGCAGAAGCAGCATTCTGTTGGACCTCCCTTGGCTTCTCTTTAGGCCTTTTTCATTAGTCCCATTTTGCTACCTTCCCACTCATAATCTTCAAGTCACTGCCCCCACACGTCACCATACCCTCCATAGGGTAAGGCTTAGGGTCTTGTATGTTTCACTTTGGACATTCAGCATCTTTGTTCCTGTCCTTATAATGGGCATTCCCGTGGACTTTGCCTTGCTCATTGCCTTCACATCATGCTTTACTGTCACAATACCATTGATCTTCTGATACTGCAGTTTAGCATCCTCTCCAAGCCAGATTAACACCCCAAGTCATAGTGAGCTCCACTGCATGCAATATGTCCTTTTATCTCCTGCAGACATGCTTGTGTTCATTGCAATTGTGACTACATCCAGGCAGAGTTTTTTGTGGGATGGCTGCTGTGCTGCAGGACTGGAGAAGTGTGGGATCAAGGTCAAAGCCCTGGAAAAAGCCTACAGGGAGGACAAAGATGCTGTGCAACAAGGATCTAGCTGGAACTTGTGACAGGGCAGAGATCTTGATTGGAGTGCGTGGGACAAACCTTGCCGGAGTGTTAAGATAACTTCTCCACAAAAGAGTGGCAAACAAAGGAGAAGTTGCATAGGAAAAAACTCTCCAAGAAATTGAACTACAGGAATTACAGTAGTGCTGGTGGGAAGGGACCCTTGGAAGTCTCCAGACCAACCTCCCCTGAAGCAGGATGATCCCCAGGACTACATCAGGATAACCAGGGCTTTATACAACTGAAGCCTGTAAATACTGAATGATAAAGACTCTCTTGACACACGACTAAGGGCTGCATCACCCTCTTGGGGTCAGAGTGTTTTGTAATGCCTAACCTGAACCTCCTGAGCTCCTTGCTATATTGCACCACTGAGAAAAGTTTGGCTCTGTCATCCTTGTAGCTACCCCTCAAAAATTTATAGGCTGCTCTTAGACACTGCTCAGTCTCCTTTCCACTAAGAGAAGAGGTGAAGTCTTTTCTCCACTTGTCTGCTAAATCAGCCCTGCTTCCTCTACCTCTCCTGATGGATCATGTGCCCCAGGCCTTGTTCTTCTTGGTTGCCTTCACTGGTCCCTCTTCAGTTTCTCCACGACCTTTTTGAACTGGGAGCTGAAAACTAGATGAAGAGTTCCAGGTGCAGCCTTCCCAGCACTGAGCAGAGTTACAGTAACTTCCCTCTACTTTCTGGCTATGCTCTTTCACATGTAGTCCAGCAAACAGTTTGTCTTATTTGCTGAGAGAGTGACTGCTGGCTCCCATTCACCTTGGCATCCACCACCACCATGGGTCTTTGGCAGCAGGATTGTTGCTTGGACAGTTTGCTCCCAGCCTGTAGCAATGCAGGGGATAATCCTGACCCTGATACAGAATGCATGAAGAGAAGGCTAAGGGGTGACAGGTAGTATAACAATGGGTGGCTCTTCCTTAATTTTCCTCATGAGGATTTACTTGGCCCAGTCCCTCTGCACTAAGGTTCAGCCATTCAGCCTGTCAGCACCACCTGACCCCCCAAATTTAGCATCCACAAAGCTGCTGGAGGTCCAAAGTCCAGCGCAAAGCTGGCCCTGCTTTGAGATGAATGTCGGAATAGAGAACTCCTGAGATCCCTCCCAACCTGAACGATCCTGTGATTCTAGGTGAGTTCATATCACAGTAGGTCAATGGTAAAGATTTTGAGCTGTATTGGCTCAGGTATCTAACCCTGGGGAGTGCCCCCAGCACTGCCAGCCACCAGCTGGATGGCATGTCATTGATGACTATCCTCTGAGCCCAGCAGTACAGCTGAATGTCTGCTCATCCAGCCCACACTTCTTCAGCCTGCCAATGAGACTGATGAGTGATGGTGCAAAAGGCTCTTCAGATTTTCATGGTTAGATGTGTTCTTCTGTTTCATCATTTTGCATGCACTCTACCAGTCTTTGTGTGCTTTGCTTAAAGGGCCGTTAATGCTGCTCCCAGCACTTGCGTCAGGCTTGGAGACTGGACTTCCGTGTCTGTCCGCCTTTTGGGATCTGATCTGGGCTGTGTCACATACTACTGCCTTCCACCACAGTGAGCAACCCCAGACTGAGAACTCCAAGAGCTCTACTGGGAGTTTTACTTTTCATCCCTTTGCCAGAAAAGCTCCTCTTTTCTTATGTGTGCACACCTATGCATATACACAAATGTAGGCATGTACACATGCACGTGTGCTTGCTTATCTGTCTACATGTATGCACATGTGCACGCGTACACATTTGCAGTGATTCACCTGTACACGTGCATACAGGCACACACTCATGGGTACACAGCCACTTGCACACATGGACATGAGCACACATATGCACATACATCGGTGCATATACCCACTCACACAGGAACAGCATATAGATGCATACATGTGGAAACACAGCTGTATACAAGTATCTGTGCACCCCCCCGCCAACATGCACACACAGAGGCATATGTACACACACACATGCATAGTTACAATGATAATTTATTCCCTCATCATCCTCTATTTTTACCCCACTTGGTGTAAGGGGATCATCTGAATCCCAGTCTCCATATAACCATCCACCAAGTGTCTGACCTTTGTAAATATTCCAGGACTTAAAACATTGTGAAACTTAACAGTGCACAGCAGCAATGTCTAAATGATTCCTGGGTACACTCTTATCCCATTTTTTTTGCCACACTAGATGTTAGTTTGGACCAATGCCATGGCATCCAGCCCCCAGGGTTGCCTGAAAAGGAGCAGAGGTGTTTCTGGCAGGGCAACGGGTGTGTAGCCATATGTCTGTCCTACCAGGGATCCGTCCTGTACCTTGTCTTGTAAGCCCTGGTCAGAGGTCCAGGTCAGAGCCTGACCCTCCCACACCTGACCGGGGCCTATTCATAGCAGGGACATCCAAGCAGAAAATGAGCGTCCTCATGCTACTGCCACCATAGCTGATGGACAGTGCAAAGAAGATCATGATGAGGGACCTTTTGGGTTCCTACAGCGGAAATCCATGCCAGAATTGTCCCAAGGCCTAGTGTTTCCTATTCATTTCAACCAAGTTTCGTTCATGATACAATGTTGTGGAATATGGTGCATTCTTTCTTACTCATTTGTTCCTCATTTCGCTGCTTTCTGTGAAATATTTTTTCCTGAAATTCTCAGTAGAAGATATTCTCACTAGATGATATTGGACAAAAAGTCATGGAGACTGCTGTCCTATCAGACCTCAAAGCAGACCAGACATAGGCATTATAAATGGAGACAGCATTGCTCTGCAGACAGTAAGAATTAGGAGTGGCAGTGGCAGTAACAACTAGAACTCATTTTGTGTCAGTGGCTTTGCCCTTGGCTATTAGAATCATTTGGGGCAAGTTGAAAATCTCTTGAAATTGTTTAAAATTTTAAAAAGGGAAAAACAACTGAAACGCCTGACATGGAAAACTAGTGGAGAGGGCACAGAAGTATGGCTACTGTGGGCAATATTTTACCTGGGAGCTCCAGCAGTTTCCAGTCTGACAAAAATTGTTTGCAGGCAATCAGCACGTGTCTATGCTGAACTTCAAGTCCTCAAGTGCCAGGTTCCTGGGAGAGTATGAGCCCAATGGTATATCTTAAGAACACGGAAAGCAAACTCTCTCCTTTCATGCTTCCTCGGAAACACTAAGCCAGGATCCAAGTCCCAGACATTTGATTGCTTTCTTAAATTTGCCAGGAGCAGATGGAGCTACTGACAATGACCAGTGCTGAAACAGGTTTTTTTTCCTTTCAAAAAATCAGAAAAAGATAACATTTTTGTAGGCATCCAAGGATATGGCATCTTCTCTAGTTCAGCATGATGCTTTGGACTACTTTGATGGTTGTACAGAACAAGCGTGCTCCAAAGCCAGGTGTAACCCCCATTGATATCTGCTCAGTTACCACTTGACAGGCAGGAGGGCTCACTGGAGGTTAAGCAGCAAGGGCTGACAGTTATTGTCCACTAAAGTGAGCAGCCAAGCCTAATGCGTGGTCATTCATTACAGACTTTCTGAATGGTCAGCTGCAGTATTAGAGCTGGTCAAAGGTTTCTCCAAACATTTACCATCCATTAAAAGCTAACCTTTCTGTGTGTATATGTGAGCTTTGAATTCTTGAATAGCTGCAGGCTATGCATAAGACTCAGTGCTTCTCCGGGGGTCTATTACACTGTCAAACACAGCTCAGCCTTCCTAAACACCCCAGCAGCATTCCTGAAGTGGACTCTCCCTCCCTGCCTCCCATCACTCCTCCAGGAGGCTGAAAGCCGTGAACAGCTCACTGGCAGCTGGACATTCCTTATGGGCACTGTCAAGTTTGCTGGTCTTCTCCTTCCAAAAATAAACAGCAAAATGTATTTGAGATTAGAGCTTAGTAGGAAATGGTTTTCTTTCCTTCCCAGGGCATGTTTTCAAGATTTTGATTTTTTCCCATCATATATTGTGATCAAAGCTAAAATCATAGATTCACAGGGTGAGCTGACAGCCTGTTTTTTCAATGGGGTCAATCAGATTTGTCATTCTGGGGTTTTGGGAGCATTTTAAACAGAATAAAGACAACTTCTTTTTTTTCAAAACCTGGAGAGATGCTGTTTTCAGAACAGTGACTTTTACCAAAGGTTGTGCTTTCTGTGCTCTCCGATGACGCTTGACTTCTGATGCTATGTGCCAAAGCCAGGCAATTCCCTTACTTTTCTCCAAGTCCAAAGTTTACTGTGAAAAAGCCAGTAGACTCAGGTTTGCCTCCCCTCCTCCTGCACTCAGCTTTGCATTGTTTTTGAAATCCTGTGCCAAAAGGCATGCTGTCCACTTATGCTTTAAAAATGGGCTTTCTTGTGTCTTGCCCTTTCTTCCACTTCTTTCCTACTCCCTAGTTCTTCCTCGTTTAATCAACTCTTTCCTACCTGAAGGTTTTAAAGATGCTTCTGGCAAACAGCTAATGTGCCTTACTTTGCAGGCAGCATTGTATCACCTGGGATTTCATGGTCTCTAGTTTGGAGCTAGCTTGCATTTGGTGCTTTTGGCTGGGAGTGTTGGCATAATGAGCCAGCATTTGCCTGACAATAAAGCATAATATATCTTTAGCAGTACTTACATTTGAGTTGAGAGCAGCCCTGAGGAGAAGGACTTGGGGGCGTTGGTTGATGAGAGACTCAATGTGAGCCGGCAATGCGCGCTTGCAGCCCAGAAAGCCACCCATGTCCTGGGCTGCATCAAAAGCAGCGTGGCCAGCAGGTCCAGGGAGGTGATTGTCCCCCTCTGCTTTGCTGTTGTGAGACCCCACCTGCAGCGCTGCGCTCAGCTCTGGGTCCCAGCATAAGGAGGACACGGAGCTGCTGGAGCGAGGCCAGAGGAGGACACAAGGATGCTCAGAGGCTGCAGCACCCCTGCTGTGGGGCCGGGCTGAGAGCTGGGGGTGTTCAGCCTGGGGAAGGGAAGGCTCCAGGAGACCTTACAGCGGCTTCCAGCGCCTAAAGGGGGCCTCAGGAAAGCTGGGAAGGGGCTCTGTGTCAGGGAGTGTAATGACAGGGCAAGGGTAATGGCATTAAACTAAAAGAGGGTAGATTTATATGGGATATTTGGAATTTACTATGAGGGTGGTGAGGCACTGGAACAGGTTGCCCAGAGAAGGTGTGGCTGCCCCATCCCTGGAAGTGTTCAAGGCCAGGCTGGATGTGGCTTTGAGCAACCTGGTCTAGGGGAAGGTGTCCCTGCCCAGGACAGTGGGATTGGAACTAGATGGTCTTTAAGGTCCCTGCCAACGCAAACCATTTCAGCATTCTATGATTCTATATGTGAGAAAAGGGTTTGTTTCCTGGCACAACTACCTTGGGAGGGACTTGGGCACTGTAAATTCACACACTATCTGGTATGCAATGATTTGCTTATCTTGATAGTTCTCAGACCTTTGAAGCTAGTGGTTTGGGGTCTGAGTCTTTGAGCTGACTCATTCTTTTCTGGCTTTCATAATCTCTGGACTTAAAATAAAGCACTTGTATAGGTACAGAAACCGTGTGTTTGAGTTTCAAAGCTGCTGAAGGATTGTTCTTCACACTGCTGTTATTGGTTTTACCCTCAAAAGGGCAGAAAATAAATGTGCATACCAAATTCTTCATAGGTCTTTGTGTTAATATTGCTCTGGATGAAGTGAGCTATAATGAGTTTAAAAGAGGAAGAATATTTTGCACTGTGGAAAATGAAAGGAACAGAAAGCTTTTACCCATTAAGAAAGGTTCTTCCAGAGAACTAGCACCTCACTGAATAAAGGAGGCTTTAACAGACACCAGGCCATTGGCCAGAACTAGCATCTATTCAAGGTCTGGCCAGGAGAGATCAGCAGAGTTCAACCACAGGGACAACCAAGGCAGGCACAGCATTAAATCAGACTCACAAAATTAGTAGAAAGTATCCCAGAATGTCCCCATCAAAGCCTAATTATCTGCTGACTTCTTAGACATGCGAGAATTTTCCTTGTCTATTTAATTTCATGCTTATCATCAAACTAGTCATTAAGTGGCTGAGTATTAGCGGAAAAATTCAAGGCTTTCTTGTCTGTCTTGTTTAATCCTTCAGCCCCTCCCTTCCCTCCTCCCCATCCCACTTTCTCTCTGGCATAGTCAGGCAAAGGAAAGGAGGCAGGGTGTCATGCCGGGCAGTGTGGCACAATCTCTGCAGTGTGGTCTTATAGTGGGAAGGATGTGAGGTTGCATAATCCCAGATAAAGGCTAGGCTGGACAACACTCCAGTGCTATGTCAGAGCTCAGCAGTGGAGCTCTGACTGCTTGCAATACATACTTTATATCCTACAGGATACAGCAGAATTGCAGAGGCCTCCAAGAGTGGGCTGAGACCTAGAGATCTGATCATCATAAGGAAAATTAATGGTCTGGGAGTCAGGTAAATTGTTAAAAACATAACCAAAATGATTAAAGAGCAAATGATACTGTGCTTTCCTGTCTCATAACATATTATTGGGGGATATTCATGAAACTGGAAAATAAAAACCACTGGAAAACTTATGTATGTAGGACTAATCAAGGATGCAGAACTACTGCTTTGGGATATCTTTGAAACCGGGAACTTAGAAATATTTAAGCAGAGATTGGCTATTTAAGCTGATGACACAACTATCTCACTGGAATGAATTACTCCTTTAGGCCTTGGCTGCTCTTCAGCTAGAGTGCATGGAGGCAACAGGGATAGGATACAGCCTGTAACAGGTACTTGCAGCTTTGTTTGTAAAACCTTGTTCTGGCTGTTGCAGGATTTTGGACTTGATAGACCTGGATTCATAACTCCTAGGTTCACAAATACTTGTGGCAATGTTCTGTCTACTTCTCCAATGTGATTTATTTCCTTCTGAGGGGACATCACTGCAACACTCACTGTCCAGTAAGACCATACAGAAAGACAGTCCCATCAACAGGATCCTTAATTAAGTATTTTGCCTTAATGCCAGCTACTGCTGCTTTCTGCAGTTCTGTTTCTAATGTCCAGGAGGGACCATTTCTCCAGCAGCAGTCTCCAAGCCTTAAACTTTTGACCTGAGCTAATTACTGAATTCACTTCAGAGAAGTAATGAGGTTCTGATCCTTTGCAATGCCTTGGAGGCTCTAGAGAGTCCGAGCCAAAACCTGAGCTCCCTAATCAGTTCTGACTCTGTTTTTTTATTCATTTACTGAGTGCCCTGAGGCACTGCAGCACCTTGAGCTCTCTGGGAGGAGCTGCAGTGCAGCTCCTGCCCAGTTTGTAAGTGGGCAAAATATCCCAGTTCAGGGTTGCAGGTATACCCAGCACCTTAGTAACGAGAGCAGGAGATAATAGTGAGGATCAGTGGCCAGCGCAGCAGGGACAAGAGGGCTGTGCTCTAGTCTTCCCTCAAGTCTATTGTTAGAAAACTTGGGTTTCTTCCTTTTGCCTCAATCTCTCCAACAAAGAAACTGATAGCACTTTGATATCTGTGGGTGGTATAATGATGAAAGAAGGTGAAGTGCTGCTCTGCATGACCCTATGTTGACATTGGCAGCAAGAACATAGTGAGGAACAGGCTCCCACATTGCAGAAATGTGTTCCTGTGCTCTGGTCAACTTCTGCAGTCACCATCTCCCTCCTTTTGCTGAGTACTTCCCACCCAGCGTAGACAGGCCTTAACCAGCGCTCCAAAGCTGAGCCCATCCTGTCTTGCACTGGGAACACCCAGGAGCTGTCAGCAGCTGAACAGCTGGAGAAACCCTCAGTCTCCAAGTCTGTCACTGATCCCTGGCTGCTCACAGAGCTGATGGTCCTGGCTTCCCCTTTCAAAGGCTTTCTCTTGCCCTTGTGTTTGCCCTGTTTCTCCTTCTCACTCTTTTATGCAGTAGCACCCAAAAGGCTAAAACCTCCTTGCTGAGGGGCAGGAAAATATGAGTGTCAGCCAGGTAAGGATGCTGCTGACCAAGTCCTAGCCCCAGCGCTTAACTCCACCGAGCAACCTCCCGCTCTGGGGCAGTGTGTGGATAAGAGCATCCCCACTTCCTAAGAGGCTGTTTTGAGGAAAGAAATTGTTTGCGGTTCTGCAGAGCTGCCCCGGCCATGGGCAGCATGACCAGGGAAGTGACCACCCCTGGCTAGTCTCATGAGACATTGGTTTACCAGGGACTAACATGATTATGTATTCCTCACAACATGGGCAATCCAAAATCACTTGAAGACTGTAATGAATCTTGGTGCTCTTGTTCCAGTATGTGCCACCCAGCATAGCCCCAGGTGCTGCACCTATTTGCACCATGATGCTTGCATCACCAGAGCAGTGTTGGGAAACTTGAAGGAGCAATAAGTTTAATCTATTTTATTTAAACAGGGAAGACTGGTAGGTGTAATTTTGCAAACCTCATTTGTTGTTAAGTAAACTTGCCTTGTACTGTGGCAAATATAACCCTGCTGCCAGTGCAATCAATGACTGGAGTAGGCAAATGCAACTGAACATGGAAGAAGACTGAATTGTAACATAAGACGCTACAAGCCAGCCAAGGCTGGCTGCTGGCAGTGGATTTTTTTTGCAATTAGATGAGCTAGCCTGGTCAGAAAAGGAAGATAAGCTTTAGGAAAAACAAGGCCTTCTTTGAATTTGAAATAGAAGTAGCAAACTGACAGATAGCTCAGGATAGTGAACAGAGCAGTACAACAGGGCCAAGCTAATCACTGGAGATAAGATCTCCAACACAGTGATGCAATAGGCAGTCTAACAGCTCTTGCTGTGGCACCTTCCCTCTCCCTGTAGACATCCTGGCAAGCAGGTAAATGCCAGAGCACCGGTGGGGTTACCTCACTTTCAAGGTGACATCTGCAGCTGCAGCTGCCTCCATCAGCGCCTGCTCCACTCCTGCTGTCAAGGAAGCTGAACCAAACTGATGCAAACAATGCTTCTCAGCCTTTGAGGTGTGCCTCACTTGCAAAGAATATAAAAGCCAATGAAATCCAACCTGCCTTTCTTCCCTTTTCAGGAATACATGAGAACTTTTCAGCCCCAAAGAGAGATTTATGTAACGTACATAAACCAAAACCATCTTGTGAGAAGATGGCAAGATTAAACGCCCAAGGAGAAAGTTTGCAGAAGCACCGGAAAAGTCAGCCTTGGGGCCAGATTTTCTATAGTGCTCAATACATTGGATGACAAGTGTGGACTTCGTAGAAAGAAAACCTCCAGAAGAGAGAGACCACTGTCTGTGCTACACAAAGTCTGGAGCCTATGCGGTACACTCCTGAATGCCACTTTTGGTGTATTGGTCTACATTTTTTGGATTATATATAAGGAACTCCTGGGAGCCCACTGAGTACCCCTGGAGCATTAGTCTTACTTGGGCTCTGGAAAACGGCCTGAAAAACACCACACTATCACACCTTACCTGAGCAACACCCATTCACTGTGGCTACGATGGAACTCTTTGGCATGGAAGTTACTGAACTGAAAATTGCATGCTTTTATGTCTGCATTCAGCCCTCACACTTTCTCCTGGACTTTGTTAATAGCAAAAGACTTGGTAAGGTTTTGCCCAGACTACTGGAGAAGGTTTTAGGAAAACTCCTCTATTACATTATTTAGAGGACTCTCCCCACACTGCCCTCACCCATACAGACAATCCAGTTTTCCTTCCTGGGGGGACTCCAGCTGGACTGACAGAAGAACACATCTATCCTGTGGATGCGTGCAGCTCCTGGGGCCTCTTTGTGTCAGGCTGTTTTAAAAACAAACATGTCACAGCCCCTGGAGCATCCAGTCCAGCACGTGAGAAGCAGGGAGAGGTAGCCTGGCATGTCCATCTCTTTATGCCTTGATTAACCAGTTTATGAAATGTGGATCAATACAATTTCTACAGCTTTTAAATTTTGAGATCCCCCATATCAACAAAATGTGAGCATGAGGCAGATTGAATCTAGGACTTGGAAAGCAGTTCAGAAGTAACCTATGAAACAAATGAACAAAGCAGTCTAGTTATCTAGATTGGTTTGCCAAAATTTGACCTGGCACATGGGTGTTTGTACAGTGGAAAAGAGTAGCACATAAAAATCTGTGCCTAAAATTTCCCAAATAAGTTGACGATTTTGTCTAATTCTGATGGAATTCTTAACCTGACACATTTCAGAGAGACTGTCAGGTACCTGAACATTGGAAAAGTCAGGATAATGGTTCTTCTCATGTATTTTAAGATTTCCATATGCAAGTGTTAAATTATACATAGAGCTTAGGACTACATCAGTGCTGAAACCGAATCTTTCCTAATATATTTATGTATCAAATATGGCTGTCCAGTAACTAGTTCAGGTTTTCAAAGCCACAGCTTTTAAGGCCTGGATCCAAAGATTGCGATTCTGAATTCTGCAGAGGCTCTTTGGGATCAAAGGGGGAATGTTGTCTTAGTAGAAAGCATTTGAAGCTCGTTACAAGTTTCTGATTCTGGCCAAATTAACACAAAGTGCTGCATCTCTTGGCAGGATTATAATGATTTCATCTGTTCATTGGCTGGATAAGGCAATGTTGTTTCTTGCCCCATCTGCCTCCTTGGCTTTGTTGGAGGTAGCTCTTCTGTTCCTGTTTATCAAATTTCATTGATACGGTCAAACTGGGATGTCATCAGCAGGGACAAGGCATAGGAAACTCAGTCCTGGCATAGATAACTGAGTCATGTTTAATCATTATTATGACCATATAACACATTCTATTGCAATGGAGGCATAGAGATACCAAAGATATTCAATGTACTGTGTGTACCACAAATCCATCTAGGTGAGTATTTCATCTCCAGCAGTGATCTGTTTGACACCCAGGGCAGAGGCAAATATGCTTGCCCTGGATATTCTCTGGACCTCCAGCCATCTGTGTCTCAAAGATCCTTAAGGCTGGGAGACGCTATAGTGTTTCTCACCCGTGAGTGACTTCTATTTCCTTCTATTTCTATCATATTTTCCTGGCAAAGAAAGGAGGGAGCTTGTGAAATGGTAGAGATGCTGCATGAGTTCTTTTTCCTTAGGCCTGACCTTCCAAAACCTTGCCATATCCCTTTACCTGGTATGCTTATGAACAAGGGAATGATGATCCAAGTGTCTGTGACTTCCTGCCACCCGGCGTGGTCATGGATCTTTCATAGCACCCACGGCTCATCTCTTCCTGATTTTGACCTCCAATATTCTTAGTGCACTGACCACAACCCTCCCCCCTCCTTCTTGAAATTCAGTGCTGTCATTTGTGTGATGGCAAAGCTGTCTATGTCCTGAACACACGGTTCTTCTGGTCATGGATCAGTCTCAAAAGTGACTGAGATAGAATTAGTATACAAATGTTATTAATGTGGAAAGACAGAAGGAAGTGCAATGTGTCTTTAAAAAAGTTTGCTGCTCAGGAAGATCTGAGACCAGCACATCACCCAAGAGTTGAAGAAATTTGATAGATGAGTCTCTGACATTCTTGTCATGTCTTCCCTCTCTTTTTCTCCACTTCCACAGTCTTGAAATGCTGTGAGGCGTGCTGTGAGGTCTGGCTTATGTCAGAGAGTCTGTCAAAGTTCGGACATGCAGGCCCCATGGCCTGCAGCTGGACTAAGTGAGGAGTCTCCATCAAGAATTCATCTAAATGTCTTGCTCCTGCAGCATGCCCTCAGGTTCGGCACTCCTTTGTTTTTAAAGCCACAGTTATTAGTACCAAGAAAGCATGCAAGGACCTGGGAATAGTGTGTGTGTGCGCGCCTGAGAAAGAGAGAGAAGGAGGGAGGAAGGGGGGAGGAAAGAATTTCTGTGCATATTGGGAATCATGCTTAGAAAAAGAGAGAGACCTATTATTAGGGTCTGGTTTTAAAGAGAACATCAGGGTCTTTCCTTCACAGAGAGAACAAACTCCGATAGCTGTGAGGGGAAAACAGACTGTTATAGGCAGAACAAAGGAGACTGTACAAGGATCCATCTTTCCTTTTGGTGTTACAAGGCTTTAAACTACAAGCCAAACAGAGGCTAACGGAGAGGGCACCAACGGGTGTTTGAACTCCACTGCTGAATGCACACAATGTCTGTAGATTGTTTGATAGAGAAAATCCCCATAGTTGGCTGGGAGTTTCGAAGAGAGCAGTGAATATGAAATCCTTTTTCTCCAATAGGTGCTACACAGGAATGACCTGGGGACACATTAGACAGTGATAAGTGACTCTTTCCATCGCCTTTCATCCTGTTTACAATACAGAGGCTTTCCTTGAACAAAACCCTTTTTTACTCTCCATGCTCCTGGCTGTTGTGTCTAAATGAGCCAATTTGCTGAAGGACTCCTCCTGGAAGGATGTGAAGTATAACAAGAACAGACATTTGGGTGCAGCATGTTTTTTTCTGGCAAAAATCAAGTTCTTCAGAAAAGAGCAAAAATTCATTCTTGCATTTCAGGGCTTGCCAGTTCATCAAGCTCCTGCAATACTTCTCAAAATCTTGGCCAGCAGGGAAGTCCCAGCATCTATCTTCATTCAAGGTTTCTATTTGCAGAAAGTGTTTGAAAACAAGGTATAATGACTCAGGTAAAAGAGAGCAAAGAACAAGAACTGAACTTGTTACTGCTCCAGTTCATGTTTTTATGGATACACTTTATTCTTAGACTGATGTGATTTCTGTGGCTTGAGTTCCTATTAGAAATTCAGGGGATAATCTTTTGCCAGATACCTGGCTAGCTGCACGGCAGGGCAGGATGGTCAAAGAAAGTTTCATGCATCATTTGAGATGCAAGGGATGGATACACAGGAACAAGAATCTTTCATTAATTAAAGATATGTAGTTATGTCACTCATTTATACCTGTATGATGCTCAGTAACTTGTCTTCATATGACTAGACTATCCTCCAGGTGCACTCCCTTAACTGTAAACCAGCAATAGCAGAAAAACCCAACACTTTGGAGATTGTTCCAGTCTCAAGGTTTCACGTTTTGCCCACTGTTACATAAGAAGGTGACCACTTCAAGCTTCTCCCCTCTTAAAATATTTTCTGGTCTTCCCTCCAATGTTTGTCATCCTTCAGTTTCTTGAATTTTTGCTGTAATAGGGATGAGGTGCTGGAGACTGATTATGATCATAGATTTAAAACTATATTTAACCGTATTATAGCATTTAATTCAGATGGACCCAGTTTACCACATTATTCTTTGTGATACAGCAGGTTTCTTGCCATACCAAAAATGAGACATGTAGCAAGAATCCAGAAAAGTATAGCATTAACTCACCATGAGGGAGTTTTAATAGCCTCAGGAACAAGCAAAAAAGACAAAGTTTAAGAGATGGAAGAAATAGTAGAGCTGACTACCCTACCTGCCTGGTCTGCGAGGGTAGGGGCTACCCCTGTTAGGAAACTGCTTTGATGCAAGTGGTGTTGAGATCTTTTGACTCTCAGAAGAGGGAAGACCAAAGATGGATGATTCACTACCAGGTAAGAAGTTAAAAGTATGAGTTACTGATATGGCTGAACCATGCCAGCTGTGCAATCCTTGCCTCGGGCTGCACACTTCCATTGCCTTCCTTTTGCTGGTAGCGGTGTTCAGCTGAATCCAAATTAAAGCAATTTAGAGAGCTAAATTGAAAGTAAACTTATGGTTTTGTTTTCATTTTGTAGAGTTCAATTTCTCCAGGTTTCTAGACTCTAGAATCTCACTAGCACCAGTTCAAAGGGCAGCACCGAACTCCATAATTACATTATTATTTAATTAAATATAATTAAATTGTAGCCCAAGTGTGTTGGAAGTCCTCCTTTTGCCCCCCAGCTGCTTATCCATGACAGGTTGCCTTCCTACTATTCATCTGTGACTTTCATGTTCTTATCAGGATGAAAATTCAGTCTTCAGTTCCCACCAAAATCCCTATTTTTGTAGCAGAGTCCCCCTGAAAGCAGTTTTGGAGATTTGTCAACTAGCCAATTCTCAAATAAACTAACATGTATTTTACTGATATCGCATGTTGCTAATCTTTAAATTACTGATCTTGTGGTATTAAGTTGAATGCTTTACAAAATATGTCTTTCCCAATTGTTTCCAATCAGGTTCACTGTCTTATTAGCATTAAGTCATGTTTCTGGAGAAGAACTATTTTCCATTGAAGTACACTGAAAATAGTAAATTATAGTCCTAATTTTAGCTTTTTAATCCAGCAGTTTTTGTATCAGCATTTCTACACTTCTGGGCCCAAGACAAGCTGGCCTATGTCTACCCACTTACCTACCCTTTTTGGACACTACACCTTCTCCCTAAGTCTTCCATAAAGTTAAAAGGTTGCAGGAGTTCTTGAGACTCAGCAGGCTACTACTGTAAAAGCATGTCAGTTTTTGTAATCCAGCACATACACGAAAGGGTTCTGGTTGATTATCTGGTCAAAACAATTAAGAGATTATGTACTAATGAGATAACTGAAAACAGTTTTTCATACAACCCCAGAGCAAGGGCTAAGCTGCCAGCAATGCAAAAAACTACAGAGGAACCTGCTGTTACAAAACGAATGGGTGATAACATAGTGTAGGGAATTTAGTGTATCTGAGTGTAATGGGAAAAATGGGATTCCTGAGAAAACAAACCTACTTGCACAATGGCAGTCCTGAGCTGACCATGACCACTCATGAACAAGCTTTTGAGTCAAAGTAGTTCTATGAATATGTCTGCTCAGTGCTACATGTAGTAGTCCCCCAAACAAGCAGAATATTGTAAATCAAAAATTACTGGAAATAGAACACAAGACTGAGTAGGACAGCCAGAAAAGGTTCAGAGAAGATAGTAATGATGATCAAAGAGCTGGAACAGCTATTTTAGAAGGGATGCCTACGTGCAGGACTCATCTTACTTTCTGCTAGGTATCTGCTTATTTGCATTTCTATTTGAGCTAGTCACCTAGACTTCTAGAGATTTGGTGAATGCAGTTCATGTGATCAAAGACAGCCACCTCAGCTGACAACATCTTCACGGACTGTAACAGACATCTAAAATAACTACTTCTCAATGTGCATACCTGCACTTCAGGCAGCCATGTTTAGCTGGGTGATCCCTTTCTCCTGGCAGTCTTGACCCTGAAAGAGACCACACCGTGGGGATGTGAAGATAGTTGGAAGTGAGGACTGGTGTGGGAAAAGAGAGCAGGGAACAACAGCCCACTGTTTATCCAAACAAAAAAAATTAGGTCAGCAAAGGAAACTAGCATGTGGCAGATTCCGAACAAAGAAATAGAATCATCTCTTTTCAGAATGTGGTTAAGATGGGGAGCTCCTTGGTGCAAGATGTTGCACATGCTAGAAATTTGTATGGCTTGCAAAATTACTTGGATAAATTAGCAGACAAAAAATACACTGAGAGCATTAAGTGCATACACAGTTCATCCAGCTCAGCCAGGCCAGCAGGAGACTTAGTGGTGGAGGTGAGATCCTTGTGAGAAGTAGGGGAGCAGCAATGGAAAAGACCAGCATGCGGGGGGAGAGATGAGGGCACTGGCAGGAGGACATCTTCAGGAGGAAAACCAGGAGCATCATCAGATGGCCCCTATGCACCCAGACCAAAAATGCTCCCCATGCTGCAGTGGCTCCGTCTCCTACCGTCTTCTGGGCAGCAGCCCCGATGCCAGGGCGGTGGCCCCGGCCCCACACGCAGGTCAAGGAAGAGGGACAGGGCCTTCCTCTCAACCCGTTTTACTGCTTGAGAGGAGGCAGCAGGTTCGGAACAGCCGATGGGGAGAGAAAGGTATCAGGGGCAGGTGAGGGAAGAAGGGTTTAGTTAAGAGGACTGCCGAAGCACGGGGGAGCGGGTGCCTCTCCCTGCACCGCAGCGCAGGGACGGGCCGACGAGGCTGCTGCAAGTGACCAGTGGCAGGCCGGGGCCGGGGCTGGGGAGCGGTGCTGGGGCCGCGGCACGGACACGGACGGCGGCCGCGGGCCGACCCGTGCGGCGCGCTNCGGGCGTACCGAGCGGCGCAGGCGCCTGACGGGGCCACGGCCGGCGGAAGCCGAGCGCGGCGGGGCCGGAAACGACGTGGGCGGCGGAGCGGGCCGGGCCGGGCCGCGTTATGGAGGGGCTCTACCACCAGACCAACAAGTGCGTGCGGCGCGGCGCTGCGGCGGGCACCTGTGGCGGCCCCCCTGCCGGGAGCCGGGCCTGGCCTGGCCTGGCCTGTCTTGCGTGGAGCGGCTGAGGCCGCCCGGGTCCCGTGGCAGCGCGGAGGGGGGGCTGTAGCGGTCGTAACCCCCGAGGGGCTGCGGAGAGCCCGGGGTCGGGCCCGGCCGCGGAGGTTTGCCTGAGAGGAGCGGGTCGGGCCGCTAAGGAGGGCAGCCTGCGTGCGGCGCCGCTTCCGCTCTTAGCGTCGTGAGAGGCTTTTCCCTAACAAACTTCTCATCTCCCGCCCTGGAGCTTTGCCGAAAGGAGCGTTTTTCAGTCGCAGAAGGAAGCAAATCCTGGTCCTCCAGGCTGGCCGGGTGTCTGTCCAAAGTCCTGATGTGCCTTTAGCCACGTCAGTCCCAAGCCAAGCCAGGCGTTCCTGTCTTCGCGTTTTAAAGTGTGGGATTACAAGCGTTTGCTGAAAAAGTGATTCTGGTTTACTGCATGTGCATAAATTTCAGGCACGCTCGTTTACTAGAGTTTTTATGGCAGTATCTTTCGTGATGGCTAGGGGGCGGCATTTAGGCCGTCTCAGGAAATGTGTGACTGGTGATACAAAGCAGTTTTGCAGGTTATGGTGATCTGGTGAGGTTTAAGTGGTAGGAAAATTGCAAACCACAAATAAGGCAGAAAACCTGACGCTTAGTGTGATATGAAATAACTCATGGGAAAGAGGCCAAAGGAGGCAGTTAATCCACACATTACAGCCTAGTAGCCCTAGTTAATGGGTTTCATTAAATAACGTTGTAGGGAAGAGCTGGAAATGCTGCTATTAATCTAGAAATGCATGTCTATAATAGTAACTGTTATTGATAAGAGGAGTAATCATGCCTTCTTCCAGTTTCTATATTGCCTTACTCTGATTGTAGCTCTTGAGCTGTGCTTTTTATTGTAGTTTGTTGTCAGTCTAGGGGTACTCTCAATTTTTAAACTCTCTTCCCACCTTTTCCCCAGACTTACTGCATTTTCTTCCATGGGAAGGGTCCTGGTGAATATGAAGTAGTTTTTCTGATGCAGTTGCTCGTGATCTGATTTGGCTCCTACACCTGGATTTCTAAACAAGCATTTTAAAAGCAGAGTGGGTCTCAAGAGGTCTGAGGCATCCTAGAGAAAGAGATTGAAAACAAAGTGATAGAACAAGTATGGGTTGCAAGATACTGGATATTGAATTGGTTCTCTAGTTAACTGAACATGTCATAAGTACTGTAAGAGTTGGAGTTATCTGTTTAGCAGCACAGTGTTATTAAAAAACCTCATGCATAACTGAAGAGTGAATATTTTATTACTTTGTAAGATAAATTGGTTTCTAGGGTCTGGCTTCACAAACATTTGTGCTGTAGTTATCAAACAGTATATATACCAGAAAAAGAGTCATTAAAGTGACCATAATTATGATCTCTTACATATTAAAAAAAAAAAGTATTTTGTTAACTTTTAAACTGTATTTCTTAAAGTCTGAATCCCAGGTGATGTGAGATTGTTCACACCAAGTATAGCCAAAGGTCCATCTGTCCATAGTATATGTTCAGCATCGTGTAGCTGCAGATCTCTAGGAAAGACAGTAAGGAACAGGTAAACGTGTGGGATATGTTCATTGAGTATTGTCCCAACCTCCCAGAAATTTGAGGTGCAGGGGCTTTTTGAAACAGAGGAATTTAACAGCCATCAATGTGGGGATTTTTTGTTGTTGTTGTTGTTTTTTTCCTTTTGTCGCTGCTTTTGCAGCAGCAGGAGTTCCTTCTGTGCAATTTTAAGCTTTCTGTCTTTTAGTTTCATTTGATGCCTCTGTAGTTCATATATATTGTAAGAGACCGTGAAAGTCATTCCTTATTCACCTTCCTATGTGCCATTTATGCTCTAGGATATCTCCCTGCTATCATGTGCAGTCCAGATTGAACAGCTCTGTTTCTTGTGTAAAAGATGTTCTATGCTTTTCATAATCTTTATAGTTCTTCTCTGATCCTTTGCCAGTGCTACTATTTTCTTTGTGAGAAGGAAGTGACAAAGCTTGTGTTGATGTGTACTACCTGTTTATGCAGTGCTATAAAGGAATGGTGTCTCATCACCACTTTAGTGGTGCATGTAGGTACTATTTCACTGCAGATTTATCATTAAGGTCTCCTTTGTACCACCTCTTCTACCAGTCAGACCTTTCCTCTGCTATACTCACTATTTGTGAGTTCCTGTTGTGAATCTGATATCTTGTCTCCATGATGGTCTCGGGGTAGGTAATCTTAAATGACATTCAGTATGCCAGGTGTGTGACATGAGAGAGCACCTCAGTTCAGGTTATAGATACAGAAAGGGAGCTAGAACTGGATTGGAAGTCTTTGAAGAAAAAAGCCCTTTCACCTTGATTTTTTTTTAAACAAAGTTATTTTGTAGATGCATATTAAGTGAAAGCACAACTGTCTTCAAACTGAAGAATTGCATTGTTTTTTTCGTATGTTTAGTGATGGGCTGTCTGCACTGAATACCATGTATCTGACTCCTATTATGTTCTGAAGGGTACTTTTAAATAAGAGAAGCTGAAGATTAAGATATTGGAAAAATGATTTGTTTTCATTTTGTAGGTGTTAACTGACTTCTGTTTCTTTACTCTGTCTTTTGATAGACAAGTCCATGAAGTCCAGTCTTACATGGGACGTCTGGAGACTTCGGACAAACAGTCAGTACACTGTAAGTAGTTAATTAGAGAGAAAAGTCCCACTCCAATACTGATTTGATTTAACCTGCACCTTCAACCTTGTATGCTGTATCATTATATTTACAATCATTACTGGAATTAATTTGACTTTTCAGTCACTGCGATCAACTGGTGATACAAATTGATGATGTGGAATGCATTAAAGTTATTTTACTATTTGACTTGACTAAGGCCAGAGTGGAAAAGACAGAACAAGAATTTACTTTAAATCAGCTTCTTATGGTAATTCTTGAATTGAGAAGTAGTGCTTACTGTAAATGCTTCTACAAGTGTCTTGATGTGGGAATGCCAGATATTTTTTGGTGCTGTGAGATCTTGGAACTTGTTGTCAGAGTATGCTGTGGAGACATATAATATAAACAGGTTAAAAGAATCAAAGTGATGCATGTAGGGAGGTATAATAAACACACAGATGTGGACAGAACTGCAAATCCAGACATCACCAGGCTAGTTTTTTAGAAGCTCAGGAGTTGAAAAATGTCACTGTATATCTGTCCTGTTATTTTACTGTTCCTTAAGCATCCACTAATTGACAGACTTCCCCTAAAGATTCTTAGTCCAGTTTCTGGGGAGAAGACTGTCATTTGATGTGCAGGAATTTAAGCAGAATGATTCTAATAGCTCCTGCTTGTGTCAGAGTCCTGTAGAGACTTGCATCAGGTCCAGAGAACCTGTAATTCCATTTGCTTGTGAGAAATACGTGGAACAGTTAGGTCTGAAATTGCCTTAGTAAGTTTGGACTATAACCTTGTGTTAATAAAATGACTGTCGTAAAATACTATGGTATATTTGATATATTGTGGCAGGACTTTTTACTCTAGTGCAGAATTGACAAATGTATTTTGGACATGTGATGGAACCCTGAATTCCTGTAAAACTAGTTGCTAATGGGCCTCATCAGAAACTTTTGAAGGGAAAGCGCGCTGGATACGTGTATCCACAAGTTGACTTTCTACTGTTACCGTCAATATATTTGTGAAGCATGGCTTCACGGTCATGAAGTGCTGTGATAACCAGACTTCCTTGACTGCTGTTCACTGGATGTGATTTTGGAGCCCCTTGAAAATTAGCATAATTTGCTGCCTTGCCTCTGCTACTTGAGGTGAGAGGTATGGTTATGTGCCATCTTACATAGTCAATAAATGACCATGCTGTTTTATATATAGAAATACAGATATGTGCTCTAGATATTATTGTATATTTGAGAATTTTTGGGAAAAGGAGCTATCTTTTGGCTGAAAGGCAGGAAAAAGAAGCAGGAAATCAAAGTTTCTGTTGCAGCCTTTCTTTTCCAGCTTTGGGCAAATAATCCCTCCTTGCTCAGAAAAACATAAGATGACCAAGATAATATTATTATTGTTTGGACTAGCTAAAGCTGAGGTAATTGTCTGTTGGCTCTCCTGGCTGCTTTTCTGTTAAGTTTAGCTGTACTAAATGATGGAGAAATGAATTAGGGCAATTTGGTTGATCTGTGTTTTTGTATGTGAGTTGGCTACTCTTTGCATGAGATCAAAGTGCAAAGAAAGAGGCTTTTATGTTCAGTTTCCTTTCTGGGTTCTGCTGAATGGAATTTTCTGAAAAGTCCTGAGATACTGTGGAGTAAGTAGCAGTTGATTAATAATGCTTTTCTGTATATCGCTTTAGACTAAAACAAAAATAAGAATAAACAATGTCTCTTAAGATTTAGTCTAAATGTAAACTGATTTAGTCTAAATGTAAACTAAGGACAAATTGTGTCTGTAGGATTTGGTGATGGTTTATTCTAGGACAGACCATGGTAGTCTGAGACTTGAATTGGCTTCAGGATTGTCTTCGTGGCTGCACAGGCGTGATGGTAGTTCAGTGTCCTCTAATAGTCATTCTGCGAACGTGCTCTGGAGTATGCATACCTTCAGCCTTGCAAGCTCACTTTAAGCACCAGGATGTCAGAGGATTAAAGGTCTCCCCCTGCAGTTCAAGTTGTGAAACGCTGGATTGTGACATGGTTAGAAAATGTTGTCAAATGAAGAAGAGGTTAGTGGCTTGTATGAGGTTTTGCTGTACAATGATTGCAGTAAGTGAACACATGTGAATCCTCTTTTTCCCTAGTTGTATGTGTTTCCCACCTCATTAAAGTACAAGTATTTGAGTTTGCGTTTTAAACTCTTGTCTCTCTGCCATTTCTACGCACAGATTATCAGAAGCGATTGTAAAGTAGGTGATTACAGAGGCAGTTGTTGTGTAAGTCTTGTTTTCCCACCTGTAAGGGCTCCCCAGCCCTGATTTGGACATGCTTTTCCAAACTGTTTCTCCAGTTTGCCAATTCCCATCAACTCTTACTTCTTCCCATGCTTTATCAACCTCCCCTACTATAAACTGTTTGTTAACAGTTTTCAGAAATTTAAATTGCCATTGTTGTGGGAGTCATCTTGGCTATTAGCTTTTGTGAGCAAGATCTGGTGAGGGAACAGAAAGGGGCTGCAGAGGGGAATGTGGGAACTTTGAGTCCTAATATATAGGGGTGATAGGGAAAGAGGCTCTCATATCTTGAAAGAGCAGGGGCTTTCCCTGTTCCCTTCTCAGAGGAGGGGGGAAAGGCAAGAGTCTCAAATTATCCAGTTAAAGAAGTTGCTTTTCATGATTTGTACAGTTCTTAGTTCACCTGATTTTTTTTTTCCCCTCCAGTAAGGATTTGCATCTTTCAGTTTTTAAATACTGATTTGAATGCTTTTGTGCTTTTGCCTTCACTCAGTTTGCAGTTCTTTAATTCAAATCAAAACATATTTTTATTTCCTTGCAGTAGTAGAAAATGAGATTCAGGCAAGAATAGACAATATATTCAGCAACTTGGAACGTCTGGAAATCCTGTCCAGCAAAGAACCTCCCAATAAGCGACAAAATGCTAAACTGTAAGTTCACCTTCTTTGCTATGATAGTGGCGTAGTCTTTGTAATTATTTTCATTGAATTTATTGAAGCCCTTTGCCTTTTCATTTGGGTGAAACCTTTCCACTTTACAGTTTAAATCTCTGTGCTCAACTGTAACAGAACTGAGTCACAGAGGCAAAATCACATTCTTGCATTTAAATGCAGACTGGTGATCGAGCTAGGTTCATGGCTCTGTTCTGAGATGAGCCAACCATAGCACTTTGATGCTTAGAAGAATTTCTACTCTGTATGGCATTTGCTTTTAATGGTATTTGTGGAGGTAAGGAGTAAAAGTACTTCAGTAGGTGTCATTTTCTCTGGACACTCTTCCTAGCTGTTGGTGACTAAAATAAGGTTTCTAAAATTAGCTCTGGTTTGAGCAGGAGGTTGCACCAGAGACCATCAGAGAATTTTCCATTTTAAATTGTTCTGTGACTCTACTATTAATTTTTAGTCCCTGAATGCCTTCATAGATACTGGGGGTGGATTTCATATCACCTATATTATAAAGGCCAGTATCTGAAATAGTCATCTGTGCTTTCTTTGTAGTCATTGAACATTTAATCAGAAATAGTGGAGTTCTGGACATGATTTGTTTTAGCCTAACAGAGATGTCTCCTCTGTTGCCCATTGGCTTTTAGGTTCCTTTTGTAAAAACTCAGATTTAAGAACATGATGTTAATTAATGAAAGTTGAAAACTTAATCTTTTATGTGAATGGGTCATAAAATAGAAACTGTTCAAATCCTACTGTCTTTCCAAGCCTGTGTTAAATGAAGAATATATATCCAATCCCTCTGAAGAGACTAGTCATAGGATAGGATGTACAAGATAGCTCAAGAATTCTGCTTCACATTCTATCATTAGCCTGCAATTAAATAATCACCTGTTTAGTAGAAAAATGAGGCACAGAAGATCTAAGTATGGAATGTAAGCCTAACATCAAATGTCCTTTATCTTTTAGATGAGTAGAATCAATCATTCTTAGTATTTGTCGCGGTTAATTTATAATGCTCCATTGTTCATTAAAAAACACCGCAAAAGACTGGTATTTTTATCCCTGGGAACGTCTTGCTGTTGTTGATCCTGTCTAGCCGAGTTGACCAGCTGAAGTATGATGTTCAGCATCTGCAGACAGCTCTGAGGAACTTTCAACATCGCCGTTACATCCGGGAGCAGCAGGAACGACAGCGAGAAGAGTTACTAGCTCGTACATTCACTACTAATGTAAATATTCTTTATTTTAGATTTCTCTGTTCTAAAGGCCATAGTCTTTCAGAGGAGTTTCAGGCAAGACCTAGGTTTGACTATTAGATTGCTACTGTGTGATAATGTAAATGGAATAAAGGTAGAAAAGAATAATAATATGTGTTGAAAAAGTACAACTCTTCCTCCATGAGGAAAAGTTGGTCTATTAAGAGGCAGTAGTGAAAGACTCCAGAGATTGCTGCTCCGATGTTATGCAATGCAGCTCTACCTGGCTTTATATAGCGGTTTCAAAAGGTTGAATGAGGTACATACCAAAGTATACATTTTACCTGGATTTGTGTCAAATGCTTGTGTCAAATCCCAGGGCTTGCTAAATGTCTGGAAAATGCTTATATTTGTCAGTGGCTTTTATGCACCCTGCTGTTAGTAGATGCCAGCAAGCTTTCATTTGTCCAAGTATGAATTGCATAGCTGGGAAAAAAACCTCTCCCTTTTAACTGTAAATTATTCAAAAGTTTTTAATGACAGGAATGTGTTTCTACCTGTTCTTGTCAATTCTAAGTTCTTCCACTGAGGTCTCTGCCTGCAAATTCCCAGATAAATTTTGCTCTGAATAATGTAGGTTTGCTTTCAGACTTTGTTTTTATGTGACTTGAAAGCTTGTATCTTTTTTATCCTACCATTCACTTTCTGTGCTGTCATTCACTGTTAGGGCAAGGAAGAATGCAACGTGAATGGCTGTGTTCCTTGAGACTTAGGAAGTTCATTGCACTTCTCAAAGCCTAACATAAAGATGACTTCTAGCATTTTGTTGGCTATTTCGAAATTACAAACAAGACTTGAAATGAACACTGGAAGTTGAAACCTGATTTGTTTTCAAAAAGCTGTGGTGTTCTGCAAATGGGGGGGAAATTTTCCTATATTTTCTTGTCGTCCAGGAAGAACATACATATGTAAGTGGAACAGTTTTGAAGAGCAGTAGCAGTCTTGCAAATGCAAAATAAATGGCAAACTATTTTTTTCTCCTATAGATGTTGAAAGGTGTCTCAAGATGGGAAAAAAAGTGTGATTATTTTGTATTTCTCTTATACTTTAAAAGTTACATTTTTGTAACAATAAGTTAATGTCCTTTTAATAGGAAAATGGTGTATATGTGAGTTATTGGCCTACCTGTTTTGGTTAGAAGTTTACACAACTGCTTGTATACTACCCTATTCTATTAAATAGAAATGTCAAGTGAGCATGTAAGCATCCTGAACAAATAACTGTAATGTGCGTAACAGCTCTTGAAAGCTGTAACAGTGTTCTGAACATTTTGCTTAATTCAAAGATAAAGATGTGGTCTTTAAAGCCTTCCCTTGAACAATTCTGGAGAAAACCTCTAGCAGCCTGCCATCTAGTGTCCATGTGAGGGGGAACAAGGCCTGGTTAGATGGGTCTTTGAGCACCCTGGTCTGGTGGAAGGTGTCCCTGCCCATGGCAGGGGGTTTGGAACTAGATGATCTTTAAGGTCCCTGCCAACCCAAACCATTCTAGGATTCTATGTACAAAGATCTACTTTGATAGTTTTCTTGGTGCCTTGTGCATAAAAGAAAACCAACTGCAAACTCCATGTATAGCAAATGGAATCCCTTCTGATTTGAAGTTTAATAAATATCTGAAAGAATAGCCATTGAGATGCAAATCCAAGTGCTTCTGCTCTGCAGACTGCTCTAAGACAAGATACTTTTTTTCAACCTTTGTGTTTTATTGACTTTTGATCAAAGAGTTATGTATGCTGCTTAGAGCCTTCTTCATCCAGTAACTTTCACCCTGCAACTGGGAATAGCTCTGTCCTTTATTCTTCATTCTTTCACAGTACATAAGCAGAACAACCACCTAGGCAGTCAGACACCTAACGCTGGATTGTACATGTGATTCCTGTATTAAAATTTTTCTACAATACCAGAGACTACTCAGTGCGAGTTTGGTACTGTTACATGCAAGTAACCTACAGCTGACAGTCACATGCGTGGTATTAACTGTCTTCTGCCCAAAACATGAATCATGCCTTTCAGTGGTTCTTGCCATTCTGAGTACATGGAAGCAGATAAGCCAGTGTTTCCGTGCTTAGCTCTAACCAATATCATGATTACTGTTTGTAAAACAATGTGGGAGTTGTGAACTATAATCTTGACTCTTTCAGTGGAATAGTGTCCAGAAAAGATTAAACTGGAAGCCTTTGGAAGTTCTTTCCATTTCAAGATTTGTAGTTTCTAGTTGAGCTAATGCATCTTTTCTGGAATTTGTATTTTAAATTTTTTTTTTTTTTTTTTAGATAAGGCCTTGGGTGGTGAGTGAGTCAGACCTTCAGGGAACTAGGTTCATATGTCTGTTTGCCCTCGCTATCAGAAATTTGCACCTTGTTGTAAATATGAGTTTGTAGAATGTCATCTCGCAGACGTTGTTTTGCAGGCCTTTTGTCACTAGAAACATGCTATTGTCTTTCAAAAATCTTTTGTTTGCAGTGATCAAATGACTCCCTTGTTTAATCCCTTCTAATAGTTTTGATGTTCTGTATTGTAATGCCCTTTCCTAACTATGTCATAAAGAGATTTTGAAAATTCTAAACTTAATCTGACCATTTATCTTCTGAAATCTAATTGTAGTTGAATAGCTGATCAACTCTGCCTTTTGACTGGCTTTCTGTTCCTGTAGGCTTCTCTAAATTACTTTTTTCACTCAAATATTTAATATTAACATCCCTACAAAAAAAACAAACAAAAAAACACTTAAAACATAATCCCACAAGTCCTGTCAAGGAATATTTGTTTCTGTATGTTCTCTTTCTGGATCTATGAATATGAGTGAGTAGGCAAGGTAACCAAGACCCTGCATTTCCCCTACAGGACTCTGACACCACCATACCGATCGACGAAACATTACAGTTTAATGAATCTCTGCAGAATGCCCATCGTGGCATGGATGATCTTATTGGCAGTGGGACCAACATCCTTCAGGGGCTGAGGGACCAGAGAGTGACATTAAAGGTGGGGGCATCATTTTTTACCAAAAAGACCCCACATTTCTGCATTTATGATGACCAGGCTAAGTAAAAGAAATAAATAAGTTTGTTTCAGTACACTGCTTCAAGCTGAGAACAGTGGTAAAGGCCTCAACTCCAATTTAAACCTAAAATCTTTATATTTTGTCATTTTACTAGGAACATATTTAAGCTCTTTTTTTTGTGGCCAGGTAGGCTAGCAGTCTTCACCTGCATGGTAGTCAGTATCTAGAGCACTGAATGNCCCCATCAAATGGAGAATGGAAAGTTACGGCTACCTTACGGATAAGATGTTGGTACAGATAAACATCACTCAGAGCAACCACAAAGCTAAAGTACTTATGTTTAAGATTAGTAATGAAGATACTACTGAAGTCTCATATACTCAACAATATATCTTCCCCCAAATACCGTTAAAGAAAGCTGTATTTCTTTAAGTCTTTTAATAACAAATGTTTGTCTTTTATTTTAAAGACTGTTCCAACAGGTATTAAATTTTGAGTTAAGAGCTCAAAGGTACAAAAAGACCTTTTTAATAAGAAGTGTGTGTTTGGGAAGCGGGGGAGCTAAATCTCTGAAAAGGGGAATTCCTATCTCTGTTGTATTCATCTTATGATGGGGATAACTATTGCTATCTGTTTTGTGACTTTGCTTTATTTTGGGATGTATCTGCCAGAGAACTTAGACATTTCTAGTTGCTAACATAAATCTCTACGTATGGTCAGATGAATCGCACCTTATACCCCATGGACTGTATAGACTAATGTTCCACTGGCTTTAAAGGCAGTCCAGCCTAGAAATGGGCAGTCTACATACAGATAGCTGAACTGTAGACACATGCGGATCTCGCCCTTAAAGTGCATAGGCAT
The DNA here is from genome assembly GCA_013399475.1 of Chauna torquata. Lineage (NCBI taxonomy): Eukaryota > Metazoa > Chordata > Aves > Anseriformes > Anhimidae > Chauna > Chauna torquata. Next base: position 10,587 of record VXAL01019418.1, on the reverse strand, counting down.
TTTGCTGGAGCAAATTTTAGTATCTATGGTACCCATTTTGTAGGAGTTACCAGGGGTGGGTGTCTTCATACTGCAGCATTGCAAGGTGTTTCCTTTAATCCTAATGTCTGTTGCAGTTCACAAGCTGGGTACTTCCTGTCTTGATTACAGAGGTCCGGGCCAGCTGATGTTCTTGAAACACTGGATGGGACCACCACAGGGTATAATGGCAGTTATAAATGTTGTAACTCCTCTTCTACTCCATAGTCTGGTGATGAACCCCTGCATCCATGAATGTTACACTGATGCATTAAAGCAGAGTTTGAAGTTGAGGTCTTTCTTCTCTGAGATGAAGGATAGCTTTTTGGTTATTCTTTCACTGAACAAGTGAATGTATATTTCCTCTTACAGAAAGTCAGTTACTAGAGAAAAACTTGGTGTGGTAGTTAAGTATGCTTTCAAGAGGTATGTTATAGCTGAGTAGTCTAGCCATAGGACTAGTGGATAGAAGGAGGGGTTCTGTTACCATCTCATGAAGCAGATGTGGAAGAAAAGGCAGGGAGGGATGGGTTATTAGTGCCAGGAGAGGATTCAGGGTCCTGAATGCTCTCTTGAACAAGTAACTTCCCTAAAGTCTCACAGCTTTCTGGAGCAGGGTGTTCTGTTAAGGATTTGGACCTGGAAGTCGGTTTGAAAGACTAGGTCCATTATCCTCACTGTGGTGCGATAAGACTTCTTTGTAGCAGTACCCATCTGTGTGCAGGGTATGATGGAAGTTGGTCCTGGCCAGCGTGTCTCTGAGGTATGCTTCAGCTGACTGTGTGCAGTGAGCTGAGCTGTGGTGCTCAGTGCAGCATCAATGCACACATATCTTACTCGTTTGTCTAGCTTATCTAGGATGGTGCTTTTCAGCTGCCTGTACCATTGTGATACTGTAGCCATGAGTTCTCTCCCTTCCTCCCAGACAGGATGATACTCAGCTCTGAACTGTGCCCAGAGTACATCTATGAGCCTATATTTCATGCAGTTTCTTCTGACCATTGCCCTGAAATAAAGTAGGAGTATTAGTGCTGCACTGTGCTAGTGACTCCCCTGGGCCATTTGCTAGTACCTCCAGTTATGCAGCTCACTGTGTTTATTTGTTGTGTGCTTAGTACTGATCTGGAAACTGGTGGGATTCACAGACATTCTTAATAACACCAACTGCTTCAGTAGTGAAACAAAAGTGAGATATGGGCCTGTCTGCAGCATACCTGCTAGCATACCTGCTTTTTTCAGTGTTTTTTTCCTGAAGGATTTCTTGAAATTGCATTAATTACACTTTTACATGCCTTTTCATTGCGCTCAGCCACTGATGTTACAAGTTTCTGGACCTCCTTTTGAACCTCTTGTTGGTACTAACTGTACTTCAGACCAGCAGAAGGGAAGTTCTGCCAGAAGGGTAGGTAGTCTGGTCAAGAAGCTTCAAGCTCTTATTAGACTGTATGTCTGGAAGTGGACCAGAAGAACTCTTAATTCCTCCATAGGGAGTGCAGTTTTCTCTGAGCTGATGTCTATGATGTTTCTGTATGGACACATTGCTTTGTACCTTTACCTCTTTCCTGTTCTTGTGTGTGAATTAATAGTCTCATCATGCAGTTTTTTCCAGGGTCCCATGGCCATCTCCTGGAATTCTAGGAACTGTTGGCTTATAGCAAGTTCCGTCCCTTACTGAGGGAGTAGAATTCATCACTTGCCATCCATGACAAAATATTCTACAGAATAAGAAATGTACCATGAGGTTGTTTCATTGCTGTCTTTTTATTCTTAGGGTACTCATAAGAAGATTCTGGATGTTGCCAACATGTTGGGCTTATCCAATACAGTAATGCGGCTGATTGAGAAGCGAGCCTTTCAAGATAAATACTTTATGATTGGGGGAATGATTTTGACTTGCATAATTATGTTTCTCGTCGTGCAGTATCTGACATGAGCTACTAAACTATTGGCAGAGGATGTCGTCTTTTGGAGCAAGATGGACTGCCCTCCAAAATGTACTTTCCTCTGAGTGCTGCTTTGGATGAGCCCCTCCTGAGAACTTCAGAGTTTACAAATCACACTCAGACACGTCATGTTGAAAGCACATAGGGGAACAAATTTCTTTGGGGATACTGTAGTTTAGAATGACCCTATAAAAATATCCTTAGCCATTACTACTCTGACCTTATTTTATTGTCTGTAAGTTTAAGAATAGTTAAATAGGAAGCAGAAAAAATTTTGCTCGGCTGTTTTGCAAGGCAAGGGTGCTTTTTTTGGGGTAGATGGGGGAGAAGAGGATGTAAAGGCAGAGCATGAGATGAAATGAGCCTTTCCTGTGCTGGCTAGAAGTGACCCTGGTGAGTGTACTTTCTATCTACAGAATGCCGCTGAGGAGAATTTTGCATTGTTTGTGGGCATGCTCCTACAGCGTGTGCAAAAAGAGGTGGTAGTGAAGGGTTCCCATTTGCAAATGCACTCCTTTGCTTGGAGGGAGAAGGACTTGTGGGGAAGGGTTTTAACTCTAAAAGCATGGTCATAACCTCTGCTGTTTTGTATACCCATACAGTTTTAACCGGCATAAATCTTCCTGGTTTAGGCTGAAATGCTTCTCATCTTGTCTGAAATATGTTTTGGTACCTTTTTATGTCCTGCTGCTTCCCAGTGGAAGCTGAATGTTGTACTCCCCGCTTCCAATCAGGTGCAGATCAGTGAATGTGATCTCACTGTGTCCAGTATCAAATCCAACATTCAAAAAACTGAGCATTTTTGGTGCTAGTGCACATTGTGTTATGGTGAGTTGTATTCTTAATCTGAGGTGGTTGTTTGGGGTTTTGTGATAGTATTTTTGGATTCAGTGAAGCAGGCAAGTTCGTGCTATGTTCAAGTTGAGATTTGTCATTTTTTGTGTTTATAGAGCTGGAATGGGCTCTCTGCTGTTGTGTGTGGTTTTTTTTTTTTTTTAAACTTTCAGAATAGCAGTGGGATCAGGACAACAAGCCTCTCCCTTAAAATCAGTTGTCATCAGAAGAGTTTCCTGAACTTACGTGCCTTGGGATGGTAAACATGTCCTTTGTCCATGGGAAGAGTGTTCATTGCATTATTCTTTGCACCTGCAAATTTACTGTGAAGCAGATTCTTATATCATCTCACAGAGATGATAGCCAGCCTAGACTTTATATCTGCTTGGCCGTAGATATTTATTCACATTTAAACATTCACAGTTATGAAATGCCTCACTGTGTAAGTATGGTACTCCTTTCCCTGCAGGCTGTGGGGACTGTTAGAGTGGTCATCGTGAGATTTCAGTCATCCATTTCAAACAGCCTTCAGATATGTTCTCATTTTATGTACAAGTCAGGAGCATTTCCGCATGGCCGACGGTGTCGTGTTCAGATGATGTGGCATTCTGCTGGGAATTCCTTCCTTTTTTTTCTGTCTGGAATGGTTGTGGGTCTTTTAATTAATAACAGTTTACAAGTTCTACATCCTACATTTCTTTGCTCAGATAAGCTTTGCTTTTATAATTACGTGACTTGTTGCAGACTTGATCTTTTGTGGTTATTAATACCATTTTTTCAATTTCAGCTAATATGGGCAAGTTAAACAGGCAATGCTTTAAACAGGAATCCAGGGCAAGCAAAATGTCAGTAGGCAGAGTGCTAACTGCTGCCCTGCAGACATAAATCTAAATCTATAATCTAAATTTACCTTAAGTTTATTTTAAATCTGAAATTTGATAGTTTTTAGCACACTATGCACTTGTTAAATCATTTTCTATTAGATTAGTTGGGTACCTTGTGAAGGGATCCCTGGCGAATCTTCTGTTCCGGTCCAATTCCACCTTGATTTTACAACTTTATGGTTTTGTGTTTAAAGTTTATATAGTTGTGACTTGGTGTAGCAGGATTTGTCTTTATACCAAGGTGGGGAATCTAGTCAATTTGTTTTCCTCTTTTCAGCTTGTGGTAGGAGCCATAAAATAAAATTAATGGAACTGGATTTTTTTTTTCTGTTTTGAGACTAGACTAACATTTTAATATGTGCTTCTCTGTTCATTTATTTTTCCCCTTTTTGAGTCTCCTCATGTAGGCTAATTTCCCTGTTGTACACAGTGTCCTTGCTATTCACTGTCTGAAGTTGAGATGTGGGCTTGAAGGAAGCACTTAGGTAACTGGATTTGATGATGTGTAGCTTCAAACAAATTTGTACTAGATGTTAAGTCCAAAATGACTTACAAGAGCATCTGTGCCATCTCAGACGGTTAATGTAAAACCCTCAAAGCCTCTGTCATTACAGTATGCCACAGCAAAAGCACAGGTAGCATCAATGTCCCTGCTAACGTGAAATGACAGAGCTGAAACCCTGCTGGCTTTTCACATGTTGCTGCTACAGCTGCTTTCTGTGAAGTTGCCATTCTTACTAAAGACTACGTTTCTTTCAGCAGAGCTGTTTTGCTTCTGAACTTCTGTGGAACAGCAAGTGTTCCAACTGTTGAATGAACTGCTCTCTCATGAGAGGACACTGTGGAAACTAACTAGTCTCTCGAAAAAAACTTTTAACCAGTATTTTATACATAAGGGGACAAGGGTGGGACATGATGTGATTCATCTGATGTGTTATGTAAATAAAGATTTTTCAACCAGAATGCAGTTCTTCTTTTTTTACCTTGGCTAACATGTAAGGTGTCCAAATACTTAAACAAGCTGAACAAATTTCTCTTTTTGACACAGAGGCAGGTGAGGCAGAAGGTTAGCTTGGCTAAAGGGGGAACCCCTGCCTCAGCTCAGATGTAAACATAAATTCACAGAAAGCACAAACAGGGGTGGCCTGCCCAGGAGGAATGGATAGATGTTACCCAAGTGTGCGGGGATGGAGTTGCAAAGCCAAATTGAAACTGGCATTGAAACTGGTGAGGGATGAGAAGGGCTCACATATATGCCCAGCCAGCAAAAGGAAGGTTATGGAACCAGCCATGAACCAAAGGGCAGGGGATACTTCAGGAGGCAGCTGAGTCACAGTGTTTCCTCCTGCAGCCACTGGGACTGTTTGCCCCCACAGGAAGGGGTGTGGGGGCAGGTGCCTTGTTGAAGGAGGGCTGAGGAGATGGAAGCACACAGGAACAAAACAGAAAAGTTTTGCATATGGAGGGTTGTGGTGCTTTCACCCTGATGGACAGCTAAACTCCACCACAACCGCTCTTACTCTGCCTCATCAAAGGAAGAGGTAGGGGGAGAAAGTATGATGGGAAAGAAAAAGGCTCATGGGTTGAGATAAGGATAATTTAATTAAAGGGAAAAGA
>VXAL01019417.1:62938-73851 GCA_013399475.1 Chauna torquata | reverse complement strand
AGCGTTCATTTTTTGTGGTTATTTCTGTTTGTGTTTATAATCAAAATGGTAGCCCAGTACCTTGCTGAGAAATCTTCTGAGATATGGACCTGAAAATGATAAATACTGTGTAAGAAACAGATCACTCTGGGATCTGTTACAGCTGTAACATTCAACTACTGGAATTAAGACGAAAACGTACATCTCAGTCACTTCTGAATTGTAATATCAGGCAGATGTGTACTGAACTATTGACAATTAAGCTTTTGAAATGTACTGACATTTTCACCAAATCCTTTTCTCAGCTATATTCCACAGGGTAGGGAAAAGAAGAGCATCATATACTGGGTGTCAGAAGTGATATGCAATTAGGGCCATGCAAATAATTTAGAATGCTATCTGAGGGGAATCTGGCATTTTGTTTTTTTCCTCAAGTCTTGAAAGGTTTCTTAAAGCAACTTCACTGTAATAACTTCTTTGAATTCATGAAATAATGCTGCTTTTTGAATTCAAGTGTCAGCCTTCTGTTTTTCTGTAATAAAAAATTATAAAAGTGCTTGTGTCCTTTCCTTAATTTATGCTGTGTTAAGTTTAGATGTTACACATTCTGTAGGAGGCAATATTGCTTGGAACTCTCATTATAAACATAACTTAGGCCCAGAGTAACTCAGTTCAGAAATACAGCTGGCAACTTTTTAAAAAGAACAATGAGTCCATCTTCTCTGATAATCTCTTCAATATTTTGAAAATATTCTCCAGATACAGGAGTGAATAGCTTCTTTATACTGCTGGAATGCTCAATAAATAAATGCATTTCTGAAAAATAAATTTTAAATACCAGTTCATTCCATTAGCATACTCGCAAATTCCTACAGCAGTTTCTTTAGCAAAGGGAACCTGAGGTAAACTCTTTCACATTTCTTTCTGAAAGAACTTAATTTAGGGTAGTTTTGTTGCTAGGCCGTGTGCAATCTCTTACTGCTTCAGTGTTTGTCTGGGCTGTCTTAACAGGTGCTGTCCACACTGTGGTGCTCACTGCTTAAAGGATGGCATGATTATATTTTGATAGATCTGACATGTCAAAGACTGCACAGAAGTGTTTAATTTTCATGAAGTGTTTAAGTGAAAGGTTTAGCTTGCTCTGTTTTGGTCCAGAACTAATTTACCCATTTCTCTTTTGTGAGTGTNACAGCCAAAAGCTCAGAACCTCCCTAAAGCTTTGTTAATATCCCATGAGACTACAGATGTTTCAGGTTGTATTTACTGTGACAGAGCAGTTCTGGCTCTCAAATCTTTTCAGGGAACACAGCAGCTTTCTGCTGTTTTGTTGTCATCACTGAATATGTTGCTAACAGACTGAATCACATGAAACTACTGCATGCTATATTTGTATAACCAATGGGGACAGTTTTGACAACCTTTTGTTGAATGCTTTGTTTAACTCTTAAGCTGCAAGATTTCTGCAGTCTGCCTAGGTGGTGTAGGTATTCCCAAAACAATTTTCTTCCTCTGGTTTCTGAAATCTTAACTGTTTTAAAGGATTACTCCTACTATCCTGTATTTTGATTTACTGACATAGAGCTCCATTTAGCAGCTGATATGAACTGTCCTGTTGCTAGCAAACTTCATTCTGCATATACACCAAGGAGCATAGAAGTGTTTGCAGTTGTTTAGCAAGGATAAATAATCTAAAGCTATTTTACACAGAGCATTTTTGAATGGAGAACTGCAGCTTTTAACAATAAAATCTAAAAGATTTGGAAGATCCTTTGAAGAGGAATGAAGAAACCTTAAAGACTATTAATAGTGAGAGGGATAATGTTTTCTGGCTGAGTTTTTCCCCGTAAGTTTCAGTTGTAAATAATTTTCTGTCTTCCCCATTGCTGTCAAAGTGTACCACTTGTCAGCTAACTTTAGTGAAATCAGGTACTTGGCAGCCTCTATTGCTAGGCTGACATAGTCTTTGGGGGGTTAATGACTGTCATGACCAAACCAGGGGGCAGTTTTAGGCTGTCTCAAGTAAAGAGATTGAAAACTCCACGGCTGACACATAAAGGGATGAAAATGCATAGACAGGAGAAGTAGGAATGGAGCAGGGTCCATCAGTTCTTGTACCTGTGATTATGTTTTGGTGTAGCTGAGTTAATTTTAACATATTGTCTGCGTAGCTAGTAGGTGTTTAAGTCCTTTCAGAAGAAATATATCCATTTACGTAGTAAAGTTCTGGCTTTTTCACTGTTTTCACCTACAAAGTAAACTTTTGGGTGGGTAAGTTTCCCTGATATAGTGAGTAGCATTACTACCCAATCATGATTATTTATGGATGTTTATCCTGTTTCTCAGTAGAAGCATACACTGCAGGTCACTCACAATAATGTAGCTTAATGTTCTTCAGACAAAGGGGGGTGGGGTGGAAGAATAGCTCCTCTGTTTTGTGACAGGTTGCTACACCACTAATTTAAAGGAATGATGACTTAGAGTATATTTACATATTGGCAAAACTGACAACTTGCCTTAATGCTTTTGGGAATTAGGGATCTAATCAGTAACATGGTATTTGCATTTTCACCTTAAATAAAAGCTTTAAAAAAAAAGTTGCAATAGTTGCTGCAATTTTGTTCTTGTTACTTGTAGTAAATGCTGACTTTTAATCCAAAGCCTACAATGTACTGTTGACAGACTAAAAACTCTAAGTGACTCAGTATTTAAAACACAAGACAAAAACATTGGGAGTGGCTTAAAACTGTAGGGTAAATAAAGGAATCTGACTAGTACCTAAGTTTTTAAGCCACTCCCAAAGTATTTTTTTTATCAAGTCATTTTGACTGTAATTTTTAGAAGTCTTTTTTCTTTTCAGTATGCTTGACTAAAAGAATTTGAATATCCTGACAGTACACTGTAATTTAAAAAAAAAAAAAGTTTGAAATGCAGACTGATGTTTTGGATGGTCGCTGGCTAATTTTATTTCCTCTTTGCATTTGTAAAATGTCTTTTTTGATCCTACATTTCCATATTGACCCAATTCAGCTACTTAGGGCCTCCTGCAGGACCATTGAACTCAATGTATGGTGATGTCCTCAGGTCTATGTTAAAAGTGATTAATAACATTTTCTAAAAGCAGACTGCAAAAATGAATAATAATAAATACCACTTAGAAGCTATCAAAATATCAGAGTGTTTACATAAGACATTTATGGAGATTCTTTTTGTCAACAAACACTTAAATCTTCTAATATCAGAGTAACTTGTTCTAAAATAGAATGGGAGAAATAGGTAGAATGGGAGAAATTGTAGGAAAAGAAGGTGGACTGCGTCTCAGGGATGTGAAGATGTAGATATTCTTTACAGAAACTTAAGGTTTCTAGGAACAGAATTCACCTTTGGGGTAAGAGATCTCCTTTTATGTAAGGTGGAAGAAAGCTAATGCTTCCTTCTTTTCAGTTGCTATGAAAATTATGTTTTGGGGTATTTCCTGGTATACAGAAGATGGGAGAAATACTTGTTGGTCCAGACAAGTCCCTTGCAATGCAGTAGTTTCTCCTGAGCTGATGAAAGAGACTAATTGCACTCAGCAGATTTACCATTAATAGCTGTCCGAGTTTCAGTGGGGAAAACTATAAATTATGCTGTGCCTTCACACAGAGCTATGCTTTATGCAAAGAAAAACGCTTGAGAACTGAGTTAAACCTTGAGATGGCAATACTATGATGCACATCTCCCATTCCTTTTTTCCCAGATCTTTTAAAAATACATATTTTAAAAAAAAATGCATAAGGAATGCATATTTTAATTCTTTGACTCATTTATGAAATCCCACAATACTTCAATCATGTCCCAAATGCCACAGGTTGCGAGAGAGAATGCAATATATTGTATTGTTAATTTTTAAAAATTTATCTGGTCCTGGGAGTTATTTCACGAAGTAGGAAGTATGAAGAGGCTTTCAAAGGGGGTTGAAGGTGAAAAGCAAGTATTTTCCGAAAGGTAAACAGAGGTATCGTTCTGTGTTTTGTGTCGCTGACAGACAGGTGTACCACAGTTTGAAAAATACACTGGAATGGATCTTTAAGGAGCTGGGAGCTTCTTGTATCATATTGTTATGCTTTAAAACACAAGGGTTTCTAGCAGATGGAGAGTAATACTTCATTTTTTTAGAACAGGTTTTAAATGCGGATATGTATCTTGACCTGAGTATAACATAGTTATTTATATATTTACACACTGCATCATGCTTTGTTAAGTGGGTTTTAAGAGGAATGCTGTCAGTGCATTCAAGTGAAGCTGTTAAGATTTAGTTTCTTGTGAGCACCTGGAATTCAAGCCCAGTGCAGAAGCATGGTATTCTTCTAATGGGCTGCAACTGTGCATTAGCTTCAGTCAGTGAAGAAAGAACCTGCTGACAGACCACCTGTCAGAAATGTAAATGCTTAGATGTGCTAGAAAGAAGACCTCCATTTGCTCACCTAGCTTTGCAAAGGCTCAGGCCATGTATAGAAAACTAATCAAATTGGAGGCATTGTGTTACCTAATGGAGAGTGATTATCTACAGCTTAATCCCAAGAAACAAGTCATGAGCCTTCTTTCAGTTTTCGTAAATAATGATTGTGAGGTGGGAGGAAACTTTTCATACTGACATCCATAGCTGTGATGTCTAAAAGATGTGATCCCGGCTAGAAATGTGCAGCAAGGCTCGGTGGAATGAAGTTCACAGTGAGGACTAAAGGCACGATGATCTAAAGAAAGAATACTCCTCATGTTAAGTTGCAGTGGGTACTGGAAAAGAGTTATAATGACAATGCATAATAAAATAATAAAGGTAGTAACATTCACATTCAAATAATATATTAATCTATCATGCTAATCTTCTTAAAAGAGTGTTTCTAAGCCTGGGCCTGCATCAGGATATTATGAACCATGTTGGAAAGAAACAGTGGAAAGTTTCTGTAACAGTGGCAGTTCTTTTCATTTCTTGCTTTTAGTAGGAAAAAAGCCACAGTGCAGACCCTTGGTGTGCACCAGTATGTCTGGGCTCCACGACTGGTTTCTTGTCCCATGTCATTCCCCAGAACCAGGTGCTTCTGCTGAGCAGGGGCTTTGTTAGTCCCCACCACAAAGGCATAGGTAGCTCCAGTGGTCTTTAGAAAGTGTTGGAAGTTGACCACAACAAGCCTAAGCATGGAAGTAGCAGAGATTTCAGGAGCCTCAGCCTTGACATTCAGGCCATGTGCTGCTCTGGCTAGTTTTAATGACTGATTTTCATTTCTGATTTCAGTTTTAATGACAGAAGATGTAGGGAAAAGGACCCTTTTAAAACACTTTAAGTAATCATCGCATCACTGTGATGATGTATCATAATATATGAGCTATGGAGGTGAGCAGGCACAAAAGCCTGTAGGGTATTTCCTCTGTTCAGGTCCATGCAAGCTCAGCTGACGTGAGGACAAGGCCACTCTGTTTTAGGGACAGTGAATTCATGATCACAGATGCAGGCTGGTCTTTGGGCAGTGAACTTGCCCTGTCATGTTTAAATTAGACAGTAGACATGCCATGGAGCATTAAGCTCAGTTTCTGGCCATCTTCCTTTGACGTGGAGCACAGTTTTAGGCAAGTTACTTAGGCCATAGTTTCATTATACTGCAGCTTTAATGACAGTGCTGGCCTAAGGAGTTTCTATCCTCGTGCCTTTGTACGCTGCCCTTCAAATTAGGGCCATACAAGCTGTCGGAAATGCAGTACTGTAAATGGGTAAATGAACTGATCCAGGTGAATAGAGCTCCTCGGACAGAACAGCATGCGAGGGTATGAGACAGCAGCATGGATTTGGAAGCAGCAGAAGAGTGGGAAACTTTTTAGGCATTTTTCATGATAAGCTGGCTTTCTTCACTTAGGTATTTATTTCATCCTTTGCTTGCTCCATCCAGAAAACAAGGTGATTTGCCTGAGTCTTTACAGTAAAGAAGCTGCAGGTTGATGTTCCACAATCCCTCCCTCAGCACTGCAGCATTATGTTTTGTGATGTATCTTAACCTCAGCTTGCCGGGAGACAGTTGAAACGGAAGAAGAAAAATCTGGGTCCTGACATGTCAGACAGAATGCATCTTGCACAGAGTATAACTAGATAGGATTGGGAAGGACACACTTCTCAGAGTGTAACCGTGCGCAATCACTGTCATAGCGATAGGATGACTCACTAGGTTATACATTTGTAGATAAGTTCTGCTTTGCAGTTCTGCAAGTACATTTAAACCCACAGACTGCTCAGTGTCTGAGGCCAGACACCACAGCAATCCTTTTCATTTTTGCTTGGCTACCTATGCAGATAACTAAGAGAAACAGGAGTTGCATTATGAAAAGGAACAGGGTTTTCAGACTTGCATTTTAGGAGAGAAATCTGTCTCATATATATATAGAGAGAGATGATTAAGTGAATTTTAGACTGTGTAGTCTGGCATGTAGCAATTGCAGTTTTTGGTGGAATTTTCTGTATGAGAATCTAAGCTTTGTGAGGTGGATAGATTTAAGAACAGCTACATGGGAGGGTCAAATAAAAATCTCAAATGCCTTCAATGCTTTATTTTGGAAGTACTTTTCCCAAGTTGGATGAGAACATTGTGGTTGTAACCTTGGAGAAACATAGAATGCTGTATATATTATGTTCCTAGTAACTTGACAGAAAAGCAAAAGACACCTTTAGCCAGCAGCGGCCAGAGATGTATGGTGATGAGTTAAGGGACAGCCTCTACCACTCCTCTTGGCTGAAAAGACTGCTTTCTTCAACCAGTTATTCATTTGCCTGTTGTACCTATTAGTTTATTCTGTTTAATTTTCCTTCTTTTCCCCTTTCCTGTAATTTTCATTCTCTTCCTGTTGTATTGTACCCTCTAACAATTTTACCGTGTTTCCCCTGCCCTTTTCCAAGCTTTTTTGATTCTCCTTTCTTTCTCTCCCTATATATCAGCAGTCAGAAATGTACAGAAAATATCAGATGATGAAGAAACAATCTGCAGTTAAAAATCTTCATTCAGACTACTGTGTGGCCCTTAAGGCTGTGTTTTATAATGATGTTGCTTCCTTAGTAACTCAATGTGCTCAATATTCTGTATCTTATGTAGGTTTGTGCATTAGTTTGGATTGGCTGAGATGAAATTAATAGAATATTTTATTAAAATAAGGGGAAAGCTTCTTACAAGTAACTTACACTTACGGATTTGAGATTTAACATTTGTATGCAGTAAGTAAAATAGTTTTTCTTTGAGCCTTGCTCTGGGAAGTTGTCAAATTTCAGTTCTATATTTAGAAACTGAATTTTAAATTTACCTCTTTTGAAAGTTTACTACAGTTAGTGAAAAATTTAAGACTTCCTTTCAATGCAAACCATGCTGATAAGCAACTGCTGATTAATTGTCTTGACCTCAGTTGACAAACATGTTCTTGCAAATTACTTCCTTCCTTCTAACCAATTATTAATTTCTATGATTAAAATAGTGTGGATACAAACTTATCTGCTATTCCTGTTGTTCATATAGTCAATCTTCGGATCAGCAATTGATGTCTAGTTAATTAGAATATTGATGAAGGCATCTATTTTTCAGACTGAAGAAATTAATTTTTTTTTTAGAGAGCTTTTATTTCCTCCCCATCTCCTGTTTTTATAGTTTTGAGTGAAATCTAGAGAAAGCAGATATGAATGTGATCACGAAGTGAGTCATTTTAATGTAACGGCACAATGTCCGTGGCAAACACAATGGTTACTATCAAAAGGCATAATTTTATTCTTTTGGCAAAACTATTTTAACTGAGCATAATTGATATTCTTACATATTCCAGACTGCCGTAACAACACTCTGATTCGTATCCAGCCAAGGTGTACTCATTGAGACAGCTTTCTCCTTCCCCTTCTTTGTTGATATAAACATCAACATGGAAACAAACTAATGGTCCTGTACAACTGATCGGCTGTGTGGGTAGTTCTCATTTTGCTTGTTTTAGACATGACTAATGTTTCTGTAATATTCATGAAAATAATTCCCAATTAATTCAAGTGGTTTATGCTTGAGCAGAACTACAAGATCTCTGTGGATTCTTCAAAGCTTTCTACTACTGTAGTTTGCTACCTTTCGCAAGATAATTTTGGGGGGAATCATTTGTTTGTCAATGGCATTATGTTAGCCAACTTCTAGTTGTGCAAGTTCTAAATTTCTGCCTACAGAAATGGAACAGCAAAAGTGATGATTCTACAGATTCTCTGTCATGTACAATGCAAGCCCTAAACATCATAAATTAAAAATTAATTTGCCTGTGATTATTAAAGCCTAGGCATTAAGACTGTCAGTTCATTTAATTTCTGGCTAGATAGGTGTCTATGTCTGTTGCAATGACCTGAAATGGTTGATTTTATGTAACCAAAATAATGAGTGCAGTTTAGGCTGTGCCACAACACAGGTCTCCCAGAAAAATTGTATTTGTCTGGTCCTGCAGCACCATGGCTAAGAGCTGATAAACTGTGGTTCATTTAAATATTGGAACCACGGTCTCTGGAGATGAGACTAAGGTAATACTTACATTTAACAGAAGTTGATTTACAGATTGTAAAAGGAAAATAATCTTTCCCTGTCAACTCTAAAACACAGCCATAAGAAATGGAATTTTAAGGCAATGTACTTCTGTTTCAATGCTTTTGGATTCCAATGATTAACAAGTTGTTCAGCACCTTTATGCTGTTCTAGAGTAACTTGCTGTATAATGGTAAATAACCTACATTTATAATTTTACAGACTCCATGTATCTGCACAATCACTATGTGACTATCACCATGATTTTAGACAAAATCTAAAACTTAAAAATAAATTTATCACTAATAAAATTTCATACCTAGATCACATAGGTGTTACTAGATCACAGGTGTTTTTATTAAACAACAGTGATAATATGCTTCTTTAATACTTGTATCTTCTCATATATTCATACATCAGGGCAATACTAAAGGATTGTTTAACTATCCATTCTTTCAGTTGTCTGAGATCAGGAAAAGAATCACACTGGTGAATACAAGGGCAAAAAAGATTATAACTGTCAATTGTTAGTATATTTAATTTTTTTTTTAACAGCATGTGACTCAATTACTCGGGAGGTTAATAGGGAAAATGTAGATCGTCTTCTCTGACAAATAGATTTAGAATACCATGGGTGGTCTGTTCCACAGAAAATTAAAAGAGCATCTCTGAAGTTAATAATATGCATTTTTAAATAACAACTAAGACAGTTCTGGATGGTTCCTTGTGAAAACAGACTATTGAATTTAATTGTGATTTCAAGTCTTAACCTTCCAGCAGTTCCTCTCTGTTAATGTGGTAATATTAGTAAATGCCAAGTCTCTGAATCTAACTCAGTATGTTAATGTAGGATCTTAATTATTAACAGCCTAATCCAGTCCTTCTAGTGCAAGACCACTGGAAGTCTCTGAAATATAATTGCACATTTAGAAATAATTCAATTGGAAAAAAAGCATAGTGCTTTTCAAAAGAATTTTCAAAAAACAGTATTTTCAAATCTCTGCCTTTAACGTTTTCTCTTTGCAAATGTTCTAACATGTTCCCCTTGTGAGCCCCACCACTCAGTGGGTAGAAAGCGCTTTGTGACTCAGCACTGGTCAAACAGTGGACCAGGCTTCCTAGAGACGTGGTTGATGCCCCACGCCTGTCAGTGCTTAGCATGCATTTGGATAATGCCCTCAATAACATGCTCTAACTTTTGGTTACCCCTGAAGTGGTCAGGCAGTTGGACTAGATGATCTTTGAAGGTCCCTTCCAACTGAACAGTACTATTCTATTACTACCATGAATGGTTTGGTTCAGCTCTGAAGTAGTTTGATGCATGCTGTGTTTAACTGACAGAGGTTTAATCTAATGTTGTATTGTTAGCTGTAGAGCCAAGTTATCTGCTGCAAATCATTTGTTTGATTTTCATAATCAAGTTTTCTAAAATGCTCTGATTACCATCTTGAGCTGTTGCTTGAGTAATCCAAAATAATACCTTACTGTAGACAGGTAACAATAGCATGCACCTAAAATTGTGAAATCGCTTGAAAATTATTCTGCTGTGTGGTTCCAAGTGGGCTTACGGTGTGTAGAGGATAACACGTGTAGAGGATAACGCTATTTCCAAAAAAAAAGAAACCCTAAATGAGCCCTATTTTTTTTTTTTTTTTTAGAGGGGTAGACTACTGTAACTTAATGCATTTGATTTTACTCTTGTGGCCCATCCATGAATATGCTATTTTTCTTCACGCTGGGATACTCTTCAATTGTCTCTTTAGAATGGAGGCAGTAAAACAAATTGGACTATATTTAGATAGTTATTAGCTTCAGTATTTTTCTCCTGATACTGTTCTACTCAGTTGAAATTTGTAAATATATATATTTCTAATATGAATATACTCTATTCTGTTCTAGAAACATTTCTAATGTGATCCATCATGTAGCTGTCACAAATCTGAATTTCTAGGACTCTTAGATCATGTTTTCTACTTAAATGCATCTTTGTTGGAGCTGCCTACTAATATTTTTTACACTTTGAGGCAATAGAGTGTTGGCTACTTTTTATCCATTTTTTTTCCAACAGAACTTTTAAATTTCTTTTCTGAGAACTCAGTAGAGCAATATGCTTTAAGCTAACCTTCTTTACCAAAAAAGGGAAGGCCAATGTAAAGAAAGCCAACAGTCTCAGCTGCTCATGTGACTGAATACTATTCATACATCATGTTTTATGTCTGTATCATGCTTACAATACATAGCAGTCAGACACTTTAGCTGTTGGACCATGACCAGTATATGACTTTCCTATAGGACCTGCTGGGAAGCTAATAAAAACATTTATAATAATGGATTATTTAATCACAATTTTTATTTTAATGCTGTGCCAGTTTCATGAACAGG